>CM060702.1:197746837-198346837 GCA_030686995.1 Artemisia argyi
TCATGGGAGGAAAGGTTACATTATAAAAGATTGATTGAGTTCTAAACCATAACTCTACAAAATCTATAACTTAGGTTTAACGTCTTGTCAGGGGTTAGAGAATAAATGAAGTATACAGAACATACTGTTGCTAATTTCAGTGAGCTGAATCTTGGGAGCGTTTTGACTTTTAAGCAATTCAAGCTAGATGTAAACTAATTGGTAAAAGGTACATTGTGCCAAAAACTGCGTGCTTATTGCTACATGAAGGTCACCATTTGGTATTTTGGTGAATGCTTTATATTATCCATCTGGACATCCACCTCTTCCTGAAATATGCAGTTAAGATAATTATTACTAGTACTTAATAGTCGTATTTGCCTTAAATGCGCAAGGATTACAAAATTGGTAAAACCTATTAAAGCCACTCTTTTATGTTGTCAGAACGTTCATGTTCGATAACATGTCTTGTTTTTTATAAATGGTTTATCTACAAGATAACTTTTCTTCTCTGTGCTGCTTTGAAGGTAATGCCTTCCATCAAACATCCCACACAAACGTCTATCATTGATATTTGAGTCATAGTTCTTGTGCTGTGGCACATTAAACACGTGACACGTCCTAAAAACTTTCTACATTTTTTCCTACATAACTACAGAAGTCACAAGGCAGTTATTACATTCACGGTGTTATTACTAGTAACTCTTCTCAGGCATAGAACTATAGAAGATTAGGACATTTCATGCTGTCAAACAGTTCCTAAGCTTACATGACCCTTATGATTCTAATAAAGTTGTATTTTGGGACTGTGAACTATGCTCTTTGGCTAAACAACAAACTTTTATATTTGGAGGGGCACATCACGTTAGTCTCGTTTGATAATATCAGTTGTGTATTTTGTTCAATTGTTTGGTTAATAATTTCTCAACAATGTATATTATGGTTTCTTAAAAGTTCTTGTTCAACATGTCTGTTTCTCTCCACATATATAATACTGCTTATTTGGCCGAATTTTGTTATTCTGAACTTTGTTTTTTCAGTGTTTTCATGGAAGAAACATACCTGTGGTCAGAGATCGATACAGCAGCTATCCATAAACATCTACATTTTTCTTCGGAATTGTTTTTTTGAATGGCGGCGGATCAGCTGAATAAGTGTTCTAATGTAAGCAACGTTACCCATCACACTTCTTGGGAGCTGCAGAAAACGAAGAAGGCAAAAATTTCACATTATGAGTTAAATACAAGATCAAGTATTTCTCTCGAGTGGGATGACAAGAAGAAACATGTTGTTCCTAAGAAGGAGCAGATAAGCATTGCTCGTAGAGAGTTGACAACGTTTCTTCCTCATGTTCCACATCACCAGAACGTCTTGGGTGATGTCTTTGAAGCTCCTTCTGAGCTATTTGAACTGAATGATTTGACTGGTTTGCTGTCGTATGAGGTAAGTTAAATCACGTGAGCAGAGGTGGCAAAATGAGCATGTTTGGTTACAAGTCAAAACGGGGCTGGGTCGAAACGGGCAATGTAGGGTTGACCCAAACACATTTCAACTCTTCCCTTAATAAATAGTTTGTATTTCAAATATGTTTGATAAAGTTAAATATGATTTTAGTACTGATATATGGATTCTATAATAAAATCATTTACTAGGTTTTAATGTTTTAATTATCTAAAATACACTTTGCGCAAATTTTGACATGCTGTTTAGCTTTTTTTTATCTTACCCATTTGCCCTGTTATAGACAAATCATAACCCATTGGTCCATTCATAAGTAAATGGTGGCTCTGCCTATGCACTGCGTATACTTTTTCTTTCTTGTGGATGTCGTTTATATTTTTGAAGCTTGTTGTAGGTTTGGCAAACTCAATTGTCTGTACAAGAAAGAGAGTTTCTCACCCAGTTTCTTCCAGAAGGAGCTGACCCACATACTGTTGTAGATGACTTGTTATCTGGGAGCAATTTTTGCTTCGGAAGTCCATTCCAAAAATGGTAAATTCAGTCACTTAACTTTAAGAGTTATAAAAGCATCTTCTCTTTCATCAGTTTTCTTATGTTGGATATCTGTATTAAATATTATGGTGAAGTTTTGCTTTACGCAATATTCATCGGATGGATTGTTTAAAGAATTGAGTTGACGACTCGATGTTGACTACAATCTTAAATAGTGGGATTCGTGGTACAGAAAACGTCTCTACGCATGTGTTGGAAGCTATAATGGAATTATCTCCTGACTGTAATGGTTCAGCTGATTAAATTATCTGTAATATGCCTGTGTAGGGGTACTTCAGTTTGTTCTGGTGATTGTCATCCTGATGCTGTTCTTCGTCAAGAACAGTGTAACAAGGCTAACAAAATAGCATATTATAAGGAATTGCAAGAGTACCATACCAAGTATGCTGTCATCTTATATCCTGTCTTTTGTTATATACAGTATATTTTTTCTTTTCCAACGAGTTTTATGTTTTGTCCTGTTGGTATTGATATTTTGTCGTTTGACAGAATGATAGGGAGTCTGCAATTGTGGAAGGAAACATGGGCATGCTGTGTGAATCCGGAAAATGACTTTAGCCAACAGATACCAAGGTTGATTGCTCTTCTTTTCAGTAATTTATTTTCTAAGCCTTTTTTTCTCTGCGAACTGTTATAAAGAAAGAAGAATTTATTGTTGACTACTAAACATTACACCACTTTTGTAGTAACTCTGATATTTGCAACATCTCTCTGTTTATTTCTTTTTGTTCATTGATGAATATATTCCATGTAACAGGCCCATGAATGAATATGACAAAAATGGCTCCTCACATCAGAAAGACATACATGGTAGTCCTGAAGATGATGTGGGTGCAACATCTGATTCTGGTTATTTCGATGCTGAAGATAAGTCATATAGTAGCAATAGCCCGGATGTTGCAATCATGAACGGAGAAACTTCAACAAGGTAATCTCACACTCTTTTAACTTTATGGGGTACAACTTATAGAAATATATTTTATTATTATTTTTCTTGGTAGGGTCTCGAAAATGGAGTCAGGGAACAATTATTTGGATTCTTCAGTTGGATCGAAATCGGGAGCAAGATCTAGAAAAGGAGATAAATTATGCAGGCTCAGTGTAGACTCTGGTGATGGTGCCAAATATATGTCATATATCAAGGTTCTCATTTGAATCTGAATCATATGAACTTTTTTATATATGGTGATAAATCTCTTTATAGTTAAATTTTTAGCACATTGATATTCATTATAACAAACAGGAAAATTTCTATTGGTTTGTCAGGTTAGCAAAGTTCAGCATGAACGAGTTAAAAGCAGTATGAAACACTCTAACACCGGCATCCAACAAAGGTCTCTCAGTCACGTTTTAGGCAATCTTGATAGTTTCTGTGTTATACCATATGAAGTGTTTGAAGAAGAAGAGAGACTAAAGCTGCATGAACACTGGTCTCATTTGGCAAAGAAAGATCTCCCTGCAGGCTTTGCAAATTGGAATAGTTGGCGATCTGCCAGGTGTCAGTTAGGAATATCGTTAAGGAAAGAAATGGAAGATAAAATGAAGTCAAATGATCAACCAGTTTCAAATTTTTGTAATCAGGATGAGGAGTTAAAATATGGGGATGTTCAGGACAACATGGAACAAATTGGCGATGCAGTGTTCCATTCAGAGGCGAATCTTAATGCAGAAAACCATGAAACAGCAATGGAAGTTGAACCAAATGATCAGCCTAATCAATGCTTGCGCCAGAATCAGCATCTGCCAGAGATTAATGTAATACACAATGATAACCAAAACTTCTGCTCCATGCCCATGGATGCTGCCAATGATGATGTATTGATCCAGTCAAGTGCTTTTCCTTCTAGTCTAGGTGAATATCCCGTAAGTATAAATCGTGCAGATGCATCAGTTGGTGAACAAATATGGCCTGAAGTTAGCTTACCACAAAGTGTGTACTATCACCATCCGACATCTTTAAGTGTAAGCAATGGATACGCTTCTGTTGGTGAATTGTCACTAGGCCAGTCGAGCCAACCAATTGTTCTAGAATCCGAGTTACTACAAAAGGATCCTCTTAGAAGTTTTATGCACAAAGGATCTGATGGTGGTGATTCTTTCTTTAATCCATATGCTAATCAAGACCGTAACGAATTACTACTCCAATCACTTTATAAAGATCCCGGGAATTCTCATTATCTTCATGAACATAAGCTTTCTAGTTTATCTTTCCACCCAACCGTGAGTGACCCGATGCTGGGAACCAATCAATTTCCTAGAAATTTGTGCCCATCGATGCCAATGGATCCTGTGCTTCCGACCATTCAAGAAAACTTATATTCAATTCCAAGGCAAGAACACTTGTTGCCAATGAATAACGTTCATGATTGGCCCGGGAATGGTGGTATTAACCTTCCCATGACATCATCATCCCATCATCGGTTAAATCAAAATTGGTATCATGCTGATGAGGTGGTGCACAATGGGTGGTCTGGCGGTGTAGTACCGAACCAGGACCTTCTGAATGGTGGTCAGGTAGTTGATGAGAGCTTATTTAGTGTTTTAGCTCAGCATAATGGGGCCCATATTGGTTCAACCGGTGCAATGCAACAGTTTATTCCATCTGGGAATTATGTCGGAGTTGGGGTTGGGTTTGGTGCAGTTTCGCCTACATTTACTGCTGTACCTCCTCGGACTGGCACAGGGTCAGGTTTTAACTACATGAGTGGCAATGAAGCTCAGTTAGGATGGATGAACTTGCCACATGCATTGCAGGGGACCGGTAAATCGTTTCCAAGACTATGGTATGACAAAGATATAGGACGGTGACGATGGTTATAAAGTCGTAGGTTTTAGATGGTCCGGATTAGAAGTTAGCAGATAGACTAGTAGGATATAGATGGATATATGGGAAGGATATAGTCAGGTTTATCTTTATCTGATTATGATAAAATATTTGCAGGATTAATAATGTTAGAATTGGGCTTTTGTTTTTGGGTTTTTTTAGATGTTTTTATACTTCAGTTTTGGTTAAGGCAAATGGTTCTGTAAAAAAGGGGTGCATAACTGCATACTCTGAGAAATTTTTGCAGGCGCACAAGAGAAATGCAACATTTGTTACTTGAATGTTCGCTTAGCTCCTGTAGATCTTCCTTGATATTATATGTGATACTCACAGATACACAGTTTTAGTAAATACTCTGATCTGTGCAACGCGTACGGGGTCAAAAGAGTAAAACTGACAAGTTTGTCACCAGGATTTTGCCGCTGCTGTTACCCCTATTCTGGTTATATCAAATTTTGAGAGATTATGCAAAATGTGTAATTATATGCTCCGGAATTTCCTAAGAATTTTTTGGTAAACGACTAAATCCTCGTAATGGACACTTGATGTTAATCTACGTGACGTTTACTTTTGCAAGTCAATCGATTAATGTCAAGTGTATAATAAAAAAGCTATCATGACCAGCATATTTTTACCACTAAACTTTTCTTGTTGATACCTTCCTCTAAGGTTAGAAATATACTTGTCTTTGCTAGTGGTTATTCCTTAAAACTTTTTTATATGTTAATCTAATGTAGTGATGATTTCATGAAAGTTTATTACTTTTATTTAACATTTGAGGGATTAAATCACAATTTCAACCTTGGAGTATTGAACCAACCACAAAATCATTTCAAGGATTCAACCATGTTGTAATTTAAGTAAACATAATAACCCTAATTAGGATTGGTAAAGACATTTCTAAAAAGATGTAGCTTTAATATTTTCATGGTTTCTAGCTCAATACGCGACGGGTATGTGCAGTATGGTACTAAACTATACGATATAGCTAAACCCGTGTTTAATTTTAGTAAAATTTACCTAAATTTTGTATCTCTAATCTTTTAGGAAATTTCGGGAGGATTTTTATCTCCACAAAATGATATAAATTAAAAAAATAAAAAATTAATTAAAAAATAAAAAATGCTAAACATAAAATATTTGGACTAATAACAAATGAATGCTAAACTTAAAATAACTATAGTTTCATACTTTCATTAAAAAGCATTAATACTTTACTACAAAGAATAATACGTTGCATGTCCAATGCAAACGTCATTGCATTTAACACACAAAGTTCGCCATTAAATAAGCTTGGCAAAACACAAACAGATCATAGTTTCATTTGACATCTTCCTATGTATCGATTTCTTTGTTTAATGTGATCAAGAACGAAATATTTGAATCCGATCATACGAACAAAAAATGGCTACTGGTATAAAATATAATCACGACAGGGAAATCATTCGATTAGAACGTGAAGCCGTTATTCCAGTTTTGAAGCCTAGGCTCATCATGACATTGGCCAACCTCATTGGTATGTATACATCTTGTTTTTTATGATAATGTTGCTCGGTTGATTGTTCGATGAATGATCCATATTTATGTTATTCTAGCTGCCATCCTTGCCAAAAGTAAAGGATTTATTTTAATGATGTAGCAACACATTTGTAAATTGCATTCGTGTTTGCCGGAATTTGTTTATCATGACATTAGTTGTCTGTAAATACTTTGATTTTGGATCATTTTTGTTAATTAGTAGTATATGTGATTTCATCATATAAACTCCATTAATTAGTTTATGGTTTAAAGAAGGTTGAAGTTAAGCATATTTGACATCAAAGAAAAAGTTTTGCTAGTTTAGTATATGTTCAGCTTTGTTGAAATTGAAATAATATTGCAGAGCACAGTGCTGACCGCGGAGAGTTCTTGAAACTATGCAAAAGAGTCGAGTACACGATTCGGGCATGGTATCTTCTTCAGTTTGAAGATCTTATGGTATTATCTTGTTTTACCTACATACATTTGTGATTTTTTGCAGTGTGTTGTATTTTGACTTACTTTTATTTACTTGCAGCAACTATATGCACTTTTTGACCCCGTCTACGGGGCTCAAAAATTGGAGCAGCAGAAGTTATCGCCCCAAGAAGTTGATGTTCTTGAACAGAATTTCCTTAACTACATGTTTAAGGTATCATCATATATACATATATGCATATGCATCATGTCTACTGCAAAATGTTGTACAAATACTATTCATATTAATGCAGGTACTAGAAAAGAGTAATTTTAAGATCGCAACAAATGAGGAAATCGCGGTTGCTCAATCAGGACAATATCTTCTAAATCTTCCTATCTCAGTGGATGAATCAAAACTTGATAAAAGTTTATTAACAAGGTACTTTAAGGAACATCCTCAAGAAAACCTTCCCGACTTTGCAGATAAGGTATTGTGTAACAGTATAATTTTATGTATTTTTCTTTACTTTTTGGTTATTGTATTCACATACTGGTTTGCAGTATATAATCTTTAGACGTGGCATTGGAATTGATCGGACAACTGATTATTTTATCATGGAAAAGATTGACATGATTGTTGCACGTATATGGTCATGGATCATGAGAGTAACTAGGTACGCTTTTTATTTTTCCACAGATCATACTTATTTAATCATAATTATTGTCTGTTCACTGTGATTTTTAGGCTAGAAAAGTTTTTTCCGAGAAAATCAAGTCCACTAATCAAGAAAGATATAACGAAAGAAGATGAAATCACGGATGAAGAGTTAGAAGATGAGTTGTATGTTGAGCGGATCCGGATAGAAAACTTAGAGCTGAGGTTTTATATTTGCTGAACTTTTTTTATATTATTATTGATTACTACTTTACTAGCTGATAATAATTGCTGATTCATGAATCGTTTTATCAGTTTAGAGAAGTTGGCAAATAAGATAACAATACAAGAACCAACATTTGACAGGATAATTGTCGTTTACAGGTATGATTCATGGCTTGTCAAAATATTTATCAAATTTCATAGTTTGATAATTTTATAAATCTATATGAAGGCTAGCAGGCACCAAGACAAAAAAGGAACGAGGAATATATGTGAAGCATCTTAAACAAATTCCAATGGCAGACATGGAAATAGTACTCGTGAGTTACTCTTCATTCGTGAATCGATATCTCTCTTACTTATGACTTCTTTTGGATTTTTAGTTTGACTGGTATGATTTTCCAATGTATGGTACAGCCAGAGAAGAAAAATCCAACTTTAACCCCTATGGATTGGTTGAAGTTCCTTTCTACTGCTATTTTCGGGCTGGTTAGTCTTTTTATAATTTGTGTGATTTAGTTAGTTCACTGTTTTTTTCATAGTGTTATTTGAGTACACATGTTTTTACAGGCAGCTGTGACTGGCTCAATTGAGACGGCTAAAGCTGACTTTTGGGTCATTGTTGCCATTGTCTCAACGGTAGTTGGTTACTGTGCCAAAGTATACTTTACGTAAGTCTTCAATATGTTTCTTAATATGAGTTTTAGTTGGATGTATAAGGTTTTTAATCACCAGTCCTCATTTGACTGAATGTAGGTTTCAGGCAAACATGGAAACTTATCAGAACTTGATTACACAATTCATGTATGACAAACAACTCGATAGTGGAAAAGGCACTCTTCTTCATTTGTGTGATGATGTCATTCAACAAGAAGTAAGTGTATAGATATTAATTTTGTGTTTACGGTAAATACTTTGACTTACCTAATCATACGCCCGGTTTCAGGTGAAAGAGGTGATCATTTCTTTTTTCATATTGATGGAACAAGGAAAAGCAACTTTAAAGGTATTGCTTATTGTGTATAATATGAATACAAAGTACCAAAATTTGACTCCTTAACACCAAGTATGTGATGATACCTTATAGGAACTCGACCAAAAATGTGAAGAACTGCTAAGAGAAGAGTTTGGTGAAAGATGCAACTTTGATGTGGACGACGCGGTCAACAAATTGGAAAAACTGGGCATTATTGCTAAGGTACACTGCCCACTTTCATATAATAGATCAAATAACTTGAACTGTTCTAGAAGCAAATAATAAGTCATCATGTTTATCGTTTCTTTGTGGGTTCTCCCATTAAGCAAATTGCATCACAGTGAATACATGGTGGTGATTTAATGTATAATTTTGTCATTATACATGTTTTAAATATAGGATCAAATAGGAAGGTATCACACTACTGGTCTTAAACGTGCGAATGAGATTATAGGCACAACTACAGAAGAGCTGGTACTTAAGGCACGCCAGGAGGGTGGTCCTTAAACGTGTTGTCACATGAACAGGGGAGGTAGCCACATCACCGTTTCTGGCAAGCATACAATTTCTGTGTTCGATTTTTCGTTTTTTATTTTCAGTCAATATTGGACTCTGGGAATTCAAATCAAGTGATAGATATTTCTATGATATTTACAAGTGCATACACAATTTCCCAAATGCATCAAGGGAATTATAGTATATAAGTGTAGTAATTTGAAAAACAGTTATACCGTTAAGATATTTTTTATAAAAAAGAGATGATGGACAGAAGCCTATGCTTGTGGCATCATTTTCTTAGCCACACACCGTCTCATAGCAGTCACCACTGCAACAGTTGTGCCGCCGCCGCCGCTAAGCATCATCACCTTGAGGCGCCCTACAAAACCAACTTCCACTTCCAGGTATGTCTTCTACTTTTTCTTGCAGAGCATGAAAAACAATTTACGCTATCACTCACTCGAGTCACTTGTTTGACTTACTTCAAATGACTACTTGTTTGCTAAAGATTACAACTGTATATAGTAAGTAATTATTCTTCTAAGAATTTTGTATCTGCCTTGTACTTACAATTTTATAAACCATTACAAATACCGGATGATTTTAATGAGAAAGATACATATGTCAATAGATATATTCAACTATCGAAACAATTACATCGATATTTTCACATTAAAGATATTAAAATGAATTCAGTTACTAAAGAAAATAAAAGAATGAGGGAGAAAATTACAAGTGAAGATGATAGAACCATGTTGCCTCTATAAATTGATTAAACCATCCATTACACAGTCCATATGGCATATTAATGCAATTCACTCACCCATTATTAATACACATTTTCTGGCAAAAACACATTTTTCTATAACTGTTGGTTTATATTTTAAACATAGAAATCAAACCAATAAACCCCAAAATTCAGGAATCAGCAAGAGCAATAAGCTGATCAACGACACTTGGATCTGCTAGTGTACTTATGTCACCCAGCTCGTCTAGTTGTCTAGAGGCAATTTTCCTCAGAATTCTTCTCATTATCTTTCCACTTCTAGTCTTTGGAAGACTGGGTGCCCAATGAATTCTGTCAGGGGCTGCAAATGCTCCAATCTGATATACAAATAATGCAGATTCAGAATAAAGTTCTAGAATCAAATACAGAAATAATAAGTAACTCATAATGTTGTTGCCTTAGTAAGGTAACTGTAAATCGGATCAACAGTTTTCTGCTATTTCTAGTAGGATACAGTCAATCAGCACTATATCCAGGAGAAAAATCGGTCACAATATTCTTACCAACTTTACTATTTTTCTAGAAGTCATTTAAAACTTGCAAGAAAGTTAGGCAGTTTAAAAGGTGAAATAAATTTCAGCTTACTTGGTTTCGAACCACAAGCACAAGGCTTTTGCGGAGATCTTCGCTGTATGGAATACCGTCCACAAGGGTAACAAATGCATAGATGCCCTGTCCTTTGACCTAAATAAAACAGGTGATGGATTGTTAAAGCAATAACTGCAACACATGCTGACAAAACACTACCAAATGTACATAACATGCTGTCATGCATACTACATGTGGCAAGATGAGCGGTTCGACGGGTTGGTAATGGGTCAAAACGAGTCATTCTTCAGTATGAGTCAAAACGGCTTTGGGTCGAGTTGATTTGCAACATCTTTCGTCCATTTTTGGATTTTTCTATGAAGGATCAATGTGCTAGATATGATTACAAGTCTACATCTTTATTGTGATGATTAAATTTTGGAAGCGATTTAGGTGGTTGCATGCTTTAAAAACACACTTTGTGCGAATTCTAACCCAACTGACCCACTTTTTTTTATAGTTAACATATTTTTTGACCCATTTGAGATAATAAATTATTCAAATCGAACCGTTCTTAGACAAAGTGGTCAAAATTGCCATCTCTAATGTAGATATAAAGCTTACCTCATGCTCAACACCGACGACGGCTGCTTCAGCACATTGGGGATGTGAAACTAGTGCTGATTCAACTTCTGCTGTACCAATACGGTGTCCACTGTTTATATTAAAAAGTGTAAACTAATCAAATACAGCAATATTGAGTATATACAAAATTGACGACTAAGAGGAATGTCTCTTTGAGGGTCACAGATTAACCTTAAACGTGACAAGTTGTGCATGTTTAATATATGTATTCTCGAATTCAAGGAATCCAATAAAATTTAATACAGTTAACAAGAGGATTGGTATAAGTATACGCATGGTCAAGTTAACGAAGATACCTGACATTAATTACATCATCAACTCTCCCTGTGAGCCAGTGATATCCATCCTTGTCCCTAAATAAATTCCAAATTAGCTAACTACATCCTTGAAGATATTAGAGAACAAAACGTAAAACAGATAACGATAAACTCATCTATATGTGATGGCTTATATACCATGAGGAATTTTTTTGAAAAGTATCAACCTCACTTTAGTGACACTTTGGTATGTGGTTGAAGTTTTAGTAGACATGTGTAAGTGTGCATGTGGGCTTATTTAGGATATTATAAATAGCAAATATATGAAACTTTAAAGTACCAGACACATTATTACCTACTGCAGCCATCACCGCTAAAATAATAGCCAGGGAAAGCACTGAAATAAGTTGTTTCATATCTCTCGTGATCACCATACAGAGTCCTGAATGCCCCGGGCCATGAGTTTTTAACACATAAATACCCACTGCACTCGCCGTCAATTTCGTTTCCCTTTTCATCCACTATGACAGGCTGCATTAAAATTTTCAAAAGTAAGATCAATAAGAATGCCAACAATATGCAATTTTAGTATGATCGGCACTCGGCAGGATACCTGAACCCCAAAAAATGGAAGAGTTGCAGAACCAGGTTTCTGAGGCCACGCGCCGGGGATGGGAGTAATCTGGAAGCAATAGCAGTGGATATTAAGTCATTAGCAATAGTTACCATTATTGATATATGGCAAATTTAAAATAAGTAAATAATATGAGTATGTACCATAAAGCCACCAGTCTCGGTTTGCCACCAGGTATCTGATATGGGACACCTTGAATCCCCAACTACATTGAAAAACCACCTGTCAAGTCAATAAAGGAATTCTTCATATAAAATATATGATATGATACTCAGTTCCTTTTAAAAGAAATTAGAAGTTGACTTTTGGTAAGAACCTCCATGCACTTGGGTTGATCGGCTCACCGACACTACCAAGGACCCGCAAGGATTTACGAGAATAACGAGTAACATACTGCACGGTAAAAACACACAAAATTAATATGATACGGAAACTTAAGCACACTATTTAATCTCAAAAGTAGTCATAAGCACTTTAAGCAGGGAGTAACAATGCAAAGAAAATATTTTTCTTATATATAGTATCTACATATGTTGCATACTGTTTATGTTAATTGTTAATAACAAAGATTTTAGGGTTGTCTTATGTTGATGCTGAGACTTGAGCTAAGCAGGGTGAAACAAGTAACTTATTGAATAAGAGATATTTCAAATCAGATGTAAACCGCTAAAAGGTGTAACATATAAGAAAATACAGAGTTGAAGAGACTCCTTACATCATCTCCATCACGCATAAGAGACCGCACCAGCGTAGGAGCAGTGTAGAATATTGTCACCTTATACTTGTCAACAATGTCCCAGCAGCGTCCAGCGTCTGGATAGTTAGGCACCTGCAGGTACAATTATATGCCAAAAACTTTATAAAAAGGGTCATAAGGTTATTTAGAATATCAGATGCAAACTGTTATAAACACATAGATATATGGATTAGTACTTTCCAAAAATGATGTGAGGATATCAACTATTTAACAGCTTATAAATTATTTACTATTTAACATTCATAGCCAAAATTCTAGTGAATTTACTGTACTGATGAGCAAATACACAAAAAAGTGAGTATATTTACCCCTTCATAAAGTACAACTGTCGCTCCATTAAGCAGAGGTCCATAAGTAACATAACTGTGTCCAGTAATCCAGCCACAGTCGGCTGTGCACCTGGAATTTTAAAGGAAGCAAGTGTCAACCAACAATCATTTTTCAAAAAAAAAAAAAAAAAATCCAAAAATAAAACAATCATTTTCAGAAAATCAAGACATACCAGTATATATCAGTGTCTTTATAGTCGAATGCATATTTGAATGTTGTTGCAGTGTATATCATATATCCTCCAGTAGTATGCAGAACACCCTATCAAATGCACCAGCATGATTCAATATAATACAATACTCATTACTCAACCACAAATCAAAAAGAAAAAATACTTCAGCCTTTTATATGACTTAAATACCTTAGGCTTTCCGGTGCTTCCACTAGTATAAAGAAGAAAAAGAGGGTCCTCGGCATCAACCCACTCCACATCACATGTAGTAGAGCATTTAGGAACAACATCCTGAAAACGAGCCACAAGCCAAATGAGCTACTTGAGATACAATTAAAAAGATAGTCCAACAGAAAGCATGTTTATGACCATCAACCCACTACCAAAAAAAGCCAAAAAGTCTGATACAAACGAGCATATGCTAATAACTTTGGTAGTAAACGACATTGTATAATTACCTGCCACCAAATATCTCTACCCTTTAGCCATTTAGTATCTTCCTTCTTCATGGCTGATTCGTTTTCAAATGTCAAGCATGTAGCTGCGTGTGACAAAGAAAAAGCAAGATCATGCAAAAATGAATACGTGTATTCTGAGAACATCTACTGTTGACATGGAAATAAAGAGATCCATCCAATACTGGTTCTAGAATAAATTATACAAATTTTAGATTTATACTTATTAGTATCTTGTTAATTATTAGTCTCCACCGCTGGGACTTCCATCCAATACTGGTCCGATACCACTCCTCCATGTAACTACTGTTGACCAGCAATGTTATTATGTTATTTGTAGCTTTCTGATTATAATATTGCGTTTCATTGCCATTGACTTTGTTTTCCTTCCGAGGTTCAGTTTAAGTTGAGTATTTTAAATTGGGCAAATTATTTGAATTTATTACTCACAATGCTAAAAGGCAAATGGTCTGTAGATGCAAAAACATAATAAGGTCACTATACTTAACTGAAGCAAGTTCCTTACTCTTCTAAGTGTTCCTAGGCCCTACTTCCACGTCCATTACAAGAACTAACAAAAATGTCAATTTCTGTGCACATGACCAAGGGTAAACCAAAGTGAAAAGCTAGCAAACGGTTTTATATCTCAGTTTTAAACATGTACTTATTCTGCCAATAAAACCTTAACATATATAAATAGCTCATGCATATGATATTTGTATACAGTAAAAGAAGTTCCCACCTACAAAGACTCCATTTTGAGATGATTCTGAAAGTGCAGCGTCAACAATTTCTTTAAGATTGATCACTTTCTTCCCTCTCATAACCGCATTACAAGTTATTACAATCTTTGGTTTGCAGTCCATCACTCTTTGATGAAGCGATTCTGCAGAGTATCCAGCAAAAACAACCTGAAAGTCAAAACACAGTCCAGTGTTAGTCATTTTTGGCTATTCATGAACTATAATAGTAACTATAAGATGCAAAGATTTATTTGAGCAGTACCGAGTGAACGGCACCAATTCGAGCGCATGCCAGCATTGTGATTGGCAGTTCCATGATCATAGGTAAGTAAACAATCACAGTATCACCCTTTTTAACACCATTTTCTTTCAAGAAATTTGCAAGCTGTCACAAGACAGAAGAATATTATAATAACATCACAAAGAACATTTACTGGAACACGAGATTATGTAAAAGACATAGTAAGAGCATCAAACCTGACAAACTCTCTCGAGCAGTTGTTTGTAAGTCAATGAGCCATCAACATTTAGCTCATTTCCTTCCCAATGAAGTGCAATTTTGTCGCCATTCCCAGACTCTACGTTTTTATCCAGACAATTATAGCAGATGTTTGTAAAACCTCCCTTGAACCACTGATTAAATGCATAGGAATTGCGAACGACTTGTTTATATGTGATTATGTATAATATAAGCTAATAGAACCGGGATCTGTAGGACTAGACATTTACTTACCTCAATGTTGATACGCCCTTTTGTGACATCTAGATTCTGTGAGCAAACCTCTTGACCCCATTTCTTTTGCCAATAAAATTCCGACGCAATATCAGACCAAAAGCCAGCAGGATCTTCGATTGACCTCGTGTACATCTCCAAGTACTGAAACGATCCCCCAAGATCATCAATTACATGATAAAAATGTTCACTGAAAGATCATACTGCCTGTTCACAAAAATATATCATAGAGAACACGACTACTGATATTCTTTCCTTGATTCCTCCTCATGATAAGAAATCACTTGTTACTTTGATATTTTGAGTTCAAATTGAAACCTGACTTCTGTTTCTTTTTCTTTTTTAGGTCAAAACATTTTCTCCCTATAATATTCAAAATTCAAAATAAAATCTAAATTGTGCTTTATTTCCTATCTTGGCAAAAGCGTTGATAAGGAGCAACACTGACCAGTGAGGGCAAAATGGGGAAGGCAATGTTGAGCTTATGTTCAAGACTAGTGTTTCTCTGTTTCTGTTTAATTTTTTTTTTTTTTTTTTTTTTTTTTAAATCGCTATTTTGGAGTGTTTCTCGATTTGTGCGTGCCTGCAGGGTCATGGTAATTAATCTTCTTTGTATCGTTCCAACTTTATTGAAGGGAACTGAAATAGTACATACTAATGGTACTATACTTTATCATGTTGATGCAGCCATCTCAACGCAACTCAATCAATATTTATAGCTCAAAACTAGAAATTTAAGGGAGTGTTTGTTCAACAAGCTTATATAGCGGGCTTATAGCTTATCAGGTTTCCGGCTTATGTTTTATAAACCCAAACTTTTTGGCTTATTTTGGAACATATGGGGTTATATAAGCTTATCATAAGCTTGTATAAGCTGAAAAGTTTTAATATAAGACACAAAAAGTTTGGGTTTATAAAACATAAGGCGAAAACCAAATAAGCTATAAGCCAGCTATATAAGCTTAAACAAACACCCCTTAAGTAACATAGTTTAAATCTAGAGAAAATTCCGAGATTAGACCAGTCGATCAACTTTTATACCTTCTCTAGACCAAAAAAAGTGTTCTTCCCAAACTAGACCAAACGACTTGCGACTTTTTTACTTTTAATTAGAAGTCACCAAGTGGCACAAAGAGTAAGCGACTTTTTTTACTTTTTGTACTTTTTTGTACCTAAAGGCTATGTTTGGGGAGGGCTTTTATGGGGCTTATGGGGGCTTGGGCTTTTAAAATAAGCCGGCTAATTAAATAAGTCTTGTTTGTCATGGGGCTTATGGAAGGGCTTATAAAATAAGCCAGCTAAAAACTTTAGCCCCACAAAAGAGGCTAAAACCTTAAGCCCGAGGCTTTTGAAAAATAAATTACTTATTTACCCACAAAAATATCTAACATATACAAAAACTCATTTAATTATGTCATTTTTAGTAATTTTGCAATAATAAGCCCCAGCCCCAGCCCATTTGTGCCACTTGTCGATTTCTTATCAAAAGTAAAAAAAATCGCAAGTCGCTCGGTCTAGTTTGGGAAGAGCACTTTTGTATAAAAGTTGAGTGACCGGTCTAATCTCGGAATTTTCTCTTAAATCTACTTGTTTTTTCTAGGTGAAAACATATTCTCATTGATATAATCAACTCATAACTTAAAAACTTTAACATTCATATATATGATCTGTTAATAACATAGAATCATTATTTTTAACATAGTTAAAAAAAAATGATGATTTGAAAGCACCTTTTGAGGAGAGGAAACGAGGGCGTGTTGCGAAAACTTAGGATTCGGAAAAACGAGATCGTGCTCTTCAGAAGCGAGTGATTCACCGAGTATAACAGCATTAAGCTCCGGTATATTTCCGGCACCTGACGGCAGAATATTCATTGATTCAACATGACGGAGCTCATGATTCTTAGTCGCCATCATTAACAAAGTCAACTCTCTCTCGATGTTTTCAACAAGGAGGACCAAATCTCAATTTTATTGTGTGTGAGTTAGTGTGTGTATATATAGTTTTTTTTTTTAATTAAGAGCCTGCTGGATCTTGGAGGGAGGGGGATGGGGGTTGAATTATAAAATGTTGTTAGTAAGACAAATTTATTTCATGATATTGCCTTTTGCATTTACACTTTTTTCTTTTCAATTTGAATTTTTTCTTATGGAAAATAATATCCTTGCTAATTTATGTAACACAAGGAGTTAGGTTTGTCAAAATCAGTGGGAGTTGATTTATTATTATTATTATTATTATTTATAAACCAAATTTTATAATTGAAACATAATAAAATCTACATAAAGTTGGATGGAGTCTAGACACAAGTTGTGCTCCCACCTCTTTTTAAATACAAAAGCTAACTCTATGAAAGATGAAAACTTAAATGTCTCTCATATGTCTTGTAAAAGTGGTTGGAGGATTACTTAAAGTTGAAGGTTAATTATGTACAATGACCTAAACAAAATATTAAAATATATATTTCTTTTATAAAGTTTTTGTGTGTTTTTTAAAAATATTTTGAGAGACATTTAAGTAATTTTTATTTTATTTTTCCAAACTAAGACATATAACTAATTTCACTAAATATAATTTTTACTCATTTCTGAAGCTTAGTTTTCATAAGTTGTTGTATGAAACAAAGCTTATTTTAGTAGCTCGAACTATTTATAAGCTTCAATAAGCTAGCTATCAAACACCCCCACAACATGAAGCTTTTTTATTCGTACATTTTCATAAGTTGTTGTATGAAAGAAAGCTTATTTTAGTAGCTCGAACTATTTATAAGCTTCAATAAGCTATCTATCAAACACCCCCACAACATGAAGCTTTTTTATTCGTACATAGCAAATTTAGGTGAACAAACACGGATATCTCAAGTCAAAACCTCATTAGTGTTATTCTCTTCCGTTTAATGTGGCAACTACTTCAACCCACTCCAAAGATGACAACTATATGTGCACCACTTACTTATGGTCATTTCAAGATGTCGAATTGTAGCGACAATAAAGTAAATATATTAGTTGATCTTTTTTAATTTATAAAATTGATATACGTGTTTACCTATTTCCATCTAAACAAATCATAAACATACTAGAAATGGATATAAATGGTTGTGGAGCATAAAATTAATATAGTTATGTATCTATTTCACTTCAAAACAAATAATAAGCATCCTAAACATGAATATCAATGGTTATATGGCATAAAAAAGATAAATGTTAAATTCTCCTACCAAAACCTCCTGCTTATCCTCCTACTCACAGGATTATGACAAGCATCAGAATTGACGGTTTGAATGCAGAGAAAGAATGAGTGTAAAAAAAAATAATATTATTTCATGTGTAGGAGGATATTGTATGAGGATTTAGCAATAATCCATAAAAAAATCTCACTCTAGCAACATTAAGTATGTTATTCTTGTTGTTGTATTATGTAACATGAACAAATATTTCTTTATCTTTAATCTTTAATACATGTAAAAATAAAATAGTCAAACTTTGATCTTGCTTAAAAACTTACAAAATGAGTAATGTTATTTGTCTAAAATACTCTTACTTACTAAAGTCAAGACAATCATTTTATTAATTATTTAAATACTTAATTACAATTATAATCCACAAACTTTTGACAACCTCATTTACACCCAAATATACACAAAAATAAAATGAAAAATACACACACAAAGAAATTGACGCTACTATGCATTATCGTTGCTATGAGCATATAATGGTCTAGTATCACATAAATGTTAGTGTATACATCAAGAGCATTAGGTATGACGTGGAACCTGGCGTTATGCCGTTGTGTACGTTGCGTTAACGACGTCACCACACCAGACTTCCGGTGTTACCAACAACGTTGGGTTGGCCGCTGCTGGCTCAACGTATTGGTGTTTTTTTTTTTTTTTTTTTTTTTTTTTTTTTTTTTTTTTTTTTTTAATGTGTAGTGAGTTAGTGAAAGATTTTCTGAAAGGAGGCTATGCATTTTTTTATTTTTTATTTTTAAATAATTTTGACTTCTTTTTTTTTAATTTTAATTTTGTAACTTTATTATAAAAATATTTTTGTATTTTTTATTTGAAATTAATAAAATTTAGTTTGTTTCAAAAATAAAAAATAAAATAAATTTGTGGGTCTTAAAAAGGTGATGTTATGGATGTGTTCTAATAGTGTTTATATGACATTATCACAAGTGGTGTTAATTCTTGATTTTTTTTTCTATTTCAATATTTATTAATAATGAAGAAGCATAAATCAAACAACGCATAAAATAGAAGAGCGTTGATTGTCATGCCTAACCGGCATGTCTAATTATATGCTTAAACCTATGTGTCAGGATCCTGTTGGTGGACAGCAGGGGACCCATTTCTTCACAAACCAATAACTTTTTGACACATTTATTTAGGCAAATAATTAGTCACATTTTTTAGGCCTCCAAATCATTTTCCAAAATAGAATATGTGTGATATATTCATATATAAATTGAGGTTGTGCAGTGGCAATGGAAGGCAAAGAGATCTAGTTAGGTAGAATTAAGGTGGTTGGAAAATTGAGGCATTGCTATAATTGAGGTGGCCGAAAATGAAGACATCTATTGTAACAAAAGAATCTGGCACTGATAAGGCAATTAATTTTAATGTGTAGGGAGCTAGTGAAAGATTGAGTTATTGAACTTTTTGAAAGGAAACTATGCATTTTCTTCTTCTCTCTCCCCTTTTTTCTATTTTTTCTTTTTAATAACTTTGATTTTTTTTTTTTAATATGGTAACTTTTTCACAAAATATTTTTTGTAATTTTATTTGAATTAATAAAACTTACTTTGTTTGAAAATTTAAAAATAAAATAAAATTATGGGTCTCAAAAAAGTGATGTTATGGATGTGCTCTAATAGTGTTTATATGCGGTTATCCACAAGTGGTGTTATTTCTTTTTCTTTTTCTTTTCTTCTGTTTTAATATTTATTAATAATGAAGAAGCATAAATCAAACAACACCTAAAAGAGAATATGTGTGATATATATGCATATATAATTGAGGTTGCGCGGTGGCAATGGAAGGCGAAGAGATATAGTTAGGTAGAATTAAGGTGGTCGGAAAATTAAGGCATTGCTATAATTGAGGTGGCCGAAAATGAAGACATATAATGAATTGTAACAAAAGAGTCTGGCAATGATAGGACAATTAATTTTAATGTGTAGTGAGCTAATAAAAGATTGGGCTATTGGACTTTTTAAAAAGAGGCTCTGCATTTAAAAAAAAAAATTAAAATTTTAATTTTAATTTTGTAACTTTTTATAAAAATATTTTTTGTATTTTTTATTTAAATTAATAAAATTTAGTTTGTTTGAAAAATCAAATTGTGGGTCTCAAAAAAGTGATGTTATGGTGTGCTTTAATAGTGTTTATATGACATTATCACAAGTGGTGTTATTTCTTGATTTTCTTTTTCTGTTTTAATATTTATTAATAATGAAGAACCATAAATCAAACAACACATAAAATAGAATATGTGTGATATATTCATATATAATTGAGGTTGTGCGGTGGCAATGGAAGGCGAAGAGATCTATTTAGGTAGAAATAAGGTTGTCGGAAAATTGAGGCATTGCTATAATTAAGGTGGCTGAAAATGAAGACATACGATGAATTGTAACAAAAAAGTCTGACAATGATAGGACAGTTAGTTTTAAAGTAACAGGGTTAATGACAAGAAAAACTTGGCAAAATATTGTTAATGGTATAGTTGTCATTTCACTTTAGAAACTTATGAGCTCAACTTATTATTATTATTATTATTATTATTTTCTAAGTATCATTGTGTAACAATTCGCAATTTCGGGATAATTTCTATTCCCGAAAAAATTCACTATTCACTTTTTACTATTCACTTTTCACTATTCATCTCAGAAATTTTTATTTTATATTCTCGTAAGTTAAACTATTTTAACGATAATCCGAGAGTTTGACGCTCGTCGGATCATTTCTGCAAAAATCACAAAGCCGTGTCCGAGATTTACTTTTAGGTTTAAACGTCCTTCCAGCATCCCGATATATCCATAAAACGTTATAAACAATAGAAATATGATTTTCTATCATTTTATGACAATTCCAAAAGTTTTGGAATTTTACATTTTCCAGTTCAGCGTTTTACGCAAATTACGCGTTTTAGACCCGTGTTTCCAGTTTTTAGAAGGGTTTTAGCACCCGATAGAACCTACCACTCATTTTATATTTTATTATGGACTATAATGACATGTTTAACAATACTTTCAAGTTTCATAATTTTACGATACCCGGTTTTACGTTTTGAGGCTTAACAGTTTACGGTTAGCATCTTACGGAGTCAAAACTAGCTCCATAAGTAGGATATTATCATCCAAAGGCCTAGTCACCCTCCTTATCCTTGGCAAACCGCCATAGGGGGGGGAGTCACCCCTTGGTGTGGCTTAATCTCAAGCTTAAGGCATTAGGATGATTACAAGTATACAAGCTTGTTATGGAAGCTTTGACTAGGAACAAGGACCAAAAGTCATGGCTAGGCCATGACGAAATGACCAAGTAAACTTACATAGGCGTAAACATGAAACAAGGAATTGGCGATATATTGAACAAGCAATTTGGATCTACTTCACTTAAAAATGAACCATGAGATATTACCAAGAGAAGACTTATGAAACTACCCCTAATAACAATCTTCATGTACAAATAAACTTTCCTAAGTTTATACAAATATCGGACATGTAACTTTTCGGATCAAAACTTATATCTATATATTTTATCAACCTCTACAATAGTAGGGAGCCTCATGTGAGGAGTTCATTATGTAAGCCGTCGAGATGAGTTGTGGATTTACGAGTTAAAGTGTCCTGGCTCCTCGAACGCTTACTAACATGACTTCTGAATTATGTCGGCCCGAACGGTAGTAAACGATATACAAAACATACATGTTCATGAATCTTTTCTTTCAAAGAATTACAATATACATCATACCACATCATGGACTAAATGCAAGATATTTATATTGGCACTTATTCATATTCTTTACTCAAATCCTAAGTCGCAACATTCTATTATAGGTTGCTCGTAGAAACCTTCACGATCCAACCGTTACCTTCATTACTTGCTATCTTACTTAAGGTGAGTTCATAGCCCCACTTTCCATTACTTAATTGTTTTACAAACCCTTGGGGGGAATACATGCTATTTTTAACCGAGCACAATGTTTTTAAATTGTATGCTGCCTGATTGTTTTATTATCACTAAGTACCAGCCTTGCTAAACCGAGATCCTTTATTATGAACCATTTAATCACTAGCAATAGTGAGCGCGAATATTGTGAATAGGCCTATTGGGATTGACGAATCCTATTTGTATTGACTAAGTTCAAACAAATGCACTAATATTTGAGATTTAGGTATGTTAGCAAAGTACCTACCGGGATAAATCTGCCGATCGATATTGGTACACGTTAACGTTTTGGTGTCATAAGCTTAGTAATGATAATAACTGTTTTGTTTTCCAAACATTGGTGTGAGCCTATAACTCACACTACCAACATATTGTGTTCAAATATTAAACAAACTCTATGAATATCACTCAACCTTTGTGTTGACCTCTCAAGCATGTATTTCAGGTTCATGACGATCAAGGATGGCACGGAAGGGCACGGATACTCAAGAGGGCTATAAATTTTATTATCATTCGAAAACTCACTTAACGTGATTTGTAAACATGGAACCAATTGGGACCTCATTTTGTAACCTCTGATATTTATATAATTTGAATGATAAATCTTTTTAATACGACTCGGTTAGAGATCGTTTTCTATTATTATGACTGTTTGTGCCGTCAAGTAACACCCAAGTTGAATTCCGCTGCATCATGAATTGGGGGTGTTACAGATTGGTACCAGAGCCATGGTTATAGAGAAACGGGTCTAATTGAGACCTAAACTATAACCGCAATTACAAGCAAAAACATTTTATAGCCTTCCGCTCTCCGTGTCTTCCATCCTCCAGACGATTATGGACTTAGTAAGCATGTTATGATACACAAACATATTAGTGTATTCATATATACCCATTTTGAGCATTTCCCTGTAGACATTTTTATGATACACACTTCTCACATTTTGAACACTTCCCATAAACATTGAATTGTTCTAACATATAAATTCTTTTCATAGAAATCATGTGCGTACCCACTTCTCCCGATTATGTGCCCACTCTACCTAATAACTTCCAAGTCTTACCACCCTCACCCGATTTCGGATTTGACTTCGTAAATGCCTTCGCTTCTGATGACGAAGAAGAACCTTTCGAAGATTCAACCGATGAAGAAGAGGATGAACCAATGCCAACTAATTTTGCGACGAATATTTCTAATTATTTTGAACAAAACTGGGTTGAGGCAGACTCCGAGGAGGATAATGAGTACGAATATGTACTAGAGCCATTACCACCACCATTGTCACTTCCCGTTGATATCCCTACATGTGATGAATTGGATCACTCATTATGGATCGTACCTCGACCACCATTGATCCAACAAGAAAGTCAGCATGGAAACTACAGCTTCTCAAACTTCATTGACTCGTACCTCTATGACACACTAAACCAAGAAGTTGCCGATCAATCAGAGCTGCTCGGACCTTCTAACCCGCCATAGACTAGTGTGATGATACTAGTTATCTTTTGCACTACTATACTGATTAGACTCAGTTAGTAAATGTTATGAAATCCATGTAATAACTAGCGATAGTAAAAACGTTGAAATTACTAAACTGAAAGTATCAGTTAGTAAATTTTGAAGAAGCTTGTAATAAGTTTCGATTTTGTAAATCAACCAACGTTGTATGAATAAAACTCTTGTTTTATACTATCATGTGTTATGCCTTTAAATCTTCAAACATAATTATTCTATCATTTCCCATCAAAAATCATGCTTATTTCACAACTCTCTACTCATGACATACCTTTTATATAATAGAATCATGGCGCCAAAGAAAAAGACACCACCAACGATGACGCAAGCTGCCATCCGCAAACTGGTAAAGGACAGTGTCAATGCAGCAATAGCAACGGAACGAGCAGCCATAGCTACAAAGGCCGCAACAGCCCCTAAAGCTACTAGAACTGCTGAAGCTATTCAAGTTGCTGCAACTACCATCAATACTAGAGGACCGAACCCATCCGGTCCTCCAGTAATAAATATTGATCCGATATATAAGAGCTGCACATTCAAGGGTTATTTAAATTGCCAACCCACCAATTACAAAGGTACTAATGGAGCTGTAAATTTTAACCCCTGGTTTGAAAAAGCGGGGTTAGTAGTATTGATCAACAAATGCACCGAGAATGAGAAAGTTCAATATGCCACCGATCCACTATTGGATGAAGCATTATCATGGTGGAATTTAGTATCTCAACCAATGGACATCCAAAATGATTATAAGCTTTCTGGGGATAACATAAAGAAAGAGTATTTCCCTCACAATGAAATGCCGTTAAAGGAACCATGTTGTCATCCAGAAGTAGAATTTTGGAACCATGTTGTTAAAGGAACCGACATCCTGAGTTACAACCGCCGATTCCATGAATTGAGGATACTATGCCCAACGATGGTTTCAACAAATGAGAAACTGTTGGAAGAATATATCTGGGGACTCCCACCAAGCATACAAGGGAACATGATTATGTCTACTCCCAAAACGCTTGATGAGGCTATGCGGATGTCTCGCAGCCTCATGGATCAGGTGGTGCAGATAGCGGAAACCCAAAGACAAAACTTCAACAACTCCAACAACAATAACAATAGAACCAACAACAACAAGCGACCATGGGATGGTAACCATGGAAGTAACAACAACAACAACAACAACAACAACAACAACAACCATCATAACCAGCAAAACAAAAGACAAGAGGCTGCAACGGCTTATGTGGCTGCACCAATTAGAAGCACAGGGTATATCGGGAATGCTCCACTATGCAATGAGTGTAAATTCCATCACTCTGGTCCTTGCCCCGCCAAGTGCAACAATTGCCAAAAGCCAGGACATCTTGCCAGAGATTGTAGAGGCAAGGCTGTAGCTACCGGTAGCAACACACAACCAATAGTTATATGCTTCGGGTGTGGAGAAAGTGGTCATTACAGGAACAGATGTCCCCAACAGCCAAGGCCAACAAGTTGAAGGCATCCAATGGAAAGCATATATGATAAGAGAAGAAGAAGCTTATCAGAATCTCAACAACGATGCAGAACAATGAAGTTTAGAACTTAGCAGTCATATTTATTTATGCACTATGTTGTACTACGTGTATGTCATCCCTAGTAATGGGAGTTTTATGACTTAAGAATATTTACTGTTCAATAAACAACTCTTTATGATAATTCTCATCTATTGTACTTTCTCCAAACAAATTTGATTGTTTAGTAGACTATTACCATTCTATAAGATTTACCCAGTTATCTTATAAACCATGCAACAAATTTTACTTCAAGCTATTTTGTTATCACTTTATTGTTTCACATCATGTTACTCCAAGACATTCTACCACCATCTTAGAAAAATCACTTCGTTGATACCACCCTATAAATCAATATCATGCCTTCATTTCCAACTTTCATCACAAACCACTAACCTTCTCACCATCATCATCTTCACAACCCTTAATCCCACAAGCACACTTTCTAATCTTGATGCACTTTTAAAGCTCAAATCATCCTTAGTTACACCACAAGCACTCTCATCAGCTTTACAAAATTGAATACCATCTAAAATTTTTAAGAAACATAATACTACGTAACTAAACCAAACATCACATTATCGGTCCTAAATTATACATAGCCTGATCACCTATGTCTAATTCAGGAGGGATCATGTTATACTGGGAGCAGTCACCTGTATGTTTTCTTAGAAACGAACTTCTCACTTATAATCCTAAGACAAATTTTGTGTGAAATTCATGAAGTATTCATCCGATAGAGTACGACAATTAATCACTCTTACTCTACCTTTCCCACCTAAAAGTAAACCTCATCCTACGCCATACCCTGAGCCGAAAGGAACGGGTTAAACCACTACGAGTCCGAGCCTTAGTTTTAAACCATAAATTCAAACTTTCCTGCTCAAATCCTTCACGTTCAAGCTGAGGCAGTGAAAGAAGACATCCAAAAGGAAAAGTTGGATGGCATGATACAGAAGAAATTCGAAACCCGTTCAGATAGAACTCTATGCTTCCAAGGTCGAAGTTGGTTACCACTTTATGGTGGCCTACGAGACTTGATCATGCATGAACCTCACAAGTCCAAATACTCCATACATCCAAGATCTGATAAGATGTATCATGATCTTAAACTACTCTATTGGTGGCCAAACATGAAAGCCGATATTGCAACATACGTTAGCAAATGTCTTACATGCTCCAATGTAAAAGCCGAACATCAAAAACCATCC
The DNA here is from genome assembly GCA_030686995.1 of Artemisia argyi. Taxonomy (NCBI): domain Eukaryota; kingdom Viridiplantae; phylum Streptophyta; class Magnoliopsida; order Asterales; family Asteraceae; genus Artemisia; species Artemisia argyi. The sequence continues at coordinate 197,773,425 of CM060702.1, forward strand.
GTTCCATTGCAACAACCAAAGATTCCTATGTGGAATTGGGAAAGAGTTACTATGGACTTCATTACCAAGCTCCCAAAGACATCAAGCGGTTATGACTCCATCTGGGTCATAGTTGATCGTCTCACAAAATCCGCACACTTTATACCAATCAAAGAGACTTACAAAATGGAACAACTTACTCGACTGTACGTCAAAGAAATAGTCTCAAGACATGGTACACCGATATCCATCATATCGGACCGAGATAGTAGATTTACTTCCAATTTCTGGCAGTCACTCCAGGACACCTTTGGAACAAATCTAGACATGAGTACAGCGTATCATTCTCAGACCAATGGTCAGAGTAAACGAAACATTCAAACACTTGAAGACATGCTTCGAGCTTGTATAATATACTTTGGAAAAGGATGGGATACTCATCTACCATTAGTCGAATTTTCCTACAATAACAGCTATCATACAAGTATTAAAGCAGCTTCATTTGAAGCACTTTGCGGTCGAAAATGTTGTTCACCTGCTTGTTGAGCTGAAGTGGGAGAAATTCAACTCACTGGACCAGAACTCATCCGTGAAACAACGGATAAGATTGTACAAATCAGAAGTCGACTACAAGCTGCAAGAGATCGACAGAAAAGTTATGCCGACACACGACGCAGACCCCTAGAATTCCAAGTCGGAGATAGGGTTATGCTAAAGGTATCGCCTTGGAAAGGCTTGATATGATTCGGTAAACAAGGAAAAACTAAACCCAAGATACATCGGACCATTCAAAATCCTAGCCAGGGTTGGTCCTGTGGCGTACAGACTTGAGCTTTCATCAGAACTCAGTAGTGTACACCCCACTTTCCATGTATCTAACCTAAAGAAATGCTTGTCAGACGAATCACTCGTGATTCCACTCGATGAAATTCAACTTAATGACGATCTTCAATTTATTGAGGAACCCGTAGAAATCATGGACCGTGAGGTCAAACAACTCAAGCAAAGCCGTATTCCAATTGTCAAGGTTCGTTGGAACTCACGACGTGGTCCTGAATACACATAGAAACGAGAGGACCAGATACGTAAGAAATACCCACATCTTTTTACCAACGAAGTTTCTACTCCCAACGCAAATTGATCTCCGGGACGGAGCTCTCATATGGGGTGGAGACTGTAACAATTCGCAATTTCAGGATAATTTCTATTCCCGGAAAAATTCACTATTCACTTTTTACTATTCACTTTTCACTATTCATCTCAGAAATTTTTATTTCATATTCTCGTAAGTTAAACTATTTTAACGATAATTCGAGAGTTTGACGCTCGTCGGATCATTTCTGCAAAAATCACAAAGCCGTGTCCGAGATTTACTTTTAGGTTTAAACGTCCTTCCAGCATCCCGATATATCCATAAAACGTTATAAACAATAGAAATATGATTTTCTATCATTTTATGACAATTCCAAAAGTTTTGGAATTTTACATTTTCCAGTTCAGCGTTTTACGCGAATTACGCGTTTTAGACCCGTGTTTCCAGTTTTTAGCAGGGTTTTAGCACCCGATAGAACCTACCACTCATTTTATATTTTATTATGGACTATAATGACATGTTTAACAATACTTTCAAGTTTCATAATTTTACGATACCCGGTTTTACGTTTTGAGGCTTAACAGTTTACGGTTAGCATCTTACGGAGTCAAAACTAGCTCCATAAGTAGGATATTATCATCCAAAGGCCTAGTCACCCTCCTTATCCTTGGCAAACCGCCATAGGGGGGGGGGAGTCACCCCTTGGTGTGGCTTAATCTCAAGCTTAAGGCATTAGGATGATTACAAGTATACAAGCTTGTTATGGAAGCTTTGACTAGTCACAAGTTCTAACCTCCTCAAAGCACCTTCCTATGCACCTTCCTAACCTCCTCAAGCTCCTAAATAAGCCCTCTCCCCCTCCTATTTCGTTCACCACCACAACACTCTCTCCATAACTTTATTTCTTCCAAGTTCTAGCAAGGATCAAGTAGAAACCCTAGTTTGATCATAAGTTACCAAAACTCTTCCAAACCCTAACATACTTGGTGATTTCTCTTGAGTTTAAATCCACTCAATTCACCTCAACTTTCATTACATCTCTTTCAAGAATACCAAGGGTAGAAAGGTTGCATGAAGTGAAAAGGGTTGAAGCAAGTCTATCAAAGTCCATTTTCCTTACTTGTTACTTCCTTTCTTTATTAGAAAGCCAAAAGTTGTAAGCCAAACCCTAACATGCTTCTTGTTAAATTATCATGTTCATATCATTTACATGTTATTCTTGCTATATTATGTCTTGTATGAATGTCCATGATGTATAAAAATGACTAAAACATGTTGTTGTAAGTGATTGTTAAGATAAGTTACTAAAACAAGCAAACTAGTGACTTTCTTGGTAAGACCTGATCAAAATGGAAAAATTATGATATTGGATTATTACATATTACATTAGAGGACTTAACAAGGAAACCATAGCAATTTGAACCACCCAAAACGAGTATACGAGTCAAAAGTTACGCCCATTTGAAGTTACCAAAGATTTCCGGCAAAACTGCCTAAATAGCATTCTGATCAAATTTTGATTTTGAAAGTCCCACTTCTGGTCCGATTCATCAAAAAGTTAAAACACTAAAGTTGTCCGGAACGCCGTTTTCATTCAGGAACAAAGAAGCTTGAGCCCTGAAAACGCTTTCCGAGTGATAAAATTCTTCAAATACTAAACAGCCCATTTTTAGGCCAAAGTCACTATACTATGGTTATACTTTGAAAGGAACAAGAGGTCTTATGACCTATAATCAAGACCACCACCATGGCTAGAGCCAAGGTTGTGTCTCATGACCTTGGAACAAGGACAAAAAGTCATGGCTAGGCCATGACGAAATGACCAAGTAAACTTACATAGGCGTAAACATGAAACAAGGAATTGGCGATATATTGAACAAGCAATTTGGATCTACTTCACTTAAAAAGGAACCATGAGATATTACCAAGAGAAAATGGTCATTCAAGACTTATGAAACTACCCCTAATAACAATCTTCATGTACAAATAAACTTTCCTAAGTTTATACAAATATCGGACATGTAACTTTTCGGATCAAAACTTATATCTATATATTTTATCAACCTCTACAATAGTAGGGAGCCTCATGTGAGGAGTTCATTATGTAAGCCGTCGAGATGAGTTGTGGATTTACGAGTTAAAGTGTCCTGGCTCCTCGAACGCTTACTAACATGACTTCTGAATTATGTCGGCCCGAACGGTAGTAAACGATATACAAAACATACATGTTCATGAATCTTTTCTTTCAAAGAATTACAATATACATCATACCACATCATGGACTAAATGCAAGATATTTATATTGGCACTTATTCATATTCTTTACTCAAATCCTAAGTCGCAACATTCTATTATAGGTTGCTCGTAGAAACCTTCACGATCCAACCGTTACCTTCATTACTTGCTATCTTACTTAAGGTGAGTTCATAGCCCCACTTTCCATTACTTAATTGTTTTACAAACCCTTGGGGGGAATACATGTTATTTTTAACCGAGCACAATATTTTTAAATTGTATGCTGCCTGATTGTTTTATTATCACTAAGTACCAGCCTTGCTAAACCGAGATCCTTTATTATGAACCATTTAATCACTAGCAATAGTGAGCGCGAATATTGTGAATAGGCCTATTGGGATTGACGAATCCTATTTGTATTGACTAAGTTCAAACAAATGCACTAATATTTGAGATTTAGGTATGTTAGCAAAGTACCTACCGGGATAAATCTGCCGATCGATATTGGTACACGTTAACGTTTTGGTGTCATAAGCTTAGTAATGATAATAACTGTTTTGTTTTCCAAACATTGGTGTGAGCCTATAACTCACACTACCAACATATTGTGTTCAAATATTAAACAAACTCTATGAATATCACTCAACCTTTGTGTTGACCTCTCAAGCATATATTTCAGGTTCATGATGATCAAGGATGGCACGGAAGGGCACGGATACTCAAGAGGGCTATAAATTTTATTATCATTCGAAAACTCACTTAACGTGATTTGTAAACATGGAACCAATTGGGACCTCATTTTGTAACCTCTGATATTTATATAATTTGAATGATAAATCTTTTTAATACGACTCGGTTAGAGATCGTTTTCTATTATTATGACTGTTTGTGCCGTCAAGTAACACCCAAGTTGAATTCCGCTGCATCATGAATTGGGGGTGTTACACGTTGTCTCTTATAACGCGTTGATAGATATTTATATGGGAGGCGATCTTCTTTAAAATATTTTTTTTTTAGCAAGGATCCTTTTTAATATCAATTTTTTCAGAGTTTAAATAGATAGCAACATTAAGGGCATTATTTGTTTTTCCTTATTTTAATAGAGTAACTTGATGTCAATTTATAACAAAGAAGTTGCTAGATGATTTTTAGCCTTTATGATTAACAAAGTCAACTCAACTCTCTAAGTTTTCAACAAGAAAAAGTGTGTGAGTTAGTGTGTGTATAGTTTTGCTTTAATTAGTAGGCTGCTGAGCGGTATATTGAATCTTGAAGGCAGCGGGTTGCCATGTTGAATAATAAAAAGTCATATCAAATAGTAAGATAAATTCATTTTAATGATTTTGACTTTTTTTTTTCTTTCAATTTGTTTTTTTTTTATGGTAAAATGTCCTTGCTAATTTATAATAAAAGAAGTTAGATAGTTGTTTGACCACATTATTTGGAGATAAATTTTTTATTTTTTATAAAAGTGGTTGGAGAAGTTAAAGTTAAAGGTTAATCATGTAAAATAATCTAAACAAAACATTGAAATAAATATAACTTTTTTAAGTTTATGCGCGTCTATTTAAAATATTTTAAATAGAAAATAACTTTTAAATGTAGCATTTCATGTTAACTTGCTAAATGAATACAAAGAACTTTGTTTCATATGTATTTTTTAAAACATTCATAAAATGAGAAAGATATCAAGCTTGAACTCCATTATAGTTGGTGCGGTTAATAATTTAGGTGAGATCAATATAAAATTCATATTTATCATATAACCAATGAATCAATAATAGTCATCCATTTTTTTTATTTAAATTAATAAAAAATCATTTTCCACATTTTTTTTAAAAATTATGTGTGTTATTTACAGAAATGTCATATTTGGAAACATAGTTATTTAAGATATGCTTAAACAACACCCGGTGAGTTGTTATTAGCAAATCCCAAAATAATAATATCCTTGCTAATTTATGACAGGTGGAGTTGGTACTTAAGTTTGTCAAAATTAGTGGGAGTTAAATTTTTTGTTTTTCTATAAAAGTGGTCTGGAAGATTAATTAAAGTTGAAGGTTAATCAGTAAAATAACAAAAAGAAAATATTGAAATAATCTTTTTCTTTTTTAAGTTTTTGCGTGTTTATTTAAAATAGTTTGAAAAATATTGAAGTAATTTCATTGAAAGCTCAATTTTCACAAGTTTTTGTATGACATAAAGCTTAAAATATTTTAAAGTTTTTGCGTGTTTTTTTTCTTTGAACGAAATTTTTGCGTGTCTATCTAAAATATTTTTACTCATTTCTAAAAGCTCATTTTACATAAGTTTTTTTTTTTTTTTTTTTTTTTTTTGAAACAGGGCTTATATTAACAGCTTGACCTATTATAAGCTTCAATACGCTAGCTATCAAACACCCCACAACATGGAGCTCTTTTATTCTTACATAGCAAATTTAAGTGCACGAATACGGATACCTCAAGTTACAACCCCACTAGTGTTATTGTCTTCCGTTTAATGTGACGGCTACTTCAACCCACTCCAACGATGACAACTATATGAGAACCACTAACTCACGGTCACTTCAAGATGTCGTTTTCAACTGTAGCGATGATAAAATATATTACTTTGTTAGTGTAAATATTACGATATTTAATCTATACAGTCTCGTTTGTTTTGATTGATTACAAACTATAACTTGATACATAACGTAAAATGTACAAGTTATTTGTAATCATATTTTGTCTCAACATACATTAAACACCTCTCGACGTCTCGAGTCCTTGTATGCTACAACACAGGTTTGTACATGTTTGTTATGTGGCATTATGATCAAACCCCTTGACCAACCATTTATAATGTTTAAAATACTTTTAGAGTCTTTAAGTATTTTAGGTGTCAAAGTGCACTTTAGATGTAAAATAGAATAAGTGCCACATTAGGTGTCTAAGTAAAATTAGTAAGTTTTACTAATAATAAAAATGTGTCGTATGACGATATAAGTAATCAAACATTTTTAATAACTCATTAACTTACTAATTACTTTTTTAAACAAACATCATTTAACTTAGCTATATAAACATTTTTACATCTTTACTTTCTTTTTCATAATAATCTAAAAATAGAAATGTTAACTTACATCATGCATTGCATCATCACAATCTTTCCAAAAGATTCTTGTAAGATATGTCATAGATTTTGTTTATATTTACACAATACAATCTTGTAGTTGACTTTGGAAGATCTTGATCAGACTTGAGATAGATATAGAAAGATTTCTTGGAAGACTTTCTGTCAGACCTGACGGAACCTTCGGGCATAACGGACGGAACCCTCAAAAGGGTTCCGCCTGATCCGTGGGTCTGCTGAGCCTGTTGGCTATAAATAGCAGCCCATGGTTTTCTCTTTGGTTGATGACTTTGAACACACATTCTCTCTACCCTTCTTGCATCATTTAGATCAGTAGCAACATAGATCATACACCCTCATTATCATGATCATAATGCTTCTAACTTTCATTATGTTGTAAGCATATTCCCGAAATGATCATGTGAAGCAAGATCAAGGATCTTGAGTTATCATCCACCACAAGCATGCATATGTGAAGATCTATCACAACAAGCTCAGGGAACTTGTGATCTTCATCCATTGAAGGCTTCTTATTTAAGAAGTTCATTTAGATTAGTCATTCATATCCATTAGACTTTTATGTCATGGATCATCATTATATCATCACAATATATTTACGAAACTAGATTAGATGGTTTATGTGTTTGTACCATAAAACACAAGGTTTCTATGTTGGCCCACAAAACATAGCGGGAGTGGTTGTACCCTTGTAAAAGAACTCGACATCTAGCTTAGTGTCGGAAATATTGTATAGGCAATGTTAGGAGTGGTTGTACCTAGGGCTGTTAACGAGTCGAGCTATTAATGAGCTTCACGAGCTTGGGCTAGTTTAGCTCGACTCGATCTCGATAATATCGAGCTCAAATCGATCCCGAACAAACATTACAGCTCGTTTAGCTTAACGAGCCGAGCCTAAAAAATATATGTTTTGGCTCGGCTCGTTTGAAAGCTCGTTTAGAATCGAGTCGAACGAGCCGAGCTTATCGAGCTTCACGAGTCGAACGAGCTTAGATGTATATAAGAGTTCCTTTCTCTCAAAAGAAAAATATAGCAACGGTGGGATTCGAACTCCCGACCAAGGCTGTAAAATCAACAGGCCTTACCCAAAAAGATACAAGCTCACTTTATGATTTCATTGTCATTATAATTTATTAATACAATCAGTAGACATTAAATACAGTTATGATATGTTTGTGTTTTCTTTTGAAGACATATTATTTTTAGTTTTTTACTATACTATCTATAATCACATAAAAGTAATACATTTATATTTTTATATCTTTTTAGATTTAGATTAACAAAGCTTTGTTTTCTTCTTTTTTCAAGACATGTATATAAAGCTTTGTTTTCTTCTTTTTTTTAATACATGTATATAAAGCAATTTTCGTATAATGTATGGTATAATCGAATATCCAAATCATTTTATCTAAAATAAGTATCCATTCTTTTTCATATACCATCTCAAAAGTATCGGTTAAAATTTAAGTACTAAACTGTTAACGTGACATATGTATTGTCACGATAAGTTATTTGTGCATTTATATAACGAGAATCACATCTATCGACAATTGAAGTTAACCATCTGTTCATAATCAATATGTCGCCATATATAAACGCTATTGACCTCTTTCGTAGGTACCCCAACTTCGTACACAATGTTCATCGATTCCAATCCCTGCAAGCCAAAGGTTAAGAAAATAACGAGAGTCTCCTGAGGAGGAGGGTAATCACTTACATTAAAGACTCTAACTCGGAGTTACTAGTCTGTTCACCATCTGTTCATAATCAATATGTCACCATATATAAACGCTATTGACTTCTTTTGATGGTACCCCAACTTCGTAGACAATGTTCATCGATTCCGATTCTTGCAAGCCAAAGGTTAAGAGAATAACGAGAGTCTTCCGAAAAGGTAATCACTAATCACTAACATTAAAGACTCTAACCCGAAGTTACTCGTCTGTTCATAATCAATGTATTGCCATCTATAAAGGCTATTGACCTTTATCGAAGGTGCTTTCGGTGGTACCCCAACTTCGTAGACAATGTTCATCGATTCCGATTCTTGCAAGCTAAAGGTTTAGAGAATAACGAGAGTCTTCCGAAAAGGTAATCACTAATCACTAACATTAAAGACTCTGACCCAAAGTTACTCATATATTCATAATCAATATATTGCCATCTATAAAGGCTATTGACCTTTATCGAAGGTGCTTTCAGTGGTACTCTAACTTCGTAGACAATGTTCATCGATTCCGATTCTTGCAAGCCAAAGGTTAAGAGAATAACGAGAGTCTTCCGAAAAGGTAATCACTAATCACTAACATTAAAGACTCTAACCCGAAGTTACTCGTCTGTTCATAATCAATATATTGCCATCTATAAAGGCTATTGACCTTTATCGAAGGTGCTTTCGGTGGTACCCAAACTTCGTAGACAATGTTCATCGATTCCGATTCTTGCAAGCCAAAGGTTAAGAGAATAACGAGAGTCTTCCGAAAAGGTAATCACTAATCACTAACATTAAAGACTCTAACCCGAAGTTACTCATCTGTTCATAATCAATATATTGCCATCTATAAAGGCTATTGACCTTTATCGAAGGTGCTTTCGGTGGTACCCCAACTTCGTAGACAATGTTCATCGATTCCGATTCTTGCAAGCCAAAGGTTAAGAGAATAACGAGAGTCTTCCGAGAGGGTAATCACTAATCACTAACATTAAAACTCTAACCCAAAGATACTCGTCTATTCATAATCAATATATTGCCATCTATAAAGGCTATTGACCTTTATCGAAGGTGCTTTCGGTGGTACCCCAACTTCGTACACAATGTTCACCGACTCAGTTTCTTGCAATGTCTATGAATTTTGATCAACTATCTACGTCTTTACGATGTGAGGTCTTTTTATAAGATCATTGCTCTAATATATATAATATTTTTTTTTCTAGTTTTGCCATTACATGTTGTCGACATGTGTATATAAAAGAAATTTTTTTAGTTAAGATTAATGTAACTTTTTTTAGTTAAGATTAAAGTAACTAGAAAAACATTTTTATACTTTTAAGTTTTAACATAACTTTTTTTTAACGCTAGTTTTAACTTTTAACATAATTAGACATTTAGATTTTAGGCCCAAATAAAAAATTAAAGGATACCAATAGTTATCATTCTTGGTTAATGAATCGATAGGATTAATGCATGGATCGATATAACTTATCCCTTTCACATATTCCCAAGAGTTATCAATAATTACTCTGTCTCTAACTCTCTATCAGTATTCATTCTTATATACTTGTTACTTGTATTCTTCTTCATTTTCATTGAGTTCTTTTTCCACAATTAATCAAAAGTAAAAACACAAACGTTCATAGATGGCTTCAGGTGCGAACGATAGTCCCGAAGTAGTCGTAACTGGTTCTAGTGATCCTCATGATTCCAACAACAGATCTCCAGAGGATCGTGGTAATGAGCGCCCATTTACTAAAAGAAAGAGAGCTTGCAAGGCAAAGGCGTGGATCGATATGATTAAGATTGATAATGGAAAAAGAGCACAATGCATTCATTGTAAAGAATGTTTTGTTATGCCTGCTACGAGAACTACAACAACACTAAATCGACATATTACTACTTGTACTGAGAAGAAAAAGGCCGACCGAAAACAACAACTTCTTAACTTTCAGCGGGTATCTGATGAGGACCAAGCCACTTCTTCTTCGTTTCCCGTTCTTACTACTGGTAAGTATGATCCTGCTGCTACTAGAGAGTTAATTTCTCATTGGGTACTAATGCATGAACACTCATTTAGTATTGTCGAAGAACATGGTTTAAAGTTAGTTTTTAAAAGTATGCAACATGGGGCTGAACATATTTCTAGGCATGCACTTAAGAATGATTGTATGAGTGCTTTGAGATTGAGAAAAAAAAACTAAAAATCTTATTGGCGGATGTTAAGAGAATAAGTATAACCACTGATTTTTGGAAATCTAAAAACCAAAACATTGAATACATGGTTATAACTGGGCATTTTGTTGATGGAAATTGGAACTTGCAAAAAAGAGTTTTAAGTTTTGTGGACATTCCTCCCCCTAGGTGTGGTATTGAGATTGCTGATACTCTATTGAAATGCTTAAGAGAGTGGGAAATAGAAGAAAAAATCATGACCATTTCAGTAGATAATGCTTCTGCAAATGATGCGGCAATGAAAATTTTAATTGCTCATTATAAAAGGCTTGGAAACTTATTTTGTAATGGTAAATTTTTTCATGTGAGATGTTGTGCACACATTTTAAATATCATGGTGCAAGACTGGTTGTCGGTAATCAAAGATATAGTTTTAAAGGTTCATGCTAGTGTAAGCTATATAAACGCTAGCGATGCAAGGTTAAAGGTTTTCTCGCAAGTAGCACAACAACTTCACTTGCCTGATAGAAAACTTATATTGGATTGTAAGACTAGATGGAACTCGACATACAAAATATTATCTACTGCAATTACTTTTAAAGAAGCTTTTTCTATGTATGAAATGAGGGACCCGTTATATAAACATTGCCCCTCTGACACCGATTGGGAAAAAATAGAATCCATATGTGAGACCTTAGAGTCTTTTGATGCTTGCACCAACATCATATCAGGAAGTGACAACCCAACCTCTAATTTATATTTTAGAGAGGTGCAATATATCAAACAAGTTTTGGATAGGCAATTCAGTGATGATCGTGAATGGCTAAGAGAAATGGTGAAAGCTATGAAAGATAAATTTGATAAGTACTGGAATGAAAGCAACATGCTGATGTGCATTGGTTCTATATTAGATCCAAGATGTAAGTTAACTATGCTTAATTTATACTTTAAGGATCTATATGATGCAAATGAGATAATTGAGAAAAACAGAGATTTGAAAAATCTTTTAAGAGAGATACATGCTGAGTATGCTCTCATGTTACGTGTAAGACCTGGAAGTTCAACGAGTGAGTCAAATTCCTCTAGTCACGGAGGTGAAATCGAGCATACATGTCTAAGTAGAGGGTTTTCCTGTTATTATTCTCGCTTGAAACAAACTGATGTTTTTGATACTGGAAGCTCTGACTTAGATGTGTATTTAGAAGAGGGAATATATTTATGTAAAGATAATTCTGCCATCTCTTTTAATATCTTGGATTGGTGGAAATCCCATGAGATGAAGTTTCCAATACTATCAAAAATGGCAGCTCATTTCTTAGCTATCCCAATCACAACTGTTGCATCAGAAGCTACATTTAGCGCTGGTGGTCGTGTTATCGATACTTATCGTGCCTCCTTAGATCCAAAAACAGTACAAGCATTGATTTGTGGAGGCGATTGGATTCGTAAACTTCATGGCGTTAAAAAGAAAAACAAGGTATATAGTTTGTTTCCTTCCAACTTTAATTATCATATGATTTGATATAATGTCACTCACTTGTTTTGTTGTATCTCAGAAAGAAAAGAAACCGCAAGAGATATTTTTGGTCGATGTCTCGGAGATATGAAACTCACATTTGGTTAGTTTAGTCATTTGTTAGTTTAAAAATTTTAACTGAAGAGTTATATACTGAAGTTCTCTCTTGACATATATTGAATTTGGTTGTGTTGCAGCATCAGTATACAACTATACACTAAATTATGGATTTGTGCAGCAGCCTTTGTGTTGGGATGACGTGGTGGAGTTGTAGCATGAGCCTTTGTAGTTTAAATGTTGGTTTAGATTTATGATTTTTCCTTTGTTTAAGATTTGTGATTTTCCTTTTGTTTAAAGCTTATGTAATGATGCGTAGGGATTGCACCAGGCTTTACCTCTCAAGGGATCTCGAGAAGCTTACAACCCCCACCAGGCAGTGTACCTGATCGATGTAGTATAGTATAATGACAAGTACCGGGGGATTGATCGTTCAGCTAGGAATAGTGTCGCTAGGATTAGAAAACCTAAAGACTAGGTCTAGAGATGAGAGATGATTCTTTTTGTATTTTTATATTTTTTTATGAAAGCAATTAAAAATCTCGGTTTTGAAGGAGTTTGGCGGAATTAGTTGCTAATCAACTAACCCAATACTAAGATGCAATCAAAATAAAATACTAAAATGAAAATAAAACTAAATTATACTAAAGTTGTGAGCAATATGTGGGAGAATTGTGTTTACTTAGACTTCACTACTCCCTAGATATCTTTTACACGTTAATTACTTGTTATAGTTGCGTGGATGACGGATTGTATTCCTTAATACCATTCATGGGGTGGCGTACTTACTTCCCCAATCCTATGAGCACCTACTTCACTCCTATGTCGAGCCGGCTAAGAAGCTCCTAACATGGGATCACTAGAATTTACTCATGCATTAAATACAACCAATAAAACCTAGTACACATCGCTTCATGTTTCCTAAGATGTTCAAGCATGTTACACAAAGGAGATCTACCAGTTTTCTTAAGCCTAACATTGAAATCATTCATCCATTACAACCATAAACAAGTAATCAACACATAATTAACATCTAGGTTTCATTAGATCTAAGCAAACACAAGATAGATCTAGCCTAGTATGTTGGAATTAAGACAAGCATAAGATATATTAAAACAACACATAGAAATATTGAATGAATTAAGAGAAGACTTATCTCAATTGAACAGGAAAGGATTCAAGGGGTGAAAACCCTTGAAAACACTGTAAAATATGACCTAGGGTTTACAAAGTTCCGCCCTAGTTTTCTCCACACAAGTTCCTCCTTAATGAATGAAAAATAGAAAACTATATATAGAGTTTGATAGGTGACGGCGTGAAGAACAAATGTCTGACGCCGTCATCTCGCCGCCAAATAGTTTCTCGGACTGCCTAGATCTGGGTCTGACGCCGTCTTGTATTCCCCTTGTGCAGGCCGTCACCAAAAATACTCTTGACGCCCTTGTTGTGACGCCTCCAGGTTTGCACTGGGTCGTCATGGATTTTACTCTTGACGCCGTCAAGATCTTCCTCTTGACGCCGTCAAGATCTGTTCTCAGCTTGGAAAATTAAGTCTTTGCCGTTTTCTTCACTTTTATGCTCCAAAAACGTCCGAATAGCTTCCTTTTCCAGAATTCACTCCCAAAGTACCTAAAATCACAAAAGGAACTATTTAGGGCAATATTTGATCAAATAAATTCATTTCCGGGCTTAAATGACCCCCTAAAAGTGGTTCATTTTTCGCCTCATCATATACCCTTACACTTGAGATTTGCTTGTCCTCAAGCAAATGCGCTTTTATTCTAATCAAAATACAAGTTAGGGGTCATTTAACACTAATATAAAAGTAATTACAACAAATAATCGTTCCACTAAAGACCAAAGACAAGCACGGAGGTCATATACTAGCACCTCACAAATAGTGTTTAGATACTCACATCTCTCGGGTGTAATAAAGTATATATCACAATATGGAAATGGAAAATATCTCTCACTACCTGTCATAGCAAAATAGATTACCATAGGCTTGGGAAAGGATCAAACCTCCACCACATGGCGTAAGCACCTAGGATAAACTATCAAAGAGGTCTTTTAAAAGGGTTGTAACGTTGGGTGTAGGGGATATGGAATACACGGTTTTGTTGGATATAGGCAGTCGTTACTGGTGGCGAGTTAACAATCTTGGTTAATTACATGTACAATATGGCGTTGCTAAGCCAAGACTAGACTCGACTTAAGCTAATAAATGGAAAATAACAAAAACTTAAAATGAACATAGAATGAAAAGGGATGGTAGTCCGTATGTTTTTTTCTTTTTTCTTTTTTTTTTTTTTTTTGCATACACTCTTACCTTACTATCCAAAATAATACATCATAGGGAATGTAAATTCCCCTTACACTTGAATCTTTATATACTTTACAATATACTAATCTAATGACTCGAATTAAGAAAATCAAAACACTTGGATTACTTTTAAGATTAACGCACATACGGGGGTAATATATGATGTTCTTCCCTATTACTCCATAAAATAAGTACTTTACCCATGAGTCTCAATCGTCCCAAAATAATATGTACAAGGATATGACTCGACTTAGCAACCATGTAATCAATCAGATAATTAACTTAGGGTTTAACAAATAACAATAATGCACTAAAGATGAGTGCATACACGGAAGGCTAAGGCAATTTGGGTGTACATTTAAGTGGGGTGTAACAAATTCTTCCTTTAAGTAAGATGCTTAAAGTTAGAAACGAAAAGATAGGCTCGGAGGGGTGTACTAGGGGTTTTGTGTACTAAAAATGAGTACAACGCTAAGGTGTGGGAAAAATCAATTGACTTAACTAGCCAAGTAATATGACTTAAATGGTCAAGTAATTATGATACGGGTTTAACACAAGGGTGATCCTAATGCCTCTTATCATGTAGTAAATCCTACTACACGAATGTAGTCTCACTAGCGGTCTCGGGATGCATCACTAACGCAAGTTCTAGAATCTAAATGCTACCGGTACACTCATAAGCACTAATAGTAAATGCTTTTCCTATCAAATCTAAAGGCGAACCACACATATTTGGGTGGAAAATTTTTCTGAATGGTACGGTTTTGTGCTTGTCATACTACCTCCTATCCATGAGACGCTTGCTAAGGCTAAAGTTTCACTCCTAAATGTTGTAAAAAAAATTAAATTTGGCGCTAAAATTGCACTAACAAGTATTTCTCATAGTTTTATTACACATATACTATCAAACAATCAAACTCAAGCGAAAGTGTATCTGTAAGGTATCATCATTTTACCCTCCCCTTACACTTAGGATGAACATTGTCCCCAATGTTCAAGTAAAGAATGTAAAAGTGAAATAAGTAAAACGAATGAAATCAAATACTCCCCTGATTCGCTCGGTATGGATAATAAGTTGGACAGGTTAGATCTTCCTCCAAGAAAATGAACAATCAAAGCTTCCCTTCCAGAATAATAATCATCTTCTTGTCATACATAACCTGTTAAACCTGAGAAAACAGACAAGGCAACCTCGCATAAAATCGGCGGCAATCTACATATGCTAATAAATCCTAGAAAACAAAATAAGATATAATGCTTGTGGAATGATGTTTGCAGATTTCCTGGAGATTATAAAACTGATAATTCAACAAAAACTTTAAGACTCCGTTAGAAAAACAAAACTGGTAAAATTTCCAGATTTTTACACGTGACGCCGTCAAGAGTAAACTCGTGACGCCGTCAGAAGTGACCTGTAGAAATTCTTATGTTAAGTTTCCAGAAAATTTCTGGAAAAACTTAGTCCTACTTCCTGGAAAATCCTACAAAACTTCATTATGACTCGATACAAGTATTTGACTCTAACAAATACGAATATACATGTTCACTTAATATTGTGGAGAATCATGATCAGTTTTTTTTCTTAAAAACATATTTGGGGTTTCCCCTTACACTTATCTTTTGCAAAAATACCTTTGGATGAAGTTAAGACTAGGCCAAACAACAAAGTAAAGTATTTTCACTATTTTAGTTTTGAAACATGATCTACCCACAATAAAAATAAAGCATGCATACGGAAGCAAATAACAAACAAACAAAATAAAAATCACACAAAACATGGGTTGCCTCCCAAGAAGTGCTTTTCTTTATTTACGAGTCTTGTAGCTAGACTCAAGATCATGGGTTACTACGTGACCTCATTATTGGTTTCACTTTCTAGGTCATCTTCTAAGGCAGTTTTGTATTCCGGACCTAATTGCAAGCATTCTTTGTAGAAACCAAGCATCCTATTCTTCACATACTCTACTCCTCTACGTCTATCCTCATCATTCCTATAGTAAGCTGTTTGTTTGTGTTCCTTTTCTATATTAGAAAGGAGGCGGTATTGCTCAATCTTGTAGGGCATTTGGTAGGCAATCTCATCATTCTCTTCCTTGAACCTAACTATCTCTAAAGTCGGATCATAACTCATCTTAGTGGTCTCAACAAATGGTTTTCCGAATATTACTTGGCTTAGGAAATCATCTATCACCTGGCGAGTATCTTCTACTATCATAAAATCGATCTCATAGGTGAAATTACCTATAATCACATGCAATCCCTTCACTCTTCCTACAAAATTACTTATCAAATTCTTATTGGGCATCATCCTATAATCAAGTTGTTTCTTCATCACCCAATTGTAATAAGTCCTAGTCATGATGTTTATAGGAGATCTAGGATCGATATAAGCTTTCCATATATGCATATGCCTGATGTTGCATGGTATGTTGATGTTAGAGGGGTCTCCCATTTTGATAAGGGGTGTGCCAAGGATATATGGTGTCTCGGGGCCATCGAATAAATCCTTATGGTATTCCCGTTCTTTCTTGGTGGGCAACTTATCAAAGTGCTTTTCTATAGTCTCTACTTCCTCTAACTCTCCTCCCTTATTAACCTCAACTTCCCTAATTTCATCCCTAGTCTCGGTTTCTACTTCAACTTCATCTTTGTCACTTTCTTCTATATCCTTATCTTTCGGCTTAATGGTGACAACATTGACAAAGTGGACATGTTTGGATGATGAGGGGTCCTTAATTTGGATTCCGTTATTGGCGTCCCTAGTGTCCTTCCTAGGTGTAGTTAATGCTTGGTTGTTGAGGGCTTTCAACAAGTTGTCTATCTTGTTGGTCATCTCTGTTTGTTGTTGGTTGAATTCGGTTTCAAACCTAGCTATGCGAGCCTCTTGAGATGCCATGAACTTAGACATCAATCATTCAAGATTGTTGGTACTACCATAGTTGTTAGAAGGATTGTTGTTGAAAGTACGGTTGGAGGGTGGACCGTTTGGTTGGTAACGATTAGGTGGATTGGAAGAACTGGTTTGGTTTTGTTTCCACCTAAGGTTTGGGTGATTTTTCCAAGAGGGGTTGTAGGAATCACCGTAAGGGTTTGGCTCGGGTTTGAAAGTGTACCACTTATCTCCCGCTTTGTCGGTACGCGAGGATGCGTAGTCCGCAAAAGCTGTTCCGGAGAGTTCCACACAATCACGAGTATCATAGGGACCACTACATAATTCGCATGAAGAAGTGATTTTGTTCACTTGGCTTGAAGGCTTAGGAGCTTCGTAGGATTTCATGAGAAACATGACTTGGTCCTCAAGTTCCATGATCCTACGGTCGGGAGTACTAGAGTTGTTCGAAGGCAAAGATATTGCCTTGACCGTTTTGTTCAAATCACGGGGATCATTCCAACTTTCGTTGTCATAGAGAGCAAGATCTTCTATGAGTTCCCATGATTGTTCCGCACTTAGATCACATAGCTTACCACCGGCCGATTGGTCAATGGCTTGCCTTGTGGAGAGATGGATATGGTCATAGAAGATTTGGACTTGGAGCCAAAAATCTATGCCATGATGAGGGACTTTTTGGAGTAAGTCCTTGAAACGAGTCCATGCTTCATAAAGAGTTTCACCTTGATGTTGTTGGAACATCAAGATGTCATTTCTAAGCTTGGTAGTTCTCCCCGGTGGGAAAAATTGAGCAAGGAAACGAGTGGTGAGATCATCCCATGAGGTGATGGATCCCGCGGGTAAACATTCAAGCCATTGGCTAGCTTGATCACGTAGAGAGAATTGGAATAGGCGTAATCGGGTTGACTCTCTAGTCGTAACATCAAGGTCTATAGAATCTACGATTTTAAGGAAGTCCTTGAGATGTTGGTTTGGATCTTCGGAACGAAGTCCATGGAATGCACATCCGCTTTGCACCAACCGGATGGTGTCGGATCGCAAGGGGGTCACATTGGCTCCTTGGGTGAGCTCAATGGTGTTTCGATAGCCTTGGTGGCTAGGTCGGGAATACTCTCCTAGGGTTCGGGGCCTAAGGGGTTGGTTATCTAGTGGTGGGTTTTGTTGTGGTGGGATGACGGGTTCAAAGATGTTACCATCGTCCATGATGTCGGATGGTGAAGAGTTACGAACAAAAACACGAAGAAATAAGATAGACTAAAGAAAACCTAAAAAAATAAAAATAAAATCTCACTAGAAAGGAATCTAGCAAGTAGACCTAATAAAAAGATATTCTAACCTAGACAATAACTATTCCCCGGGCTGCGGCGCCAAAAACTTGATGCGTAGGGATTGCACCAGGCTTTACCTCTCGAGGGATCTCGAGAAGCTTACAACCCCCACCAGGCAGTGTACCTGATCGATGTAGTATAGTATAATGACAAGTACCGGGGGATTGATCGTTCAGCTAGGAATAGTGTCGCTAGGATTAGAAAACCTAAAGACTAGGTCTAGAGATGAGGGATGATTCTTTTTGTATTTTTATATTTTTATGAAAGCAATTAAAAATTTCGGGTTTGAAGGAGTTGGGCGGAACTAGTTGCTAATCAACTAACCCAATACTAAGATGCAATCAAAATAAAATACTAGAATGAAAATAAAACTAAATTATACTAAAGTTGTGAGCAATATGTGGGAAAGTTGTGAGCAAATCGAGCATACATGTCTAAGTAGAGGGTTTTCCTATTATTATTCTCGCTTGAAACAAACTGATGTTTTTGATACTGGAAGCTCTGACTTAGATGTGTATTTAGAAGAGGGAATATATTTATGTAAAGATAATTCTGCCATCTCTTTTAATATCTTGGATTGGTGGAAATCCCATGAGATGAAGTTTCCAATACTATCGAAAATGGCAGCTCATTTCTTAGCTATCCCAATCACAACTGTTGCATCAGAAGCTACATTTAGCGCTGGTGGTCGTGTTATCGATACTTATCATGCCTCCTTAGATCCAGAAACAGTACAAGCATTGATTTGTGGAGGCGATTGGATTCGTAAACTTCATGGCGTTAAAAAGAAAAACAAGGTATATAGTTTGTTTCCTTCCAACTTTAATTATCATATGATTTGATATAATGTCACTCACTTGTTTTGTTGTATCTCAGAAAGAAAAGAAACCGCAAGAGATATTTTTGGTCGATGTCTCGGAGATATGAAACTCACATTTGGTTAGTTTAGTCATTTGTTAGTTTAAAAATTTTAAATGAAGAGTTATATACTGAAGTTCTCTCTTGACATATATTGAATTTGGTTGTGTTGCAGCATCAGTATACAACTATACACTAAATTATGGATTTGTGCAGCAGCCTTTGTGTTGGGATGACGTGGTGGAGTTGTAGCATGAGCCTTTGTAGTTTAAATGTTGGTTTAGATTTATGATTTTTCCTTTGTTTAAGATTTGTGATTTTCCTTTTGTTTAAGGCTTATGTAATGATGGGTAGGGATTGCACCAGGCTTTACCTCTCGAGGGATCTCAAGAAGCTTACAACCCCCACCAGGCAGTGTACCTGATCGATGTAGTATAGTATAATGACAAGTACCGGGGGATTGATCGTTCAGCTAGGAATAGTGTCGCTAGGATTAGAAAACCTAAAGACTAGGTCTAGAGATGAGGGATGATTCTTTTTGTATTTTTATATTTTTTTATGAAAGCAATTAAAAATCTCGGTTTTGAAGGAGTTTGGCGGAATTAGTTGCTAATCAACTAACCCAATACTAAGATGCAATCAAAATAAAATACTAAAATGAAAATAAAACTAAATTATACTAAAGTTGTGAGCAATATGTGGGAGAATTGTGTTTACTTAGACTTCACTACTCCCTAGATATCTTTTACACGTTAATTACTTGTTATAGTTGCGTGGATGACGGATTGTATTCCTTAATACCATTCATGGGGTGGCGTACTTACTTCCGCAATCCTATGAGCGCCTACTTCACTCCTATGTCGAGCCGGCTAAGAAGCTCCTAACATGGGATCACTAGAATTTACTCATGCATTAAATACAACCAATAAAACCTAGTACACATCGCTTCATGTTTCCTAAGATGTTCAAGCATGTTACACAAAGGAGATCTACCAGTTTTCTTAAGCCTAACATTTAAATCATTCATCCATTACAACCATAAACAAGTAATCAACACATAATTAACATCTAGGTTTCATTAGATCTAAGCAAACACAAGATAGATCTAGCCTAGCATGTTGGAATTAAGACAAGCATAAGATATATTCAAACAACACATAGAAATATTGAATGAATTAAGAGAAGACTTATCTCAATTGAACATGAAAGGATTCAAGGGGTGAAAACCCTTGAAAACACTGTAAAATATGACCTAGGGTTTACAAAGTTCGGCCCTAGTTTTCTCCACACAAGTTCCTCCTTAATGAATGAAAAATAGAAAACTATATATAGAGTTTGATAGATGACGGCGTCAAGAACAAATGTCTGACGCCGTCATCTCGCCGCCAAATAGTTTCTCGGACTGCCTAGATCTGGGTCTGACGCCGTCTTGTATTCCCCTTGTGCAGGCCGTCACCAAAAATACTCTTGACGCCCTTGTTGTGACGCCTTCAGGTTTGCACTGGGTCGTCATGGATTTTACACTTGACGCCGTCAAGATCTTACTCTTGACGCCGTCAAGATCTGTTCTCAGCTTGGAAAATTAAGTCTTTGCCGTTTTCTTCACTTTTATGCTCAAAAAACGTTCGAATTGCTTCCTTTTCCAGAATTTACTCCCAAAGTACCTAAAATCACAAAAGGAACGATTTACGGCAATATTTGATCAAATAAATTCAATTCCGGGCTTAAATGACCCTCTAAAAGTGGTTCATTTTTCGCCTCATCATGTAACATGGTACTGGTTCTATTAGTTTGTTGTTTCGTTGGACATCGAACTTATTGTTTTGTTAATTTGAATCATTTTAATCTGTCATTTATATATAATCATTGTTTTAAGCTTTACATTTCATCTCATAAAAGGTATATTTTTAGCTTATATTAACGAGCTTATTCGAGCTCAAACACGAGCTAATACACGAGCTAATTAGTTTCGAGCTCATAAACGAGCAACTCGAGTTTCAAACTATGACAAGTAAAAGAAATTTCAAACTTATAAACGAGCTTCGAGCTCGAGCTCGAACAAAAATAACATACCTGAGCTCGAGCTCGAGCCTTGAAAAGATATAGTATACGAGCTCGAGTCGAGCTCGAACCAGATAAAAAAATTCGAGCCAAGCTCGATTATCCTAAAACTCGACTCGGCTCGGATCGTTAACACCCCTAGTTGTACATTTGTAAAAGAACCCGGTATTTAGCTTTGTACCGGAAAAGTGTAAGCGACGTTTGTAAGGTTTTCTCCACCGAGAAGGGAGCTTGTTGATCTAGTGAAGTAACTCTCGAGTTGGGTACTTGGGGAGTGGAGTAGGGCGGAGAGGAGATATGATGTGTGCTTATTCACACATCCTTTTTAGACCTAAAATCAGACCAAATACACCAAGTAATAACCAAATATGCAAAGAGAATGTATGTTTTTGTATTTGTGTATGTGCAGGTACGGATATGTGAAAAATGAACAAAAACAAAGCCAAAACCGACAAAAACGAGCACGAGATTGGAAAAAGGTCAAAAGCCAGAGCCGGGGAAGCAAAATGATCAAAAGAAAGCTCAAAATATCAATAAGAGTCCTCAGAAATTCAGAAAGTTACAAGATTAGTCTCTGGTCAAAAGTTTGAAGAAATGGCAATTTCAGTCCCTATACTTTCAGATATTGTCAATTTTGGTCCCTCAAAGATAAATTTAAAGAGTCAACAACTCAGGTCCTTCATAAATCAAAGAAAGTCAACAAAAGCCCTTTGATTATATTTTTTAAGAATTACACTTTTGGTCCCTGGATTTTTAGAATATACAATATTGGTCCTTGTTATTCTAAATCCTAAAATCTTACAACCAGGTCCATATTTTAACCCAAACAAATAATACTAAACCTGATCCAAAATTCATTCCTAGGCCCAAAATGACAAAGCCCAACTCCTTTAACACCCTTGTACCTGATCCAGTCCACTCCCCTGGTCAATATTACCATCACAAACCCGGTCAACCAAAACAATCTAACCCGGTCAACAATAAAAATACCCAAAAACCTTCCCGCCCCCCAAACTTTACCCAAACCCAGGGAATTTACTGTTCCCAGGGAATTTACTGTTCCCCTGAACCCTAGGAATAATTAAATAATCTTAGTATAATTTTAGTTTTAGATTATTGTAATCTTATTTTCAGTTTTTCAAAGTTTTGTACTCCACTATTTTATTAATACAATTAAGTTTAAATATTCTGCAATTTACTTTTAATCTCTAATATTTTATAAGCTGTTTTATCCATTCCTTTTACTCATTAAAGTTGAGATTTAGTTCCTGCAACTCTTGATTATTTAATTATTACTTTTAGTTCAAAGGTTCAAACTCAGTCAATGAAAGTCAAGGGTTGTTCATGATATTGATTTCTGGGTTTATGATGTTTGATTGATGATTAATGGGATGATTGGAGCCTATCTAAAGATAGGTTGTGTTCAAATGTACCTCTGTTCAGCTGAGGTTGTTTGAGTAAGTTCCTTTTTCAATTCATGTCTTAAGCACTGCGTTTTTAGATTTTCATAGCTTAGATCTGTGTCTCTTTTGTGTTTTTGTGTTATTTAAGTATATTTGATCCTGATTATTACATACTTGTCTCATTTGCACATTTAGATTTCTTAATTATTATCTTTTGAGATTAACTCTCATAGTGTAACAGTAGGTTGAAGTTCATCTTAATTATGAGATTTTTGCATACCTTTAGCTTTACATAGTTTCATATAGCTTATATACTCATTCTACATAAGTGGTTTAGCAATAATCTCCTTGAATCATCATAACAATAAAAATAGTTAGACAGTTAAGTAGTGCTTGGATCTAGTTGATTATCCTGTTAGTTTTCTGCATTAAGTAGTTGCATTAGGTTAGTTAGGCTCAGATTAGTTATAAAATAGGTAGGCTACATAGCAAAAAGTCCAAGTTCACTAGTATCCTAAATCTGTTATCAGTTATTGATTAATTATAACCTGTGAACTTGCAAACTGTTAGACTTAAGGTACATCTAGGTCAATCATCTCATAAAGTAGCCTAATCTAACATCTTAATTCAGTTGTGTGCTATTGAAACTCAGAACAGTCAACTGAGGTTTGTCATTAAAAAGTCAAAGTTAAGTTTGAACCTGTCCAAACAGCAGCTGATCTAGGAGCTTTTTAGGTGATCAATTGGGTATTAGATTTACGGTTTTTAGGTTTTCTATATAGTTTGTAGTATAGTTTCTAGAATCTGCCTTTAGGTTTTAGTGACTAGCTTATTTAAGTGCTTTAAATTAAGCTGCAAGTAGGGGATTTCGAGCACTAAAATCTGTTTTGCAATTGAGCCTGCTAACTGCTTATACAACCTACTCTCAAGGATTTATTTGTTGAATTTAGTTGTGTAGTGCTTATCTAAGTTGGTAAGACCTATTGTGATCCTTTGATGCTTTTTGGGTTGCAACTGCTTATTGTCAAAGTGCTTATTTCATCTGTTAATGCTCTTATCTGTGTTTTTGAATGTATTTTGATCTCTATTCTGTTCCATTAAGCTTTATTTAGTCTAAAAGTCAATTGGTCTTAAGTTTGGTCAACCTTGGTCAAGTATTGCTTATAAATAAGCACTCTAATAAGCTGATTTTAAGCCAAACAGTCCTTCCACTACTTATTTTTCGCTTTTCAAATTTTTCTTAAGTTTAAAATATTATTTTTGAATTCCCTTGAATTTTTTATATTTTTCCAAGTTGATTTGCTATTTTTCTTATTTAATTTTCATTTTTATTCAATTTTTAATACTTTTTAATTACCAAAAATTCCAAAAAAATCAGAAAAAGCCTAGAAAAATCCAAAAATATTTTAGAAATTAATTTTCATTTATTTTAGAATTTTATAAATTAAATTTGCAATTTTCCCGTTTATTTTGAATTTAATTTGAATTTTTCTTACTTTTTAATTAGAATTAATAGTTTTTAATTCCTAAAAATTACACAAAAAGTCAAAAAAATTAGTTTTAAGTTTTAAAATTACTTTTTATTTATTTTATAATTTTCAAAATTTAATTTTCATTTTTCTCACCTTATTTGCATTTTCTTTTAATTTTTAATTAGTTAATTAGTTTTTAATTCATAAAAAATAAATAAAAAGTCAAAAAAATAATTTTCTTTTTCTTAAAATTTTCTTTTATCATTTTTAACTTTTCAAAATTATTTTCAAGTCCGCAGGAGTAGTGTAGCTCAAAATTCGCGTTTTATTTCGTACGTCACGTTTATTTAACGTTTAAGCTTTCGTTTTCGATTTTACGTTATGTTTTTAGTTTGTTTACTTGAAATACGTGCTTAAGTGATTATTTATGCTTCATTTGTTATTTCATTAGTATAATCTCATCAAAATCACTTTTTACCACTTTCACGACACGTTTCACGAATCGGGAATCGAAAATTCCATTCACCCTTCACACGGACTACGACCTCGGGTTATCCGTATTTTTTTGCAGATTTCTTGAGTAATACTTATACTATAATATAACTTGATTTTCAATCAATCAATTTTGGCGCCGCTGCCGGGAAAGGTTGAAGTGAATTTTTCGTTTTCGTTTTTCGAAATTGCGTTTTGAAAATCCTCCTTGTATATATTTTCTATAAAAACCAAAAAAATTGAAAAAATCAAAAACACATTTCCTAAAGTGTTTTAAAAAAAAAACCAAAAAAATAATAAAGTTACAGCCTCGAATCTCCCGTTGAAGGGTGGGCGTTGTAAACCAAATAAGCTTAACAACATAAGATCGCGTGAAATTAGTTGCTAATCAGATTACTTTAATTCTACAACCGAATAAGCGGAAAATACGAAAGCTTAGACATTAAATTGCAAGATAAAGAGAGAAACACTCTTCTCTCCCGTTCCGTTGCGAGTAGATTTGAAGGAAACGGTTACGATTAAAGTAACGTTTGAAAAAAAACAAAAGAGAATAAAAGTTTTTTAAGTTTTTGAATTTTGTTTTCCAAAAATAAAAAAATACAAAAAGATTTTCCTTTTCCATTTTGATTTTCCTTTTATTTTATTTTACGATAATTAAAAAAAAAAAAAAACAACCAAAATAATCTTCTTATCCTCTTATCATTTGATTCTTCTTCTTTAAACCTCTAAATCAATAATTCTTATGGATCCGACTTGTTTTAAATGTGGAGAACCGTTCTTTGAAGGTTCATGTGTTTGGTGTATGTGCGAACAATGTGGTAGTGATATTCATGATGGAATTTGTTTGTTTTGTAATTCTCCCGAGTATGATCAAAACGCAATCCTTCAAAACGTTCCCGATTACTATCCAACACCACCGCCACCTTCGTTTACGTGCTTTAATTATGGAAATCCATCCGACGAAGGATTACCGTGTGGGCAATGTTTTTGTAATCAATGTGGATACATCAATTGCATATGTTACGCCCCGAGTGCTGAAACGTCTTACGCTTGTGATACGATTTTTGATAATTATCCTCAAAACGTTTTCAATCATCCTTTTCAAAACTTTTATGAGCAAGTACCAAATTACAATGATAATTCATTCCAAAGTTCATCGAATTTTGAAAATTGTGGGGGATCGTTTGAAAATTTTTATTATGAGCCGAATTCATGTTACGATTCTAATGGTTTTTACCAACCCCCACAAACTTCCGATATTACTAATGATATTTTTGAAATTAAATCCCTTATCGAGAAGTTAAAAGAAATGGTGGCTAATCGTGAAACTCATACTCCCGAGCCTCGTGAGAAATCTATTGCAGAGTTACTTGCTGAAGAGAGAGCGTCTAATCCTTTTAAAAATTTTGTTTACTATGATTCCAACTACGATGATGAGAAAATTACGATCGTTCTTAATCCTCACAATACTTCCGATGTTTCTCCCGTAGAACCCGAGGGCTCTCTAAAAATGGGGGACGAGCATCTTAACACTATTCCGGCAACGGAATCGGACGAATTCAATAATTCTAGTGTTGAGAACCTCGTCCCAATCCCAAGTGAGTCCGGGGAAATTTCTAACGATGATTCTGAAATTTTTTCTGATTCTTCCTATCCTTCTTTCACACCGGTTGAAAGGAGTGATGTCTTTTTAGACGAAATCGAGGCTTGTCTTGCTAACAATGATTCTAATCCGACGATGGTTGATGATGCTAATTTTGATCCTGAGGGAGACATCCGTTTAATTAAAGAATTAATTAATGAAGTACCATTATCTTCCCTCCCTCGGAAGAACGATGAAGTAATTGATGAATCCGTTGATGATCATGTTGAGATGTTCTCCGATTCTGACGATGATGATACTTTATCTTGTGGAGACATCGATTACGTGGATGAAGTACCTTCTGAGCTCGTCAGCTTAGAAGAAGAGAGTAATGTAGAAAACGAAGTTGAATTCAATCATTCCAAAGATATTGATGACCTTGTTCCAAGGGTTTCCGAAACAATCAATATGACTTTCACAAATCCGTTATTTGATTTCAATTTGGAATTGACTCTTGATAACACAATTTTCGAAATTCCTTGTGATGAGTCCGAAATGGAACCCAAGGTCCAGGATTCACATAACATGATTGATTCTCCTCACGAAAAGTTATCCAATGAACTTACTCATACTATTTCTCCACCGGGTATTGAGAATAACGAGAATGATGTTCAAAGAAATATTATTTCCGATTTACCTTCTTCTCGTTCACCGGCGAAACCACCGGATGTAGATTTTGAATCAGATACGAATGAAGATATTTTTGGAGTGATGGACGAGATTTATGAACATGCTGTTCCTGTGCTTGATATTTTACCCACCCAACCCACCCGTAATTCAGAAATCGAGTTTGCTTTTATCATCTGGGTGTTTTATCTGTTCTTTGCTTATCCCATCATTTCTTCACTTTTCCACTCCACCGGGAGTGAGGACACCATATTTGACCCCGACATCTCCGTCTTTTATGCCGGGTGTCCGTTCCATCTGCTCTCCCCAAGGGCGAATTAATTCGGGGATCGAGTCTAGCTCATGTGACTCGGTAAACAAAAACAAGCGCTTCGTGGGAGGCACCCCATGCTTATCCATTTTCATTTTCTCTATTTTTCTATTTTCTAAGTAACGTGACGTGAGGGGGGGGGCGACCCTTTCCAAACTCGTGTTTTCGTGGTTGTTTGTGAATGTTCAGGATTTCCCCGAAGTTTGAGGACTCTCGTGCTCGTACTTTGTCGTTCTCTCCACTTGAGTCTCATTCTTCGCTGCTCTTTCGGAAATTCACCATATCCAAAATCTTATCGACTAACGTTTATCTCTTGGCATACTTAATAAACGGCCTTAGATTTTACGTAGACTACCCGTACCCTTAAAACATTGAGGACAATGTTTCACTTTAGTCTGGGGGTGAATCTTCAATTTGATTTGACCTTGCACCTTCGTCTGAGCTGTTAACTTACGCAACTCCGTTTTTCCACCAAAATTTAAAAATTTTTGTCACTTTTTTTTTTTTATTTTCAAAAAAATAAAATAAAAAAATGATATGATATATGATATGAATAATAAGATTTGACACCTTGTTTTGACTTTCCTACCGGCGAGAGTAGAAATAAATGTTTCGACTTGACCAGGCGTGTTGAGCCCTAGCTCATCTCCCTTAACCAATATAATCAAAAGATTATGGCTAAGCATCCGCGGATCTCATTACTTGGGATTTTAAATTTGCGGAGATCGAGGAATGATAGAGTTTATTTAGAAGTTTCGTGCTAAACGTGGAGTAGTTGGATATCTTTAGAGCCCACGAAAGGTACTTGTGGCCTCCTTATTCCCACAAGATTGCACACCAATAAAAATAAATCTCTAGGATTAATTAAGAGTATGGGGTTTGGGCAATACTTAGTTTTTTCTCGTTCCCAACAAAATCTCTGCATATGGGGGTTAGGTACACATAGGGGTACTGCCAGTGTTACGGTGAAATAGACTATTGCATCTTGCCGGTTCGCAGCCAATGTTGTGATCTTAGTAAAGACCGTAGGACTCGGGGTTTGGCATATGATTATGAATATCAATAATAATAATCCAAAGCCAAATAAAAAGGCAGAGGAATCCAAAGCTATAAAAAGCAGAGGATTTAAATCCAAGGTCATAATAAATCTCTTACATCTTGGCGGCTCTTAAACCGTTGTTGTAAAAGAAATAAAGGACTAAGGACCAAATATTATTAAAGTGCTTATAATTATGCAAAAATGTCAAGCTTCGACTCCGGGGGTTTCCCTAATAAAAAGCTTCCATTTCGGGTCTCAAACATGGGATGTCTCGGTCGTAAATAAAAAGGGGGCCCCCACAAATCGTGTTAAATCAGAGACCTTCATGTGGACCCGATTTCTGTATGCAGGGGTTTTCGAGGGAAAGTTTGAAAACTACTTAGCGTTCAAATTTTGTGCTCTTATCGGACTAACAACTATCAAAACGAGAAAATATGGAGCAATTCATTTCTCACAAAATTAAAATCTTGAGATACAAAACTTAGGACTTGGGAACAAGCGGTAATTACACAAGTAACTTTTGTGGGTAGTGTTAGCATCTAACATGTGGATAAACAATTATCTCGATTTTTGATGAAGCGAAAAATGATCCGTTTTTAGGGGGTCATTTAAGCCGGAATTCGAATTTATTTGATCAAATATTGCCCTAAATCGTTCCTTTTGTGATTTTAGGTACTTTAGGAGTGAATTCTGGAAAAAGAAGCATTTTGTACGTTTTTGGAGCATAAAAGTAAAGAAAACGGCAAAGTCTTAATTTTCCTTGCTGGGAACAGTAGACGACGGCGTCAAGAAGGATTTGATGACGGTGTCAAGAGCAAAATGGATGACGGCCCAGAGAAAATGTGACGGCGTCAGCACAAGGGCGTCAAGAGTAAATGTGGTGACGGCCTAGAACAAGATTACACACGACGGCGTCAGATCTGGATCTAAGCAATCCGAGAAGATTTTTGGCGGCGAGATGACGGCGTCAGAACTTTCCTCTTGATGCCGTTACCTCATGAAATCTATATATACTTTTTTAATTTTCATTCATTAAGGGAGGAACTTGTGTGGAGAATTTTAGGGTCGAATTTTATAAACCCTAGCTCGTTTGTAACAGTATTTTCAAGGGTTTTCACCCCTTGAAACCCTTCATGTGCAATTGAGATAAGTACCCTTTCAATTCATTCAAGATGTCTATGTGTTGTTTGAATATATCTTACGCTTGTCTTGATTTTAACGTGCTAGGCTAGATCTTTTGTGTGTTTGCTTAGATGTAATGAAACCTAGATGTTGATTATAGGTTGATTACTTGTTTATAGTTGTAATGGATGAATGATTTCAATGTTAGGCTTAAGAAAACTGGCAGATCTCCATTGTGTAACTTGCTTGAACGTCTTATGAAACATGAACCGATATGTACTAGGTTTTTATGGTTGTATTTAATGCATGAGCGAATTCTAGTGATCCCATGTTAGGAGCTTCTTGCAGGCTCGACATTGGAGTGAAGTAGGAGCTTATAGAATTGGGGAAGTAAGTACGCCACCCCATGATTGGTATTAAGGAATATAACCCGTCATCCACGCAACTGTAACAAATAATTAACCTGTAAAAGATATCTAGGGAGTAGTGAAATCTAAGTAAACACAATTCTCTCATATATTTTTCACACCACTAGTTTAATTTAGTTTATTTACATTTTTGTTATTTTATTTTGATTGCATCTTAGTAATTAGGTTAGTTGACTAGCAACTAATTCCTCTCACTCTTCCAAAAACCGAGATTTTTATTTGCTTTTATAAAATATAAAAAAATACAAAAAGAATCATCCCTCACCTCTAGACCTGGTTTTTAGGTTTTCTAATCCTAGCGACACTATTCTTGAGTTGAACGATCAATCCCCCGATACTTGTCACTATACTATACTACAACGATCAGGTACACTGCCTGGTGGGGGTTGTAAGCTTCTCGAGATCCCTCGAGAGGTAAAGCCTAGTGCAATTCCCACGCATCAATTTTACGCTTAGTTTGGGAGCTTGTGAAAAATCAAGGATGACGATTTTTATCCGTATGGTCTCTTCTCTGTGAGAAGTGTTTCTACTCGTAGACCCTGAAAACTATCAACAGATATGAATTGATAATGAAAGTCAAAGCAAACCGTCACATATATAAAAATGAAAAAGTAAAAAAAAAAAAAAAGTAGTTGTAGTTGTTATTCATGAAAATCAGAAAACGGAGCGTTTTTTAGAATATATTATTTTGAGATCTCTTTTGAACATCATTGCTACTTTACAACGTCAGTAAAAAAAGGTTTTGAAATTATTTATCTCTTAAGCGTGAGGTGATGACATTGCGTGAGGACACGGCAATGCCTTAGTCTGGGGGATTTTGATGTGTGCTTATTCACACATCCTTTTTAGACCTAAAATAAGACCAAATACACCAAATACTAACCAAATATGCCAACAGAATGTATGTTTTTGTATTTGTGTATGTGCAGGTACGGATATGTGAAAAAACAAAAACAAAGCCAAAACCGACAAAAACAAAGGTCAAAAGCCGGAGCCGAAGAAGCAAAATGATCAAAGAAAGCTCAAAATATCAATAAGAGTCCTCAGAAATTTAAAAAGTTACGAGATTAGTCTCTGGTCAAAAGTTTGAAGAAATGGCAATTTCAGTCCCTGTACTTTCAGATATTGTCAATTTTGGTCCTTCAAAGATAAATTTGAAGAGTCAACAACTCAGGTCCTTCATAAATCAAAGAAAGTCAACAAAAGCCCTTGGATTATATTTTTGATGAATTACACTTTTGGTCCCTGGATTTTTAGAAAATACAATATTGGTCCTTGTTATTCTAAATCCTAAAATCTTACAACCAGGTCCATATTTTAACCCAAACAAATAATACTAAACCTGATCCAAAATTCATTCCTAGGCCCAAAATCACAAAGCCCAACTCCTTTAACACCCTTGTATCCGATCCAGTCCGCTCCCCTGGTCAATATTACCCTCACAAACCCGGTCAACCAAAACAATCCAACCCAGTCAACAATAAAAATACCCAAAAACCTTCCCGCCCCCCAAACTTTACCCAAACCCAGGGAATTTACTGTTCCCATGAACCCTAATTACCTTTCTAACAAATTAACCCACTTCATTAATAATTACCCCAATCATTTTGCTTCTAGAAGGTGTCAGGATCACGCAGGGAATGTCTGGGACACGTGGTCCAATCAGGAAAGACACAGAGGATCTGTGGAAAACTAGAATGGGGGGTTGAATAGTTTTACGTCCTTTTAAATTTATATTCAAAAACTTTTGTAACTTATAAAAACTTTCGATTCGATCTTACGTGAATTCAAGTATCAACAACTACAAGCAAGCCTAATCAATTAATGAAAGTATTAAAATAAAATGAATAAAAGATAGAGTTAGAAAGGTCAAACCACAACACGTGAATTTATAGTGGTTCGACTACAAGGACACCTTCCTTGCCCTACTCCACTCCCCGAGTACCACACTCGAGAGTTTTCTTCACTATGTCAACAAACTCCTTATGGCGGAGAAACCTTACACACCTTGGCTTACACCTATTAATGACACTAAGCTAAATGTCGAGTTCTAATCGTAGCTAGAACCAATCTCACAACTTCTTCAAGACTTCACTCCTTCTTCACACCTTCACAACTTCTTCAAGATAGCTTCACACCTTTTCCTTCTTGCCTACTTCACACCTTCTTCTATGCACAACCAAGTCACAACAACTACACTACTTTACAACACACCTAGTATCTACAATCAATAAATTCACACAACACTTTACAAGTATCTAGCACTACTACAAGATGAAACTAGCTAATCACAACACTACTACAATATAATGGATGTAGAGGAGTGTTCTTCTTTTTTCACTTGAGTGGATGAAGCTTTGGATCACTTAGAAACAAAGACTTATGAATTATATGATCAAAGGATTTTTGAGATAGAAATGGAGATTAGATCAGAAGGTTTTGAGTGCAAAAAGGTAAGAAAATTTTGTGGAATGAACCAGTATTTAAAGGGGAAAAGTTTACTGTTCTGGAGCGTGGCCGGTCCCCTTAATAATTAAGGGGGCCGCCTTATGAATTAAGGGGGCCGCCCCTCCAGAACGTTGATTTTCTTGTCCATTAGTGGGGAAGGTTTTTCTGGATAAAATTTGCCCTTTTTGGTTGGAAATTTGAAATCATATCTTTGTAGTTGAATAAAACAATACCAAAAATGATTTTCCAAAATATATAAAATGTTAATGTCATTTTATAAGTTGTTTTGTGTTAAGACAATATTTCCTTTCATCATGTAATGCATAAGATACTTAGTTTATGCATACCTTAAGTGATATAAGTTGTAGAAGTAAGTATTTGTTACTAAATACTTGTTTATGTCATAATCTTGACTAAATGTAGTTTACATTTTGTGATTATCAAAATATAGAGTTATTGAGAAATATTAATAACGTTTTTTAAACATTATTTATATCAACAATCTCCCCCTTTTTGATGATTACAAAACTTAAACTCATTAACTCAAAAATTAGTTTTTAAACAAGTATTTTAGTGAGTTTATATTTACTTC
Organism: Artemisia argyi; assembly: GCA_030686995.1. Taxonomy (NCBI): domain Eukaryota; kingdom Viridiplantae; phylum Streptophyta; class Magnoliopsida; order Asterales; family Asteraceae; genus Artemisia; species Artemisia argyi. Next base: position 197,806,355 of record CM060702.1, read on the forward strand.
TCCCCCTTTTTGTAGAATCAAAAAGGTTATGCCGACAAATTTCAATCGTGAAATATTGACGTGATGAAACCCCCCCCCCCCACCCTTGATGTGTACTCCCCCTAGTTTGGGGGCACCAAGGAGACGAGCTATGGAATGCTTGCAAGACAAAAATATTAGAAGCATAAGTATATATATGCAAATATATATAAGATGACAAGAATATAAATAAGCATGATTAAAAAGAAGCATTCATATTAAAGCAAAAGTTGTGTCAAGACACAACAATACAAGTAGTATCAAGAAAGATTACAAATAAGATAGCTACTACATAAACTAACAACAAGAATAATATTCCATCATGCAAAGATTACATGGGCTTCATAGAGCTTGCAAGCAAAAGGGTGGTAAAAACTTTATTTATTAAGCATATCATATGCTTAATTTGGAGAGCATGATGGTGATGTTGGAGAAATGGGTGAGGATTGTGGTGGGAGAATAATGGGTGAGGATGGTGGAGTTGGTGGTGGTAGTGGGTTAGTAAGCAAGTGTTCAATATATGAAAACATATATTGAATTTCATCTCTAAGACCAAAGATTATGGTTCGGTTGTGGATGCAACAAAGGCAAGTATCTCCATGAGCTTCAAGTAAGCTCCAAGGTAAGGGATTAGCAAAGATTTGTGGTGTAATCGGTGCAGATGAGACATGAGCATCAAGTGGTGATATTGGTGAGAGTGAGATGGTAAGTTGGGTGGAAAAAGGTTCTTGTGTAGGATGTGCTGATGATGCTTGTGGTGGTGACAAGTGTGAGTTGATGTAGTCATTGATTGATGAAGTTGAAGGTATGGAGGATGAGGAAGTTCCATGAGTAGAAGGTGTTTTGTATGGTGCGTTAGGTGCACTTGGAGATGAGCATTTAGGTGGAGGTGATGGGGTTGCCATATCTTCATTTGTTAAGTCAATGAAAAGTTGTTTTGGAGGGATGATAACAATCTTTTGTTTCTTTGAAACCTTAGAGATGGAGGTGCTAGGTGAAGACATGATGGTTTGGGTTGAAAGAGATGATGAATAATGAGATGAAAATTGTAAGTTTGGAGGGAATTTATAATATGAAAATGGGTGATTTAGGTAAGTTTTTAAAATGGTTTAATGAGATTCTAAAATCAGTTGGGTCAAAAGAAGAAATGGTAGCTGAAACTAGAGAAAGAGGTCACAAGATGCAAAAGAAAACAGTAAAACCCAGTTCCAGATGGCCGGTCCCCTTAATTGTAGGCCGGCCCCCTTAATAATTAAGGGGACCGCCTAAGAAAATTAAGGGGGCCGCCCATCTGGTGTTTTCCCAGACGACCAGAAACCAAAAATTTGCAGAAATGGGTGGTTTTTCAAGTGTGTGTTTCCAGTAAGCTCTATTTGAAGCATATACTCTAGGAATAATGAAATACAAGTATATATTTAAACAAATCATGCATGTAAACTAATATATTATAAGCCAAATTTAAAAGAAGCATAATACTAGCATCAAATTATTATCAATATCCTATCATGATAAAAGTTAAAACCTAAGCATCATTTATCAAATAAACATGAACGAACACAAGTATTTCCGAACAAATCGGACAAATAACACACCATAAAAATGTCTAATAGAGTAATAATATAACAAAGTAGCAACTCATCAACATCTCTACTTCTTTTTCTTGCCCATCATCTTCCTGAACATCTTTCCTACAGACTTGAATCCTCCTCGCATTTCTTTATGCATTTGTTGTTGTTGGTTAATGATGGACGTTTGGCGAGTAAAGAGGAGTTCATCGGTATGCTCATGAGGAAGAGGAATTTGATATTCGGAATAGTCAATATTAGGGAGATCATCAACAAAGGTTGTGGGGGATGGAGTACTAACATGTGAGGTGTCTTCCTCCTCATCATCATCATTGCCTCGATGAGATGTCGAACTACGAGGCATAGAGAACATAGAACCACGAGCTTTTCCTTTATCACTACGAGATCGACGAGTCCGGACAAGAGTGAGTTGATTTAAGGTGGGATGAACAAGCACATAGATATCACTCCGAATATGTGGGTAATGTTCCATGACATGACGATAAAGTCGTGTGAGGAACATACTGTAAGGAAGGTTGGCATTTGGAGTGTTTTTGGCGGACATGATTCGATGAACAAAGAGATAAGCCAAATTGTAGTTCTCTTCAGCAACTACACAATATAACATGTGGGCGATGCTTGCCGTGAGATGATCACGGTGACCGCCGGTACCAAACGCATTCTCACGAATGAGTTCTTCCCAATTTTTCATATCGGGGCTTAGCTCTTTGAGAAGAATTTGATTAGCATGAATATCGACATTCTTCGACTTGATTCTGCTACTAGTCGTACCACGTTCTAGTTCAGGCAGTCGACGAATGTCTTCAGGACTAGGAATCTCATAATAGTATGGGCCATCCTGAGGACGATTTCTTTCAAGTGATGAAAGATCCCATTCATTTAAGAATACGGCTTGGCCGTTTTATGGGATCCTGAGAATTTGCCCAAACTGAGCAAGAGTAAGAGTAATGAATTGATTTTGGATCATGAAAGAGATGAGGAGATGGCCAAAGGGATCAATTTGCACCGTCACTTGGCTATAGAAATCAAGGATAAAACGGGGAATGATTGGTTCGTTGATTTGGTAAAGACATTCAAGACGAATATTGGAGGACATTCGTTCGATTTGATCGGATTCATAGAAGGATGGATCGAAAATTCTACCTTCGTGAATATTTCTATTTTCAATAGGACGATAGAAACATGCAACTGAAGGAGACATGCCGGGAGTAGAGGAAACTTGAGGAATGTATTGTTTGGTTTTTGAAACATCACCAACCGTAGTCTTAGGCATTTTCACCTAAACAATATAACAAAAAAAAAAAAAAAAAAAAGTTAAGACAAAAACAATTAACATGCATATGATTGTATGCAATACATGTGGAACGGAAGCCTACTTCGACCTAAAAATATCCTAGGAAGTAGTTTCACAATGTTCCTTGTTTTTAATTTTACACTCATTTAAAATGTATTTTATGATGTCAAAGTGGAGTTGTGGAATAGGTTCGATATAATGTCAATTCTATCCAAACATCACTTTAGATGTCATAATTCATTTCGAAATTAGGCTTGATATATATTATATTATATATCTTGCTTTTTGTTATGAGTTTAACTAACATAAAACTTGTTTAAAGAGTGAAAACATGAATTTTGGTTTTCAAAATGTTTTTTTCAAGATAAACCAGACGCTCCCTTAATAAGATTAATATCGCCTAAAACATCAATATATATATATATATATATATATATATATATATATATATATATATATATATATATATATATATATATATATATATATATATATATATATATATATATATATATCTTGATGACTTCTATAGACTCAACTTATGTTAATAAGTTTATCAAACTAGTTTTATGTTTTAAGTAAATTCATATAAGTATGATTTGTTCATGAACCAAACGCCTATGTTAACTTCATGATACATTTAACAATGAATTGAAAAGTATATTTTGATTGTTTAAAATATTGGATTGTTACAATGTAGTAAGTTTTAACTAGTTTTTTAAAAGTTATATCAACAATGTGTCTTTTAGAAAGTTATATTAACAAGGGTTAATGGGCGATTAAGAATTTTGTCAATATGATGTGTTAGACTTAGTTTGAGTTGCAATTCTACATTCTAATCCTATGGGAAGCATTTGGTTATTCAATTCCTAACTATAATTTTATTCGGATTAAAATAAATTTTGGTAAAATACCTAATTATTGATTAGACACTAAATTGAATGAAATGTGATGAAATGTATGTTGGAAAACTTACAAAAGATGTTGTTATACGTTTGGTTAGCGTTTGCCCCTTACGAAACGACCCCGGATTGGTGATTTGGTGAAGGATTTTAGTGGTTTTGGTTCGTTCACAGCAGAGGTGGGTGGAGGAATTATGAACAAATGGAGTGTTTGGCAAAAGATTTAAGGTAGAAAACGAGTTAGGAAGTATCAGATGGCCGGCCCCCTTAAACATTAAGGGGACCGCCCCGATAACAAGCCGGTCCCCTTAATCTTAAAGGGGGCCCCCCATTGAATTTTGAATTTTTGCGGTTTTAGTTTCTGGAACAAACATATTTATACGTATATAATTAGATTTATAATATATCAAAAATACGTAAGCGTTTATTGGCACGATGATGAAGTACTTGACAATTTTTAATTAACGTTTCGATAATTAAAATGTACCTTTGACCATTTTGGATAGAATGATCAAAGTGTCAAGTTAATGAAGAGTTTGAGATGTGTTCGGGAATATGTGAATATGTGTGTGTGTGTGTGTGTGTGTGTATATATATATATATATATATATATATATATATATATATATATATATATGTATGTATGTATGTATGTATGTATGTATGTATGTATGTATGTATGTATGTATGTATAAGTATAGATAGTGTGTAAGTGTGAGTGAATGGTGGGTTGATAGGTGGAGTTTGAGAAATAATGACGAAGATAGAATTTAGTCGGCGAAAGGAGTTTGTTTCATCCATAGTATCCACGTGCGAACGCGTTCTTCCTTTATGTTGATCCACTTGACTCACATCCCTTCATCATCACGAGTCTTCTAAAAATGGACACAAGAGATTTTCGTGTTGAACGTACAAGTTCAAAAGTAACAAGAGGGGGAAGGAAAGGGTTCGATAACGAACAATTTTCTGGAGTTCTAGAAAGTCAACTAATGACGTATCTAGGTTATGTGCAAGTATGTATATATATATATATATATATATATATATATATATATATATATATATATATATATATATATATATATATATATATATATATATATATATGAAAATAAATAAATAAACTATATCTATGAAAACAACGTAACCAAAAAAGCACAATTATCTAAGCATGGCAATGAGTTGTGAAAGAATGACGTACCCGGTGGTCTTCAACAAAAAATCATCAAGATAACATATAGACTTTGTAAAAGTCTATGGTGAGAAAAACTTCAAGATGGCCACAAGGAATGTTGATCTAGCTATTCGGTCCCCATTGCTTCTTTGGTTCAAAGTTGTTTGGTCCAAACATGTTTAACATTTGGCTAGGATGCATGAAGGGTGGTAGTATTCCCCAAGGATTGTAGCTTTGTTGATAATTCCACATTTGATTACTAGTGTTATTATTGTTTTGCCTATTTTGGTTTCTTCTTGGTTGAGGTGTTTTAGACCTAGGATGAAAGTTATTTGGTTTTCTAGGTGGTGGAGTTTTAGATCTTGTCTTAGGTTTAGAGGATTCTACTTCGGTTTTTAAAGATGGTTTATAAAAATCTTTTACTTCTTCATTGTTTGCAAGAGGTATTTTTCTATCATTAATAAGTATATACTTAGGATTAGATTTTAGAGGTTTTAGTTCATTAAGTTCACTTTCAAATTTGACATTTTTAATTTCGCTTGTTGAAGCTTCGGTTGAGTTAAATCCTAAACCGGTTTTATCTCCGGATACTCTTTGAATACTTGTTATTTTACTAAGTGATTGACTACTATTTTCAAATTTATCAAGTTTGCGAATTTCTTCCCTGAGTATTTCGTTTTCACCTTTAAGCTCTTGACATGATTTACATTCTTCAAAAATCTCCTTACCTTTTCAAGTTGATATATTTTAATTTTTAGTTCTAGTACTTCATTTTCCAATTGGTTGTTTATGTATTTTAGTGATTTGTTTTTAGCCATTACTTGTTGTCCTAGTTTGCATAATCTATTATATTCACTATCTAAATCTTTTTCATCTAATGATAAATTTTCATCGCTAAAGTATTTGGTTTCGGAACGTACCTCACTTGATGTCTTCGCCATGAGACACTTTTCTTCCATTGTCGTTTCTTTCTCATCTTCATCGCTATCACTCCAAGCTCCTCCAACAAATGCTCTTTGATTTTGATCTCTTGTCATCATTGGACATTTTTCCAATGAAATGATTTGGATCACCACACTTGAAACATTTCCTTTCATTCTTGTTATTCTTGTCATCCTTACTCTTTTGAAATGCTTTCCTTTCATCATGTGATTGCCTTACGAATCTTCCTCGCCTTTTAAAGAATTTCTTGAAATCTCTTACGGCCATGGCATATTCTTCGTCATCACTTTCGGAAGATGAGCTACCTTTGTTATTGGATTCCTTTATAGCTTTCAAGGCGATTGACTTGCTTTGCTCTCGTTTTCCTTTGACCATTTCGGAGTCCTTCTTTATAATAACTTCGCGGACTTTCAAGTTTCCAATTAATTCATCAAGTTGTAACGTTGATAAGTTCTTTGATTCTTCAATAGCCGTCACTTTAGCTCGCCATTTCGGGTGAATAGCCCTAAGAAACTTCCTAACAAAATTCTTACTAGAAAAATTCTCATCAAGTGCTTTTAAACTTGTGATGATAGTGTTAAATCTAGCAAAAGCATTATCAACTGATTCCTTTTCCGGAATCGTGAATTGCTCATATTGTTGAACAAGTAGATCTATCTTGTTATCTTTGACTTGACTATTACCTTGGTGAGTTATTAGTAAAGAGTTCCAAATTTCTTTTGTGGTTTCACACATAAAGATCCTTTCGTACTCTTTACGTGGTAGCGCATTATAAATAACTATTTTTGCTTCATTATTTTTTAGCAAGTTTTCTTTTTAAATCATCATTTTGTTTTTCAAAAGGTATGATTTCATATTTCTTTGTTTCGGGATTATTTTGAATAGGTAAGAAATCACCATTAGTAATAACATGCCAAAGATCTAGATCTTTTGATTTCACATAAGTTTCGAATCGATTTTTCCAATATAAAAATCCATCACTTTCAAATAGTGGTGGTCTTTGCATAGATTACCCTTCTAAATATTTTTCAGATTTCATAGATCGTTACAAGTTTTAAAATACAATGTATTTTAAAAATCTTGCAAGACGTGGCTCCTGATACCAATTGTGGAAAACTAGAAGGAGGGGTTGAATAGTTTTACGTCCTTTTAAATTTATATTCAAAAACTTTTGGAACTTATAAAAACTTTCGATTCGATCTTACGTGAATTCAAGTATCAACAACTACAAGCAAGCCTAATCAATTAATGAAAGTATTGAAATAGAATGAATAAAATATAGAGTTAGAAAGGTCAAAACACAACACGCGAATTTATAGTGGTCCGGCTACAAGGACACCTTCCTTGCCCTACTTCACTCCCCGAGTACCACACTCGAGAGTTTTCTTCACTATGTCAACAAACTCCTTATGGCGGAGAAACCTTACACACCTTGGCTTACACCTATTAACGACACTAAGCTAAATGTCGAGTTCTAATCGTAGCTAGAACCAATCTCACAACTTCTTCAAGACTTCACTCCTTCTTCACACCTTCACAACTTCTTCAAGATAGCTTCACACCTTTTCCTTCTTGCCTACTTCAAACCTTCTTCTATGCACAACCAAGTCACAACAACTACACTACTTTACAACACACCTAGTATCTACAATCAACAAATTCACACAACACTTTACAAGTATCTAGCACTACTACAAGATGAAACTAGCTAATCACAACACTACTACAATATAATGGATGTAGAGGAGTGTTCTTCTTTTTGCACTTGAGTGGATGAAGCTTTGGATCACTTAGAAACAAAGACTTATGAATTATATGATCAAAGGATTTTTGAGATAGAAATGGAGATTAGATCAGAAGGTTTTGAGTGCAAAAAGGTAAGAAAATTTTGTGGAATGAACCAGTATTTAAAGGGGAAAAGTTTACTGTTCTGGAGCGTGGTCGGTCCCCTTAATTAGGGGCCGGTCCCCTTAATAATTAAGGGGGCCGCCTTATGAATTAAGGGGGTCGCCCCTCCAGAACGTTGGATTTTCTTGTCCATTAGTGGGGAATGTTTTTCTGGATAAAATTTGCCCTTTTTTGTTGAAATTTTGAAATCATATCTTTGTAGTTTAATAAAACAATACCAAAAATGATTTTCCAAAATATATAAAATGTTAATGTCATTTTATAAGATGTTTTGTGTTAAGACAATATTTTATTTGATCATGTAATGCATAAGATACTTAGTTTATGCATACCTTAAGTGATATAAGTTGTAGAAGTAAGTATTTGTTACTAAATACTTGTTTATGTCATAATCTTGACTAAATGTAGTTTACATTTTGTGATTATCAAAACATAGAGTTATTGAGAAATATTAATAACGTTTTTAAAACATTATTTATATCAACAGGATCAATCACATCACGAAATTTAATCCAAGGGCTGTGGTTGAAAGGATTGGAGACCAAGGTGAATCAACGGCTATGAAGGGACTCAAACAAACACAAGATCACCTGGATCAGTGACGTGGATATCTAGGACCTTCTCAGCTCAGATATGTAAACCCCCTCCTCACCATCAATTGAGGACTGTTAGGTTTTAGGAGTAGGAATAATTAAGTAATCTTAGTATAATTTTAGTTTTAGATTATTGTAATCTTATTTTCAGTTTTTCAAAGTTTTATACTCCACTGTTTTAATAATACAATTAAGTTTTAATATTCTGCAATTTACTTTTAATCTCTAATATTTTATAAGCTGTTTTATCCATTCCTTTTACTCATTAAAGTTAAGATTTAGTTCCTGCAACTCTTGATTATTTAATTATTGCTTTAAGTTCAAAGGTTCAAACTCAGTCAATGAAAGTCAAGGGTTGTTCATGATATTGATTTCTGGGTTTATGATGTTTGATTGATGATTAATGGGATGATTGGAGCCTATCTAAAGATAGGCTGTGTTCAAATGTACCTCTGTTCAGCTGAGGTTATTTGAGTAAGTTCCTTTTTCAATTCCTGCCTTAAGCAATGCGTTTTTAGATTTTCATAGCTTAGATCTATGTCTCTTTTGTGTTTTTTTGTTATTTGAGTATATTTGATCCTGCTTATTACATACTTGTCTCATTTGCACATTTAGATTTCTTAATTATTCTCTTTTGAAATTAACTGTCATGAAAATGATAAGCATGGGGTGCCTCCCACGAAGCGCATGTTTTTGTTCACCGAGTCACATGAGCTTGACTCGATCCCCGAATTAATTCGTCCTTGGGGAGAGCAGATGGAGAATCAATACTGCAACGGACACCCGACACGAAAAACATAGATGCCGGGGTCAAAGACGGTATCCTCACTCCCGGTGGAGTGAAGGATAGGAGAAATCATATAAAATGTGAAGAAAAGAAGAAAGATTTTGATAACAATCAGGATAAGATCATCATTTTCAAAAGCATATTTCAATTTATCATTAATTTGAATTTCATCATTAAAGCTCGTTTGTTTATTTTCAAATATCTCGGGAGGTAGGGTGCTGTCATCAATAAGTATGTCTCCCCCCAGACTAAAATCTTTCTCAAGATCAAAATGGAAGTAATCATACTCAGGAGGAGATATGATGTGAGCGAGTTCACCGGCGAACTCCTCATGACAAGAAGAAGAATCAATAGACAGAAGATCGGATTCAAAATCAAAAGTATCGTCATCATCCCCCGGCGGGATGGAATCAACGTGAGAAAGTTCATCGGCGAACTCCTCGATAAGGGAATCACTCTTATGATGTATATCTTTAAGCTCGGGTTCCATATCGGACTCATCACTGTCGAAGATTGGATTGTCTGATTTAAGAGTAAATTCAGAATCGAAATCAAACAATGGGTTGGTGATAGTCGTATCGAATGAAATTGAATCAAAAGGTTTCTCAGATACCCTTGGGATTGGAACAAGGTCATCATTTTCCTCAAGATGATTGAGTTCGACTTCCTTGTCCCCCATTGACAAGGTATCTGATTCCTTAACAACTGAATCGATCTTAGAATTGATTTCTTTTGACGGCTCGTCATCATCACTGTCACTGTCATCGGAGTATGTATATTTCTTGGTGAAAGGAAGACCTGGTCCTGGCTGAGATAGATAATTGTGATTGATATAATTGACTTGCTTGCCAAGGACCTCGATTTGTGCGTTCATAACGGAATTATAATCGGAATAATGATCATATGGAACTTCGGTGTCCCATTGATAATGATGAAGTGTCATATTCTCGATTAAATCGTAAGATTCTTGTGGAGTTTTCCGCATGAAATTTCCGCCGGCTGCCAACATAATTCTGTCTCGATCAATCGGAGTAATGCCATTATAAAATGTAAGGATCTGATCAAGAAGCAAAATATTATGATCTGGACATTTTCTTATCAACGATTTGAATATTTCCCATGCGTCGAATACTGATTCCATGGGCAATTGTCGGAAATTTAGAATGTCTCTCCTAAGCTGCACCATTTTAGAACGTGGAAAGTATTTTGAGAGAAACTTGGCGAACATCTCTTCCCATGAATGAATTGAGTGGGTTTTAAGAGAGTAAAACCAGTTTTCAGCATCGTGGGATAAAGAGAATGGGAAGAGATTCAAACGTATGCTATCAAGAGAAACTCCATTTTGTTTAATGGATTGAGTGACGGATAAATACTTGTTCATATGTTCGTTTGCATCCTCATCTCGAAATCCGTGAAATTGGCAATTATGACGGATCAGTCGAACCATATAACTTTTCAAAGTGAAATTGGTTCCCGGAACTGATGACGGAATAATCGGTCCTCCTCTACCGATCAACGTAGGGCGATAGAAATCCTCCATGGTCCGAGGATCATGGGGATGAGACGGTAGAAAATCAATCATAGAGAAGAATTAAACGTTGAGAGGGTAAAGAAATTAGAATTAAACGTTTTAAGAAGATACGAAGATTATTTTTGGTTTTTTATAAAAGAAAAGAAAAGAAAATAAAATGAGAATACGGAAAACAAATGAAGAAAATAAAAGAAATTATAAAAAAAAAATTGAAAAAGAAAATATCTTTTATTTATTTATTATTATTTTTTTTAACCGTTACGTTAATCGTCAATGTTTCCTTCAAAACTACTCGCGACGAAACGGGAGAAAAGAATTTTCCCGCTTATTCGGTTATAGAATCAAAGTAATCCAATTAACAACTAATTTCACGCGTTCTTATGTTGGTAAGCTTATTTGGTTTACAACGCTTTTCCTTTCGGTCGAGACGAGGCTGTAACTTTATTATCTTTTTGGTATTTTTGAAAACACTTTAGGAAAAGTGTTTTTGATTTTTCAATTTTTTTTTTTTTTTTTTTGGTTTTTATAGAAAATATATACAAGGAAGGTTTTCAAAACACAATTTCGAAAAACGAAAACGAAAAATTCACTTCAACCTTCCCCGGCAGCGGCGCCAAAATTTTGATTGATATCGTTTTAGTATAGTTTTTTAAACCGAAGAAATGCTTAGAAAAGTGTTTCCCCGGGTCGTGTCCCAACGAAGGTGTGAATGGAATTTCGAATTCCCGGTTCGTGAAATGTGTCGTGAAAGGGGATAAAAGAGATATGATGGGAAATTAAGCTAAAAATTACCAACTAAACTATGATAATCAAGCAAATAAGAGATAAATGATAAAAGGATATACTTGTTAAGCAAATCATCACGATCCTTAAATGTGGTTTATTATTTCTTTTAGGTACTCTATTGATGAATCAATATCTTTTACAAATAATTATTTTCTCACAACGTTGGTTTATTTTGAAAACAATTTCGTAAAAAGATATCAATAACTAGATTAAAACCCAATTATTCTCACGACTTTTGCCCGTTTAAACAACCAAAATTTCAATCCAAGTAACTTAACATTACTAACCAATACATTGTGTAACTTTTATAAAACCACACTTAATTCACATAAAAATCTACTCAACAAGCATAATAACAATCTACTCAATACTCATATTAATCAAACCAACATAATAAATCCAACAACATTAAACATATCAATAAGCTAATTATCTAAAAATTAAAAGGATGAGAAAGTAAAACCCGATCTAACGCGACGAGAATAATACCACCCAATCTTATAAACTAAGTAAAATTTTTAAAGTTTATTTCCTTATTAACTTTTATTTTACTAATTAATTAATAAAGTTTGAGGCTTTATTAATTAAATAACTCAATAAAAGTTATTAAAGTTGTAAACTTTAATAAATTATATGCTTATAAGACCCTTAAGCTCCGGCCTTAGCGGTAGAAATGATGAGAAACTAGTAAAAATCAAAACTTTATCAAAAGTTAGAACCAAATGTGTGATAATATGGACCAAATAAGCTATGGAAGAGCTTATTGGTTAAGAGAGTACTAATTAAATTAAAAAAAAAAACTAAAAGTTTAAAACTATAAAAACCTAATAGATCTAAGATAATAAGCTAATTTTATAAAAAAAAAAAAAAAAAAAAAAAAAACTTATAAATTTGCAAACTTTTTAAGAAATTAGTATTAAAACTATTTAGATCTAATATAATAAACTAATATATGTCTTTTAATAAAAGTAAAACTAATAAAAATCAAATATTTTTTTGTTTTTTATAAATTAATTTGTAAAATAAAAAGTAGATCTAAGTTATAAAAGCATTTAAAACAAAATAGTAAAATAATATTTATTAAAAAAGCTAGATCTAAATAAACCACTAAAAACTATTAAGCCAAATTAGATTTGTAGATGAAATAAAGAAAAAAATAAAAGAAAAAGATGAGAAGAAGAGATAGAAAAAGCTAAGTAACTTCAATAAATTTAATCTTCAATAAGCTTGAAATAAGTGATACAATAAATTTTTGAATTAAAACTAAATCTATTACTCCAATAAGCTATTACAACTAAAAAGCATAAAAAAAAAAATCTACTCTAAAAACTGCTATCTAATAGACTAAAAATAAAAGTGTGTGTGTGAGAATAATGAGAAGAGAACGAATGATTGAGACTCGGATCATGTGCCTTCAATTTATAGCCAAATGATTAGGTATTCTCGATCCTTCCATACGTTCTAGATTTCATTTTAGCCAACCACGTGGCATTCCTTTGCGTCAAATGACAGCTACAATTTGTGGATAATAGCTGTATCCGGATCCTGACGCTCTTGGGTCTACATTCATAAATCTAAAATGAAAGGGAAGTGATTGGTACACTCAAACTTTTTATTGGGACACTCAAGGTACAACCAGTTAAAGCAGAATGTATAAACTGTACAACTATTTAATGCATATGTTGGAGTGTCCCAATCAAAAACTTGAGTGTGCAAATCATTTCCCAAAATGAAATCATCCAGCCCACGTGGCGTATTCCGATTGGGTGACAAAAGTTGTTAGTGAAGCGAGTGGGCAAAGGAAACACGCGCCAAAGATGAATTTAATTTGAGAATTTGAGTGCCACGTCCTTTATCATTTTCTTCTTTCGTACCAACAGCCTACGTGGGCAGGATTCTATATTTGCTTCCATCAAATAAATATGGGTTGTGTTAACCAACGGGGGTCTACCTGCCCGGTCCCACCTATTTTTAGTCAAATGTACAAGCATTAAAGCAGACAGTACAGGCGGCGGCAGCACAATTCTTCCACACACCCCCCCCCCCCCCCCCCTATACCCCCGTGGGGTTAACCTCTGCCATAAATATTGAGCCCAACTATATCATACACACTTGCACTTGTGGACCTCATGCATAGCCTAGACTTCATTTTTTTTTTGTAATGCATTCATATCACGTGGCTCCCATTGGTGAATAAATCCCACTTTCTCTTCTTTGTCGATTGCAAGAACCAAAAGGAGATGCTCATTTATTATTTTTTTTCTCTTTGTATCGCATAGTTAAAGAGCAGCAGCAAGCTTCCATTTTATTTTAATATTTGGACTTCAATGTAACTTGAATCCACCATTTTCAACGTTAGCCAATGGAGTGTAGAAGCAGGACCACATGCCACGTACTGAAAAGCTCCATATTACAAATTCTTTTTTTTTTTTTTTTCCTTTTTAAACTCCTTGGACTTGCTTCATTATAAGAACCGTCGGGCTTCATTTCTTTTCTCACACGGGCTTGGTTTCTTTATTGGGCTTCTCATTATACTTGGACCAAACTCAATAATTCTTGAGCTTAAATTTCGGGCTTCGCTTAGTCATTTAAAATTTATTCTTTTTGCCTTGATGCTCCAAATAAAATTAATAATGATCTCGCAATTTCATGCTCTTTCCATATCTCGTGCTCGTTTTTGCCATTTTCTCATGATTTTTGTCCTTTTTCACGATATCCGTACCTGCACATTCATAAACACAAAAACAACATATATTTGGCATTTTTGCTCGGTTTTTGGTCTTTTTAGGTCCGTTTTTGGTCAAGAAAAGGTGAGTAAATAAGCACTCACCAGCCCAGTATAGAATTGAAGGCGTCACAAGGAAGAGCGTCAAGTGTAAAATACGTGACGGCCTGAAAAAAGTTATAACGTGACGGCGTCAAAAGTAGATCAAGGCAGTCCGAGAAGTATTTTGGCGGCGAGATGACGGCGTCACCAATTTGGTCTTGACGCCGTCAGCCTCAATTTCCTATATATAGTTTTCTAATTTTCATTCATAAAGAGGAGAAGTTTTGGAGAAACCCTAAGGCCGAACTTAGTACGAATTTTACAGGTTTTTCAAGGGTTTTCAGCCCTTGAACCCTTTCATGTGTAATTGAGATAAGTATTCTTTTAATTCAATCAATATGTCTATGTGTTGGTTGTCTATATCTTGTTCTTGTCTTAATTCCATCATGCTAGGCTAGATCTATCTTGTGTTTGCTTAGATCTAATGAAACCTAGATGTTAATTATGTGTTGATTACTTGTTTATGGTTGTATTGGGTGAATGATTTCGATGTTAGGCTTAAGAAAACTGGCAGATCTCCAATTGGTAACATGCTTGAACGTCTTAGGAAACATGAACTGACGTGCACTAGGTTTTATTGGTTGTATTTAATGCATGAGTAAATTCTAATGATTCCATGTTAGGAGCTTCTTAGCCGGCTCGACATAGGAATGAAGTAGGCACTCATAGGATTGGGGAATTAAGTGCGCTACCCCATGAATGGTATTAAGGAATACAATCCGTCATCCACGCAACTATAACAAGTAATTAACGTGTAAAAGATATCTAGGGAGTAGTGAAATCTAAGTAAACACAATTTCTCCACTTATTGCTTACAACCTTGTTTAATATAGTTTTATTTTTATTTTTAGTATTTTATTTTGATTGCATCTTTAGTATTGGGTTAGTTGACTAGCAACTAATTCCGCCCAAATCCTTCAAACCCGAGATTTTTACTTGCTTTCTAAAAATTATAAAAATACAAAAATAATCATCCCTCATCTTTAGAACTAGTATTTATGTTTTCTAATCCTAGCGACACTATTCCTAGCTGAACGATCAATCCCCCGGTACTTGTCACTATACTATACTACAACGATCAGGTACACTGCCTGGTGGGGGTTGTAAGCTTCTTAAGATCCCTTGAGAGGTAAAGCCTGGTGCGATTCCCACGTATCACATTATGTGATTGCTTGTGTTGTGACTTGTTGATTATACTTGTGTGATAACATGTTTTAAGTTTATGTTAGTCACAAACTATACGTAACATCTTTTATATTAGAACAAGCTAAAATAGGATATTTGAAAGTTTAATCTTTTTAAACGGTAACGTATTCACCCCCTCTACGTTTTCACATACTTGATCTTTTTGAATTTATAAAATTAATACAAGTGTGTATCTATTTCCATCAAAACAAATGTTACACATCCTAAAATTGGATGAAACCTATATCAATGGTTGTCGAACATAAAATTAACATAATTATGTATCTATTTCACTTCAAACAAATAATAAGCATCCTAAACATGGATATGAATGTTATGTGGCATAAAAAAATTCCGCTCCGCCAAAATTAAGTATGTTATTCTTGTTGTTGTATTATGTAACATGAACAAATGTTTCTTTATCTTTAGTCTTTAATCTTTAACCTTTAATACATATAAAATAAAATAGTTAAACTTTTGGTCTTACTTAAAAATTAAAAAACTTACAAAATGAGTAATGTTGCTTGTTTAAAATTCTCTTAATTACAAAAGTCAAGACAATCTATCAATCATTTAAATACTTAATTACAATTATATCCACAAACTTTTGCCACCCTCACTTACACCATATATATGTATTAAATAATAATAATAATAATAATAATAATAATAATAATAATAATAATAATAATAATAATAATAATAATAATAATAATAATAATAATAATAAAAAAAAAATTACATACACAAATAAATTGACGCTACTATATATTGTTACTGCTATGAGTAGATAATCGTCTAGTCTCAAATAAATGCTAAACATTAATAGTGTTTATACGACATTATCACAAGTGGTGTTATTTCTTGATTTTTTTTTTATTGTTTTAAGATTTATTAATAATGAATAAGCATAAATCAAACAATACATGAAATAGAACATGTGTGATATATTCAAATATAATTGAGGTAACGCGGTGGCAATGGAAGGTGTTGATATCTAGTTAACGTAGAATTAAGGTGGTCGGAAAATTGAGGTGTTGCTATAATTGAGGTGGCAGAATATGAAGACGTTTGATGAATTGAATTAGAAGAGTATGGCAATGCTAGAACGGTTGATTTTGAAGTAACAAAGTTAATGACAAGAAAAACTTGGCAAATTATTGTTAAAGATACAATTGTCATTTCAGTTTGGAAACTTATGAGCATAACTTATTTTTTCTTGTAAGTATCGGTTGTCTCTTATAACGCGTTGATAGATAATTAATCGGAGACGATATTCTTTAAAATAATATCTATTTTACCAAGGATCCTTTTTAATATCAAATTTTAAACATAAGTTTAAATAGATAGCAACATAAAAGGCATTATTATTATTATTATTATTATTATTATTATTATTATTATTATTATTATTTAAGAGAGCAACTTGATGTCAATTTATATCAAAGAAGTTGATAGATGATTTTTAGTGTTCATGATTAACAAAGTCAACTCAACTCTCGGAGTTTTCAACAAGAAAAAGTTGAATTTGATTGTGTGAGTTAATGTGTATACATAGTTTTTCTTTTATTAGTATGATGCCCGGGGTTTTTGGATCTTGGAGTAGGGGAATTATCATGTTGAATAATAAAATGTCACATCAAGTAAGATAAATTGATTTTCATGATATTGACTTTTATTGTAATTTTCAATTTAATTTTTTTTTTGGTAAAAAATATCCTTTCTAATTTATAATATGAGCAGTCGATAGTTATATTTTACGACATTAGTTGGAATTAAGTTTTTTATTTTTTATAAAAGTGGTTGGAGAATTAGTTAAAGTTGAAGGTTAATCATGTAAAATAACATAAACAATAATAAACGTTGGTTTAAATTATGACCACTAAACTAAAAGAAAATATTAAGTGGTTTAATAATAATAAACGTTGGTTTATAAGACGTACCAACTCATAAACATAAATATAATAAAGTCGGTTAGGCTTAGACGAACCGACTAGCTCACAATCCTTTTTTTAATGCAAACATAATAAACGAAATTCTGAAAAATCAAATAATGGTACAAGACTTTACCATTTCACTAATAATAATTCATTTGTTATAAACTTCAATCTCACAAAAACCCAATAGTGAAAGTAAGACAAAAACACAAGACTCATAATACATACTTTCACATTCTCATAGCATTGTGCAATTTTTCCGACCAATATCTCTCTAGAAAAGAAAACGAAAAACTCACACAAACACATGAAATACACGGAATACACATAACAATTAGCAACCAACCAAGGACTTAATCTACACGGTAGACTAAAGTGTAAGGGTGTAACGAAATATAAACTTATAATTGGGTTTAAACAAACGAAAAGAAAGACTCAACAGGTTATTCTAGATGTATCTTACTCTAAAAATGGGAATAACAAAGGATTTTTGTAAGGGAGTTAACTAACCAGTGCAGTTAGTTAATAATCACAAACATGTGTAAATGATATGGGCCATTTGGGTGAATGTAACAATTCACAATTTTGGGGTCATTATTTAATTAATAAATTTTACTTAATATTTTTGTTCTAAGTAAATTCACTCTTACAAATAACTAGACATGTTATTCCAGATACAACGTTAAAAGGGCATTTAACTCGAACCGTCACCCGCCAATACTCAATATAACTATTTTTATGCATTTTGGTTTATTACAATCATAAATTAAAATCCCATTTTTACTTTTGCATTTTTAGTTAAACTTTGTACATTTCGCGTTTTGCGCGGTTTAAATTCTTTTAAACAACAAGTAATCACCCAACAAGCTCAAGGATCACCTAAGATATCAAAATAGGTTTTGATGTTAAGTTTTAACATTTTTATAAGTTTTATATTTTTACGTTACCCGATTTTAAGTTTCACGTCTTAAAAACATCACGTGTGTAATTATCGGGATCAAACTATACACTAAACGGTACCCATTAAACAAAATTTATCAAAAATTTAACCAATCTACCACCTCATAAGAGAGGTGGATAGTTTTGAAAGACTACAAGGACACTTGTCTTTTTTTTTTTTTTTTTTTTTTTTTTTTTTTTTTTTTTTTTAATCTCATGCATGGTTAACAAAACTATCTAACCAAAACCATAAACCATTCACCACAAAACTTTTAGATCTCAAAACCACTCAAACTTTCCTCCTTCTCCACCTAATGAATGAATTAAACAGCCCCAAAACCCATTTCATTTCAAATTTTACCTAGTATATTGATCTTAGATTGAAGGTAATTAGTTCTCTTGGTTAGCTCATGGTTTATTCCACTCAAAACTTCACTAACACTCTTCATTTATATGGATTGTTTTGGAAGATTTACAAGGAGTTCTTGCATGTGTTCTTAGAAGGGTTTGATAAAGTCTTACAAAGGTTTTTACTGGCTAAATATTGTTGGTGATTAAGGGTTGGCTAAATTTGGAAGCTTGGGTTGTTGTGGTGATTTAAGAACTAGTGATTCTTGATATTGATTTCTCTTGTGTTTAATTTCATTGGTATAAGGAATCACTTCAAAATTTTCATTTCACTACTGATGTGTATTGTATTTTATACATTTTTCATGTTTTATATGAATTTATGCATTGTACATATCTTAAATTACTAAAACTATGATTGGGACTAAGTTTCAAAGAACTTTGTGTTAAGGGACTGTTTTCGTAATTTGGACTTTAGATCAAAACTAAAAATATAGGCTTGTAGATCTATCTCTTAGCTTCGATTTTCTGGGTGGTTGATCATGAGATGATACCCGATGAATTAATTAGAAAATAAACGGTAAAACTAGTCGAAAAACGCACACCAGATTTGGATGGCCAAAAACTCTAAAACTTTGTATTGAACCCTCTGTTGCACATAATATACAAGTTGTAGGTAACACCCTAACTTGAACGTAGCCAAAAACACCGCATAAAACGGAGTTACGGAACTCAACTTATCGCAAAAATGGTAGGACTGTTAGGTGCTGTCCCGTCAGACTTGACATATTAGGGTGAAATGGTAATTCCACTTAAGCTATATAATTTTAAGAGCTATAAGACCCACAAATATGATTAGTACACTAAAATACCTTTTCAGAAATATAAAATTTAAAGTACAACTCCGGTTTAGGAGAAACGTGACTTTTTGTAACAAATATCCACTTTTTATTAAGACCCGTACTTAACCGAAAATTATATAACTTATCAAATTTACTTAAAATAGTCAAATATATTTTTTAATATCCTTAAACATTATAAAATAATAATATTGATGTAACTATTTTATAAACATAAAATTTGGTAAACTATGATTTTATTAAACACTTGATATTGTAGTACCTAAAGTGGTAGGACCCACTTTCGAGAAATAGACCCGATAGATTATCTTTTGGACAAATTGATCACATATCGACACATTAGAATATTTATACTATAAAAGTAACATAAAACCCGAACCGCGAACAACATATAAATTAGGGCTCGTAACACTTTCACAACTTGTCAATTTTAGTCCCTGTCACTTTATAAACCTTAAAAACACTATGACTGTAACTGTTGTACTAATAAGTAATACCCCAATGATATTACTTTCCGCTGCGATATTTTGGGGGTGTTACAGTGAATCATAATAACTTTCCTTATAAATTAATTACCGACGATTACACCAGGTTTTTCTAATACAATGCTAATCGTTATGGTCTCGAATAGATATATCAAGCCAAGTTCTAAAGTCTGCAACAAGCCATCGGCACACTCATATTTTTGTGAAATTTTTGTGAAAATGGGGGAAACGGAAAGGATAAAATCCTCACAACTGGAAATAAGAATTATGTGTGGGGGTTATGCGACTCGTGATCTACGAAAAGCATGTAAATTTTTTTAATGCAAGTATAAATTAAGCATTTTTCGTGAACAAATGACAAATAAAATTCTAATTCTATTCACCTCCCCCTACTTAAGATGTACAATGTCCCTATTGTACAATTAACTACTAAAGCATTAAAAGGATAGAATTAGAAATATAACACTTCATTTTGCCTGGGATGATTCTCCATGGTTAGAAATTGAGCAAATATATGTATGGGATGCATCATTTGCATGAATGCCAACATGGCTACAGTTATACAGTGAATCATAATAACTTTCCTTATAAATTAATTACCGACGATTACACCAGGTTTTTCTAATACAATGCTAATCGTTATGGTCTCGAATAGATATATCAAGCCAAGTTCTAAAGTCTGCAACAAGCCATCGGCACACTCATATTTTGGTGAAAATGGGGGAAACGGAAAGGATAAAATCCTCACAACTGGAAATAAGAATTACGTGTGGGGGGTTATGCGACTAGTGATCTATGAAAAGTATGTAATTTTTTTTAATGCAAGTATAAATTAAGCATTTTTCGTGAACAAATGACAAGTAAAATTCTAATTCTATTCACCTCCCCCTACTTAAGATGTACAATGTCCCTATTGTACAATTAACTACTAAAGCATAAAAAGGATAGAATTAGAAATATAACACTTCATTTTGCCTGGGATGATTCTCCATGGTTAGAAATTGAGCAAATATATGTATGGGATGCATCATTTGCATGAATGCCAACATGGCTACAGTTATACAGTGAATCATAACAACTTTCCTTATAAATTAATTACCGACGATTACACCAGGTTTTTCTAATACAATGCTAATCGTTATGGTCTCGAATAGATATATCAAGCCAAGTTCTAAAGTCTGCAACAAGCCATCGGCACACTCATATTTTTGTGAAATTTTGGTGAAAATAGGGGAAACGGAAAGGATAAAATCCTCACAACTGGAAATAAGAATTATGTGTGGGGGTTATGCGACTAGTGATCTACAAAAAGCATGTAAATTTTTTTAATGCAAGTATAAATTAAGCATTTTTCGTGAACAAATGACAAGTAAAATTCTAATTCTATTCACCTCCCCCTACTTAAGATGTACAATGTCCCTATTGCACAATTAACTACTAAAGCATAAAAAGGATAGAATTAGAAATATAACACTTCATTTTGCCTGGGATGATTCTCCATGGTTAGAAATTGAGCAAATATATGTAAGAAAATACTTACACATTCTTGCGAACAAGTGGTTATACACAACAACAATATAGAGATAGTAAAGAAAGAGATAGACACCATGATATATATATATATATATATATATATATATATATATATATATATATATATATATATATATATATATATATATATATATATATATATATATATATATTGGTTCAGGATAGGGGTTTATACCATCCGTGCATCCAGTTGCGAATCCTCGACACCGATACTATTACTAAGTATAATCCTTACGGTGGACTACAAACCATTACAACTTCACTCCACCGACATGCACTAAGATCGGCGCTCACTAAAAAGAGCTACTCCAACGGTATTCCGCCCTAACGAACTCTTGCTCCTAACCTTGTTTCTCGTTTCCTCAAGTCTCACTCGCACCACAAACACTTGTATTGTTTTAATAGTTTATATGTTTACCTTTAATTTCAAACTATTCCATCTCATGCCACATCAATCATTTATAGTTTTATCTTTAATTTGTACGTACGTTGTACACCTTTTTAATATGTGTCTAATGAGAGATATTATCGTGTTTGGTTTCGCGTCTTCGAACACATATAAATTTTCTAACGTTTTTTTTTTTTTTTTTTTTTTTTTTTTTTTTTTTACTTTTGAGATCATGTTGAGTCGCAGTTTAATTTTAATAAGCATTTTTTAAAAGCCAAAGGAAAAGCAAAATATAAGCATAAAAAAAAAAAGAAAAAAACTAGGAAGCTAAAAATTGGACATTTTAAGAACTATAGTATCTATTTTCAGAACTATAACAACGGCGACGACGACAACAAGAATAATAATAATAATAATAATAATAATAATAATAATAATAATAATAATAATAATAATAATAATAATAATAATAATAATAATAATAATAATAATAATAATAATAATAATAATAATAATAATAATAATAATATTGGATATGAGTTCCTCCCCTTTTCTTTCTTTTCATTTGGGGAACTTGAGAAGGATGCAGTGACTTTACTGAAGCGAATTCGAAAGTTCTCGATTACTCAAGACATTGGAGCACGTGCTGCTGCTCATATCTTTAGTAGGATTAGCTTTTGTATAGCTAGAGGAGTGGGAGCCCGATTAGTATCTCGGCTCCCCACTAACTTCTTGTAAATCCTATAGTTTCTAATAAAGTGATGTTGTTTATAATAATAATAATAATAATAATAATAATAATAATAATAATAATAACTTTTAAGGCTAGATTTAATGGTGATCATCAAGAGATCGAAGACACCACTGCCATATCAGTTTTTTTTATCTCTAGAACAACTTCATGACCAACTTAGTGTAAATAAGGAGACCGATAACACCACATGAAATATACCCAAAAAAATCAATTAATAAACACCCACACACACAAACATTGGTCCTTTTATCCATCTCGGACGCGTCAAGTGTGTAATGGTGGCGGACGGGTCGGCCAAGACGACCGACCGACCATTACACCTGGTTTTATGCCTGAAAAAAATGTTAGGGGGAATTTAAACTTCTCTCAACCTTTTAATGTCAGGCCCTTATATAAAAAAAGAAGAGAAAAGTTCAAAATACATCCCTGAGGTATGCCAAATGACCGGTTTACATCTTTTTTCTTTTTTCGTCTAAAAAATCATCCCTCCGTTGGTAACTTTGGAACAAATACATCCCTCTGGACTAACGATGCAAAATTTTGCTCGTTAAGTACCTCACGTGTTAGTCACGTGAGGGGTATTTTTGTCTTTTTCATTGTACCAGTTATCACCACCCCCACCTTATCCTCATTTCCATCTCTTCCACACCAATATACTCACTCCTCTCCAAAATCCTAGTAGCCACCCTGCTAGCGCCACCACCACCTCCACCGCCAGTCACCAAGCTACACCGCCACCACCACAAGCATCCCCGTGACCTCCTCACCACCTTTCACTACCACACGCGCCTCCAATACCACCCCTCACCACCTCCTCGTTTATAACGCGCCACCACCATCTCTTTTATCCGTCACCATTATCTAGATCTTGAAGAAAAAGGTAGGAAAACGTGTATTGTGTGAGAGTTGAATCGTTACGAGTCAAACTCGTGACCAACTCATGCATAACTCGATGTTTTGGGATAAAATATTAATGGGTTTCACATTTTTAATGAATAAAACTTGTATGGTATCGTCCTTGTCGTGTCTTGTGTTCGGTTGTGTTTGGTTCGAGTCGAACCGTATGGTAAAACCCACGGCCGTGGTTATAGATTAACGTTGGTGGTCACGGGTTCGAATCGTAACCCTTGTGGTTTGATTTTTCTTTGTTTTACTTTCCTTTTTGTTCTTGTGGTTAATGAATGATGATTGTGTAAATACTCATCATTTTTTCTTATTCTGAGCTGCCAAAACATCTAAAAACACTCAAAAATACATCATAATACTGAAAATATCCCAGGAATGTGTTTTATATGTTTCAGATGCAAAATAAACAAAAACAGATGAAAAATAAACAAAGTTTGCATAATTGGCAGTTTCAGTCCCTCATCTTTCAAAAGTTGTCAAATCTAGTCCCTGGTTATTCTAAAAACTTGAAAAAGTCACCAAAGATCCTTTTAAATCACAAAATGACATATTTAGTCCTTTGGTACAAAGTTTCCCAAAATTGCAAGTTTAGTCCCTGAACTTTGAAAATTGACAAAAATGGTCCCTGTGATATTTAAAACTTTGAGAAAAACAAATTTTGTCCTTGTACTTCTCATTTATGGCAGGAATGGTCCTTGGTTGCAAAATTTGGTGAAATTACAGATTTGGTCCCTGAAGTTTGCAAAGTTGGCAGATTTGGTCCTTGGGAAATTTAAAAATGGAAAAATCATCAAAGGTCCATGTACTATTCATCACTTGGCAAAATTCACCCTTGTGAATACTTTGTAAAATTTGCAAGATCAGTCCCTGGAAAAATAGCAAATTACAACTTTGGTCCTTGTGATATTATGAAACCATCCGGACCCTTAATATTATTCTAAAATCAAATCCAATCCAAAAACAACACACCAAGCCCACTCCCTTTTTGAGCCTAACTCCACCCAGCCCACGCCCTTTGATATCAAAACCAGGGGTCAACATTTGACCACCCCCCGATCAAACTCAGTCAACCTCCACCCCTTTCCCTCCCACTTGCATTATCCCATCACCACCCCCTTCCTCCATCACATCCCACCACCCCATGCACTTACCACCCCACTTACCTAACAAAGACAACAAGCATTAAATGCTTCCCTCCTCATTACACTCAAACAGAGCAAATTGCTCTGATTTGTCTTTCCCGCCAAAACAATACAAAGGTCAAAAAGCTATCAGAAGTCATCCAATGGTTAAGATTAAATGTGGGATTTGCTCAGAGGTGTCCAAGAACCCTAATCCAGGGCTATAAATAGAAGAAGGAAGCAAAGGAAGAACTGTGTAGTCACTTAGTTAAGAAATAGAATCGAATTAGTGTAATCTTAATTTCTAGTTGTTAAATTTACTTTCAAAGGCTTGTAATCTGTTTCAACATTGTAATTTGATCTTTTGATAATCAAAAACTCAAGCAATTCAGTTCCAATTCAGTTTTCACATTTTAAATTAAGTTTTCTTTTTTTTATTCTAATCATGTTCTTAACTTAGTATTACTGTTATATAAGCTCACTTAAGCTCTTAATTATATAAGAAAAACATAAAAAAGAAAAGAAAATACAAAAAACAAGCAGGATACCTTTGCATTTGACTGTGGAAAGCTATAGGAAGTGCCAAGTAATGGAATTGGCAGATGGATTGTACCTAGCTTATCTTTGATAAGCTAGGAGCTTGTAGAGTAGCTCCTCGAGCATAATTGATCTTGTTTTGAGCAAAGATCCCTTGTAAGCTTCTAATTTTCTTATTTTTAGTTAAATTAATATTTACTGTAGCATAGCTTATTCCACTGCTTATTTGGTTTGTTTATGCTTCTTAGGTGTTAGTTGGTCATAAATGTAGCTTAGAATAGAGTACTGTCTCATAATAAACATTTGGTGATCAAATCCTAGGTTGACTGTGATCATTGTCCTATTTAATGATTTTTGGAAATTGTGGAATAAACCTGTGTTTCTTATGCTTATTAAAGCTTAATACAATATAATAAGTCAGTTGGTAGTGACCTCTTGGTCTGTAAACTCATTTTGAAAGATAAATCAACAAAATAGTGAATTAAAGGTGTGTTTGGATCAGTGTGATCCTGGGTGTTCTAGTGGTATTTTGTTGCTTGTTATTGCTGAGACTTGTCAATTTAGGTCACAATAGTGTAAATCAATCATAAAAACCAGTGCTTGTTCAAAGGAAAGTCAAAATCACTTTCAAACCTTCATAAATTGTTATCTGAAAGGATTTTTGGTTCCAAACTCATCAAATTTGTTCACAGGTTGTTATGGTCACTTATTTTCATGTCCTTGTAGTCTAAAATAACATATTCAGTAAGGAAATCAAGATCAAAGTTCATAAAAGTCAATCTAAGTTTGTAATTTCAAAAAGTCAAAAGTTCGCTTGTTTCAGAAATCCAAAATTTGGAAGATTTTTTGTGATTTTTGTGTTAAACTTGAGACCTTGATCTTTTCAGAAATCAATCTTTGTCACCTATTCTTCAAAGTTCTACTATCAGCTTAATTTTAAGATTTTTATATAAGCTTTTACAAGAGCTTGTTTAGACCTGCAGGGCAAGTGTATGCCTTGTGCACAGGATTTTGATCACTATTCCAAGTGCTTTTGTGACTAAGCTTGTGGACCCCAGTACTTAACCATTGGCTTTTTAGAGAGCTCACCAGCTTATTTTGATATTCTAGTGCTTATTTTGAACCCTAGGTCCCTGGTCCTTAGCTTATTTGCACTCCTAAGTCACCCTGACCAAATCACCACACTGAGTGATCACTGGTGATCCATCATATTCATAAGCTCACATCTAGCTTATTTATGGGACTTAGCTTGTGATTATTGGCTTATTTAGAAGCTTACCAGGTTGGCTTATTGGATCCAAGCTTCTTTTGGGCTTCCAATCAAGCCTGTGGGGCCCACATAGGGCTGCACATTGGCCTTTTGGGCTGTTTGGCTAGTTGGTGTATTATCATTTGCTTATTTGCTGTTCTTACCTTATTTCCTTAGCTTATTTGGTTTATTTAGCTTAATTCAGTTATAAATCAGTGTCTTGTAGCTTATTTGAACCATTGCTTTAGCTTTTAGCTTATTCCATAGCTTTTTTACATCACAAAAGTCCATTTTCAAAGTGTTTAAGGGTCTGTGTGGGTTTGGTGATCACACAGAGCTTATTCATGCTTATTTTCAAAAGTTGTTTTGTAAAAAAGTCTTATTTTTGCTTATTAAGTGTTTTTGTAAAAAGAAAATCAAAAAAATAAAATAAATAAAAAAGGTGCAAAAAGTGGGGTTCGAACCTGGGACCTCAGCCTCACAACAGACACAAACAACACCCCCTTCCAATTGCTCTGGGGCACCAGTTCCACTCATACTTGCATAATTAATATACTTAAGGTAGTTTTAGTATATTGTGCTTATTTAGGTCATTTTGCTTATTCCAGGTTATCTGGAGAAGCTGTTGTGCCCAGCTTATTTTTCCTAGCCTCTTTGTCACTTAAGACACTTCCCATAATTTTTCCATATTTTTTACTATTCATTTAGTAATTTTTAGATTTAATTTTATTTAAATTAGTTTAAATTAAAAAGTCAAAAATAAATCAGTTTTAGTACTTAAATCTTATCCCAGATAACTTTTTATAATTTTTCTAAGTTTTATAAGTTATTAAACCTCTGTAAAAATTAGTGTTGCAATTTTCACTTTCCATTTGCTAATTTTTACATTTAATTTAGTTAAACTAGCGTTTAAATAATAATTAAGTGATTAATTCATAAAAGCTTAAAAATTAGTTGTAAAATTATTTTCATAATTTTTTAGGATTCCTGAGATGGTTAATTAAATTTGTAAATTTTTCTATAATTTTCTAATTAATTTTAGTATAATTAGTAATTTAAAATAGTTTAAATAGTTTTATTAATATTATTAGTATTTAATTAATAGAAAATCCAAAAAAGACAAAAAGACATATTTTTAATTTTTAATCTTATTTTAAGTCATTTTAGATTTTTAGAAATTAATTTTACAATTTTCTAGTTTAAATTTATATTATTAAGTTTTTAAAGTTAATTAGTTTTAATTAAATAGTTAAATAGTTTTACTTAAATAATTAAATAATAAAAAATTCAAAAAAATAATTTTCTTTTTAATTTCATTTTCTTTTAATTTTAAGTTTGTAAAAGTTTCACTTGCACCCCCTGTAGTTGTTAAATTGTTAAGTCTCACTTTTCTCTGTCTGTAACCTGATTTCCAATTTGTGTTTGTGTGATTATATCTGTATATCTTTTATTGTTAATATTATTTTAAATTGTTCAAATACCAAATAATAAGTAGCATAATCATTTCCCAATCATCTTGGCTACTGCCATCAGTGCCACTTATTCTCATAAACGTTTTCAAACACCATTGCAATCTCGTCGGGACATAACGACCAGGGGAAACGCTATACTATCCACGGAGAATTGGCCTAAGCTGTTTTTTTACTTATTGACCTTGGTCAATAATATCTGACGGTTTAGCCCCAATCAAAATTTGGCGCCGCTGCCGGGGAGGTTGTTGCGTGTTTTAAAATCGTTTTAAGTTTAGTGCTTTTCAAAACCCTCCCTGTACAAATTTCACCACTTTTGTAAAAGTTTTTGTAAAAATATCAATCATATCAAAAAGTTCATTAAACACTTTTCCTGAAGTGTTAGCAACACCAAAAAAATCAAAAACAACAAAACAAATCGTGAAGTTAAATTACTTCGGTTTCTTTAAGATTACAACCTACACAGGTGGAATACGGAAGTTCTGACATTAAATTGCGAACTGAAGAGAGATCCATTCTTCTCTCCCGCCACCCTGCGAGTAATTTTAAAGAGGTCGATTTCAGTTAACGAATCGATACCAAGAATATTTCCCAAAGTTTTTTGCACACACACCTAAAAGGCCAAAAACAATTTTTCTGTTAATAAATACATAAAATCTTACCACTGCAAACCAAGGCAGAACACCTACCAACTGGGGGTGTGGACATAATAAGTTCCCAAACTAAAGATTAAAACTTGCCATTGTATCCCTGTGAGTGGTGTACCTTTTTCAAATAAGCCATTCACTTGTGATTATTGGTTTAAGTTCCCTGTTGTTTTGCCTCGAATTTGTTTTGAAAAATTGTTTTTAGTGCATGCGCACTCGTTCACAAACAAAGCGTAAAAATAAAAAAAAATTTACCCGAGCTACGTACTGTTATTGAAGAACCTAAAACAAAAATGGACGACGGGCCACCCCCACCCCCGGACCCTCCCAAGGATGAGCCAGCTCCCGATCTCAGAACGATGGAGGAGTTGTGCCAGCCTACCATGCATGGGAGGGGCGGACCTATTGCACCACTCACTATTGAGGCTACGAACTTTGGCCTCAAGCACCACATGATCCAACAAGTCCAAAATTCATGTCAATTCCACGGATTACCGGGTGACGATGCTAACAAGCATCTTGATAAATACCTTACCGTCACCCAAAGCATGAAACAGCACGGTGTCACCGATGATGCCCTCCTTTTATATCTCTTCCCCTATTCTCTCACCCATCATGCCACTGCATGGTTTGACCGACTCCCCAAGAATTCTATTCGTACCTTTGATGAAATGGTAACCAAGTTTTTAGCAAAATATTTTCCACCTTCCATGGTTACCAAGTTACGAAATGATATCAACAACTTCCGGCAGCGTCCCGATGAGTCTCTATTTGAGGCTTGGGAACGCTATAAGCTTGCAATTGATCGGTGCCCTAACCACAATATGTTACAAGTTACCATCATAGATACCTTCTATAATGGTCTAACATTGAGGCACCGGGATATTCTCAATGCTGCTGCTGGTGGGACCTTCATGAAAAGGCGTCCCGAAGAATGCTGTGATCTAATTGAGAACATGACTGCCCACCATAACTTTTGAGATTCCTCGGCGGAGAGGGATGAGTCATGTAAATCAGTTATTCCTTCGTCATCATCTCCTGAAATAATGGCTCTCACTAAAAAGATGGATGATATCTCTACGGCTGTGTTGAGAATGAACCAAACTATGCAAAATCAACAAGTTCAAAATCAACGAAAGCTGTAACCCGAAGTTGTGAAACTTGTGGAGGCCCACATCTGTATTCCGAATGTCCAGGTACTGCTGGTTTTCCTCAAGAGAACGTTTATGCTGCTCAAGGTTCCTACAACATGGGAGGTAATTCTTACCAACTACAAGGGGACCGTAATCTCTTAAGCTATCGTTCCAACAATTTTCTCGGACCTCCCGGTTTTAACCAAAATCAAAACCGTAACTCGAATCAAAATCAGAATCGAGGAGATTTTAACCAAGGTCAAAACCCGAATTTCCAAAACCCGAACCAAAATCAATGTCATTTTAATCAAAACAATTTTCAAAATGGCAATCAAAATCAAGGTTTTCAAGGAAATTTTCAAAGAAACCAAGGTCAAGGGAATTACAATCAGGGTAATTTCAATCAGAGAAATAATTTTCAGGGTAACAACAACCAAAACCAAGAGAATTTTCAAAACAACGGTGTTCAAAATTTTCCTAACCAAATCAAAACGTTGTTCAACCCTCGTCTTCCTCTGATGAAGTGTTAAAACAATTCATGAAAGCACAAGAGGAAACAAATCGGTTATTGATCAGCAAGATCTCTGAACTTCAGAAGTCTTTAAATGATCGACCCTCGGGCCCGGGTACACTACCGAGCAACACGATCGCTAACCCGAGTGGCGATGTTAAAGCGATCACTACCCGAAGTGGAGTATCATACAATGGACCCACGGCTCCCTCTACCTCTTCTTCTCCTCCTACCAAGGTAGCGGAACTTGAACCTGAGGTTACCACGGACACGGTACTTCCTACTAATAACGGAGGTACCAACAACGTCCACCCTCAAGTTGTCCTGGTCCCGACTCGTAAGTCAAAAGTTGTATTTGATCCTCCGGAAAGTTCTGATGAAATTCCAAAGAACAATCCCAAGCCTTCAATTCCATATCCTTCACGTTTAAATGATCAAAAGATCCGCGAAAAAGCTAACCATCAGATGGAAAAATTTTACCAATTTTTCCAAGAGTTACATTTCGATATTAGCTTCGCGGATGCTCTTCTTCTAATGCCTAAATTTTCTTCAACAATCAAAAATCTGATAAGCAACAAGGAAAAACTCTGTGAGATGGCTAAAACTCCACTGAACGAGCATTGCTCAGCAGTGCTCTTGAAAAAGCTTCCCGAAAAGCTTGGAGATCCCGGGAAATTTCTCATTCCTTGCATTTTCCCGAGGATGGTTGAATGCTTTGCCTTGGCCGATCTTGGTGCAAGCATTAACCTTATGCCTCACTCAGTCTGGAAGAAACTCTCTCTTCCTACTCTCACTCCTACCTGCATGACTCTCGAGCTTGCAGACCGTACTATATCTCGTCCTCTCGGCATTGCCGAAGATATCTTCGTGAAAGTAGGAAAGTTCCATTTTCCGGAAGATTTCGTGATTGTTGATTTCGATGCTGACCCAAGAGTTCCTCTCATTCTCGGGAGAGGATTCTTAAGAACGGGTCGTGCTTTAATCGATGTCTTCGAAGAAGAAATCACTTTACGTGTTGGTAATGAAGCCGTCACATTCAATCTTGATCAGACTTCAAGATACTCCTCCAACTATGACGCTGAAACGGTAAATCGAATTGACATCATCGATATTGCGTCAGAGGAGTATTCTCAAGAGGTCCTCGGTTTCTCATCAAGTGGCAGTACCACTCTTTCTTCTGAGCCTATCATATCCGACTTTTCCCCTTCTCTCACTCCGTTTGAGGGAAGTGACTTCCTTTTGGAAGAAGTTGAGGCTTTTATTGCTCAGGATAGCTCAATCTCAAATGAGATTGATGAAAACTATCTTGACCCGGAGGGGGATATTCTTCTTCTTGAAAGATTGTTAAATGACGATCCTTCACCCTCTCCGTCTCCAAAAGAACTTCATAAGGCGGAAATTAAGTCCATTGAAAAATCTGAAGAATTTCCCGAGGTCGAGCTCAAGGACTTACCTCCTCATCTAGAATATGCATTTTTGGAGGGTGATGATAAATTACCCGTCATTATTGCTAAAGACTTGAAAGATGAGGAAAAGGCTGCACTCCTAAAGGTTCTTAAGTCACACAAGCAAGCAATTGCTTGGAAACTCTCCGACATTAAGGGTATTAGCCCAGACTTTTGTACACACAAAATCTTAATGGAGGATGACTTTAAGCCAGCAGTGCAACAACAGAGGAGGGTAAATCCCAAAATCCATGAAGTTATCAAACAAGAAGTTTTAAAACTTCTTGATGCGGGATTGATTTATCCTATATCTGACAGTCCTTGGGTTAGCCCAATTCATTGCGTTCCTAAAAAGGGTGGCATAACCGTTGTCACCAAAGAGAAAAACGAGTTGATTCCAACTCGTTTGGTCACGGGTTGGCGAGTATGTATTGACTATCGTAAGTTGAATGAAGTCACCCGTAAAGACCATTTTCCTCTACCTTTTATGGACCAAATGCTCGAAAGACTAGCGGGGAATGAATACTACTGTTTCCTCGATGGTTTCTCGGGTTACTTCCAAATCCCCATTGATCCACAGGATCAAGAGAAAACTACCTTCACATGCCCCTACGGAACTTTTGCTTACAGACATATGCCTTTCGGCTTATGTAATGCACCAGGCATGTTCCAAAGGTGCATGATGTCAATCTTTTCCGACATGATCGGGAAAACCATGGAGGTATTTATGGATGACTTTTCAGTCATCGGGGATTCATTCCAGTCTTGTCTCTCCCACTTGGAACAAATGCTAAAACGTTGTAAAGAAACAAACTTGAGTCTCAACTGGGAGAAGAGCCATTTTATGGTTAAAAAGGGCATTGTCCTCAGCCATAAAATTTCAAAAAACGGGATTGAGGTTGACAAAGCCAAAATTGATGTCATCGCTAAATTACCTCATCCCACTACCGTTAAAGGTGTTAGGAGCTTTTTGGGTCATGCCGGCTTCTATCGTAGGTTTATCCAAGATTTCTCTAAAATCGCCCAGTCTATGACCCATCTCCTCGAAAAGGATTCTCCTTTTATCTTCTCTCCTGAGTGCATCGAAGCTTTTGAAACCTTAAAGAAAAAGCTAACTGAGGCACCAATTCTTGTTGCCCCCGATTGGGACCTACCTTTTGAGCTTATGTGCGATGCTAGTGATTTTGCCATAGGTGCGGTCTTGGGGCAACGAAAAGCAAAATACTTTCAGCCTATACACTACGCAAGCAAAACTATGACCGAGGCTCAAAGTCATTACACCACTACTGAAAAAGAACTATTGGCTATGGTGTATGCCTTTGAAAAATTCCGGCCATACTTGATACTGACCAAATGCGTAGTATATACGGATCACTCGGCTTTGAAGTACCTATTTGCAAAACAAGATGCAAAGCCGAGGCTACTCCGTTGGGTTCTCCTCCTCCAAGAATTTGATATCATTATCCGTGATAAAAAAAAAGGAGCCGAGAACCTTGCTGCTGATCATCTCTCACGATTAGAAAACCCTCACCAGGATGTGTCCGAGAAATAGGAAATAAATGAAACATTTCCTCTCGAGACACTCAATGCGGTTTCTTTTCATGGTGACTCTTCTACCCCATGGTTTGCCGACTTTGCAAACTACCATGCGGGTAACTTCATCGTGAAGGGGATGTCGTCCCAACAGAAAAACAAATTCTTTAAAGACGTTAAACATTACTTCTGGGACGACCCCTATTTGTTCAAAATATGTGCCAATCAAGTCATCATGCGATGTGTTTACGGACAGGAAGCCGCTGATATTCTCAAGGCTTGCCATGCTGGACCCACCGGGGGCCACCATAGTCCTAACTACACCGCCAAAAAGGTGTTTGACTCCGGTTTCTATTGGCCTACAATTTATAAGGATGCCCACGAATTAGTCAAAGCTTGTGATGCTTGTCAGCATCACGGGAATATTTCACAAAAGAACGAAATGCCACAAAATACCATTCAAGTTTGTGAAATCTTTGACGTCTGGGGCATTGATTTTATGGGGCCATTCCCAGCTTCTCGTGGAAACAAATACATTCTCGTGGCTGTTGACTATTTGTCAAAATGGGTTGAGGCAAAAGCCTTACCCACCAACGATGCCCGAGTTGTTGTGAAATTCTTAAAATCCCTCTTTGCTCATTTTGGAACTCCCCGTGCCATTATTAGTGATCGTGGTACACACTTTTGCAATGATCAATTCGCAAAAGTCATGCTTAAGTACGGTGTTACTCACCGTCTTTCTACCGCATATCACCCACAAACAAGTGGGCAAGTGGAAGTTTCAAACCGTGGTATAAAACGGATTCTTGAGAGGACCGTAGGTGAAAACCGTGCTTCCTGGTCGGACAAACTAGATGATGCACTCTGGGCCTTCCGTACAACTTACAAAACACCCATCGGGTGTACTCCCTACAAGCTTGTATATGGGAAGGCGTGTCATTTACCAATCGAGCTCGAGCACAAAGCCTATTGGGCCTTGAAACATGCAAACTACGACCTTCATAAAGCCGGTGATCACCGTAAAATTCAACTCAATGAATTAAATGAACTTCGTGATCAAGCCTACGAGAACTCTTTGATCTACAAAGAAAAGACAAAGAAGATCCACGACTCCAAAATTAAGAACCGCGTTTTCAACGTTGGTGACAGAGTCCTTCTTTTCAATTCAAGGTTAAAGATCTTCTCGGGGAAATTAAAAACCCGATGGATTGGACCATTCACTGTTGCAAAAGTATACCCATACGGGACTGTTGAGTTATCTCAACCCGAAGGTCCTAAATTCAAAATGAATGGTCATCGTTTGAAACACTCTTTTGGAGAGGACATACCATCCATGGTTGTCCCGGATCTCCAAACTTTCCCCATGGACCAATGAATTCGGGGATCGAGACAAACTAGTGACTCGGTGAACAAAAATTAGCATTATATGGGTTTTCACCCATATCTCTGACTTCTTTCTACTTTCTACCAAACTAGTGTGGGGGAGTCCCCCATGCAGTTGTATATAAAGAAATCTTGAAAAAAAAATGTTATTCCCACGCTTGCCCAAGTCTAAAATTTTCACATCCAAGTTTTTCAAAATATCGGCATAATGGCCGGTACTTTGAATATTGAGGGTAATATTCAGTTCTAGTGTGGGGGGGGGGGGGGAATTCTGCCAAATTTTATCACATTTTTACCCTATAAGTGCCATAAACACAACAAATGGTAATCAGTCTACCGTGTCTTATTCACACAAGGACTGGCTAATCCAGGAGCAAACGGCTCTTGGTAAAGATATCTCAAAACCGTTGATGGCTGACAATTTACCAAAAATTGTATGGGAATCAATTCACCATATCCTTAATCGTGAAGAGTTGGCTAGTCCAGAAGCAAAAGGTTTCTGGTAAAGACAAATCAAATCCGTTGACAGCTGGTGGTTTGCTCAAAATCACATGGTTATCAGGTAGACCATAGTTCTTACTTGAACTGAAACATTTGGCTACTCTAGAAGTAATGGCTTTTGGTAAAGAGACTTCAAATCCATTAAGTTTTTCTCAAAAGATTGCTAGGGACTAGCAATGTTTTAGTGTGGGGGATTGATGAGTGTGTAAATACTCATCATTTTTACTTATTCTGAGCTGCCAAAACATCTAAAAACACTCAAAAATGCATCATAATACTGAAAATATCCCAGGAATGTGTTTTATATGTTTCAGATGCAAAATAATCAAAAACAGATGAAAAATAAACAAAGTTTGCATAATTGGCAGTTTTAGTCCCTCATCTTTCAAAAGTTGTCAGATCTAGTCCCTGGTTATTCTAAAAACTTGAAAAAGTCACCAAAGATCCTTTTAAATCACAAAATGACATATTTAGTCCTTTGGTACAAAGTTTCACAAAATTGCAAGTTTAGTCCCTGAACTTTGAAAATTGACAAAAATGGTCCCTGGGATATTTAAAACTTTGAGAAAAACAAATTTTGTCCTTGTACTTCTCATTTATGGCAGGAATGGTCCTTGGTTGCAAAATCTGGTGAAATTACAGATTTGGTCCCTGAAGTTTGCAAAGTTGGCAGATTTGGTCCTTGGGAAATTTAAAATGGAAAAGTCATCAAAGGTCCATGTACTATTCATCACTTGGCAAAATTCACCCTTGTGAATACTTTGTAAAAGTTGCAAGATCAGTCCCTGGAAAAACAACAAATTACAACTTTGGTCCTTGTGATATTATGAAACCATCCGGACCCTTAATATTATTCCAAAACCAAATCCAATCCAAAAACCAACACACCAAGCCCACTCCCTTTTTGAGCCCAACTCCACCCAGCCCATGCCCTTTGATATCAAAACCAGGGGTCAACATTTGACCACCCCCCGGTCAAACCCAGTCAACCTCCACCCCTTTCCCTTCCACTTGCAGTATCCCATCACCACCCCCTCCTCCATCACATCCCACCACCCCATCCACTTACCACCCCACTTACCTAACAAAGACAACAAGCATTAAATGCTTCCCTCCCCATTACACTCAAACAGAGCAAATTTCTCTGATTTGTCTTTCCCGCCAAAACAATCCAAAGGTCAAAAAGCTATCAGAAGTCATCCAACGGTTAAGATTAAATGTGGGATTTGCTCAGAGGTGTCCAAGAACCCTAATCCAGGGATATAAATAGAAGAAGGAAGCAAAGGAAGAACTGTGTAGTTACTTAGTTAAGAAATAGAATTGAATTAGTGTAATCTTAATTTCTAGTTGTTAAATTTACTTTCAAAAGTTTGTAATCTGTTTCAACATTGTAATTTGATCTTTTGATAATAAAAAACTCAAGCAATTCAGTTCCAATTCAATTTTCAAATTTTAAATTAAGTTTTCATTTTTTTACTCTAATCATGT
This sequence comes from Artemisia argyi, assembly GCA_030686995.1. Classification (NCBI taxonomy): domain Eukaryota; kingdom Viridiplantae; phylum Streptophyta; class Magnoliopsida; order Asterales; family Asteraceae; genus Artemisia; species Artemisia argyi. The sequence goes on from CM060702.1 coordinate 197,843,076, forward strand.
TCTTAACTTAGTATTACTGGTATATAAGCTCACTTAAGCTCTTAATTATATAAGAAAAACATAAAAAAGAAAAGAAAATACAAAAAACAAGCAGGATACCTTTGCATTTGACTGTGGAAAGCTATAGGAAGTGCCAAGTAATGGAATTAGCAGATGGATTGTAACTAGCTTATCTCTGATAAGCTAGGAGCTTGTAGAGTAGCTCCTCGAGCATAATTGATCTTGTTTTGAGCAAAGATCCCTTGTAAGCTTCTAATTTTCTTATTTTTAGTTAAATTAATATTTACTGTAGCATAGCTTATTCCACTGCTTATTTGGTTTGTTTATGCTTCTTAGGTGTTAATTGGCCATAAGTGTAGCTTAGAATAGAGTATTGTCTCATAATAAACATTTGGTGATCAAATCCTAGTTTGACTGTGATCATTGTCCTATTTAATGATTTTTGGAAATTGTGGAATAAACCTGTGTTTCTTATGCGTATTAAAGCTTAATACAATATAATAAGTCAGTTGGTAGTGACCTCTTGGTATGTAAACTCATTTTGGAATATAAATCAACAAAATAGTGAATTAAAGGTGTGTTTGGATCAGTGTAATCCTGGGTGTTCTAGTGGTATTTTGTTGCTTGATATTGCTGAGACTTGTTAATTTAGGTCACAATAGTGTAAATCAATCATAAAAACCAGTGCTTGTTCAAAGGAAAGTCAAAATCACTTTCAAACCTTCATAAATTGTTATCTAAAAGGATTTTTGGTTCCAAACTCATCAAATTTGTTCACAAGTTGTTAAGGTCACTTATTTTCATGTCCTTGTAGTCTAAAATAACATATTCAGTAAGGAAATCAAGATCAAAGTTCATAGAAGTCAATCTAAGTTTGTAATTTCAAAAAGTCAAAAGTTCACTTGTTTCAGAAATCCAAAATTTGGAAGATTTTTTGTGATTTTTGTGTTAAACTTGAGACCTTGATCTTTTCAGAAATCAATCTTTCTCACCTAGTCTTCAAAGTTCTACTATCAGCTTAATTTTAAGATTTTTATATAACCTTTTGCAAGAGCTTGTTTGGACCTGCAGGGCAAGTGTATGCCCTGTGCACAGGATTTTGATCACTATTCCAAGTGCTTTTGTGACTAAGCTTGTGGACCCCAGTACTTAACCATTGGCTTTTTAGAGAGTTCACCAGCTTATTTTGATATTCTAGTGCTTATTTTGAACCCTAGGTCCCTGGTCCTTAGCTTATTTGCACTCCTAAGTCACCCTGACCAAATCACCACACTGAGTGATCAGTGGTGATCCACCATATTCATAAGTTCACATCTAGCTTATTTGTGGGACTTAGCTTGTGATTATTGGCTTATTTAGAAGCGTACCAGGTTGGCTTATTGGATCCAAGCTCCTTTTGGGCTTCCAATCAAGCCTGTGGGCCCTACATAGGGCTGCACATTGGCCTTTTGGCCTGTTTGGCTAGTTGGTGTATTATCATTTGCTTATTTGTTGTTCTTAGCTTATTTCATTAGCTTATTTGGCTTATTTAGCTTAATTTAGTTATAAATCAGTGTCTTGTAGCTTATTTGAACCATTGCTTTAGCTTTTAGCTTATTCCATCGCTTTTTTACATCACAAAAGTCCATTTTCAAAGTGTTTAAGGGTCTGTGTGGGTTTGGTGATCACACAGAGCTTATTCACGCTTATTTTCAAAAGTTGTTTTGTAAAAAAGTCTTATTTTTGCTTATTAAGTGTTTTTGTAAAAAGAAAATCAAAAAAATAAAATAAATAAAAAAGGTGCAAAAAGTGGGGTTCGAACCTGGGACCTCAGCCTCACAACAGACACAAACAACACCCCCTTCCAATTGCTCTGGGGCACCAGTTCCACTCATACTTGCATAATTAACATACTTAAGGTAGTTTTAGTATATTGTGCTTATTTAGGTCATTTTGCTTATTCCAGGTTATCTGGAGAAGCTGTTGTGCCCAGCTTATTTTTCCTAGCCTCTTTGTCACTTAAGACACTTCCCATAATTTTTCCATATTTTTTACTATTCATTTAGTAATTTTTAAATTTAATTTTATTTAAATTAGTTTAAATTAAAAAGTCAAAAATAAATCAGTTTTAGTACTTAAATCTTATTCCAGATAACTTTTTATAATTTTTCTAAGTTTTATAAGTTATTAAACCTCTGTAAAAATTAGTGTTGCAATTTTCACTTTCCATTTGCTAATTTTTACATTTAATTTAGTTAAACTAGCGTTTAAATAATAATTAAGTGATTAATTCATAAAAGCTTAAAAATTAGTTGTAAAATTATTTTCATAATTTTTTAGGATTCCTGAGATGGTTAATTAAATTTGTAAATTTTTCTATAATTTTCTAATTAATTTTAGTATAATTAGTAATTTAAAATAGTTTAAATAGTTTTATTAATATTATTAGTATTTAATTAATAGAAAATCCAAAAAAGACAAAAAGACATATTTTTTATTTTTAATCTAATTTTAAGTCATTTTAGATTTTTAGAAATTAATTTTACAATTTTCTAGTTTAAATTATATTATTAAGTTTTTAAAGTTAATTGGTTTTAATTAAATAGTTAAATAGTTTTACTTAAATAATTAAAAAATAAAAAATTCAAAAAAATAATTTTATTTTTAATTTCATTTTCTTTTAATTTTATGTTTGTAAAAGTTTCACTTGCACCCCCTGTAGTTGTTAAATTGTTAAGTCTCACTTTTCTCTGCCTGTAACCTGATTTCCAATTTGTGTTTGTGTGATTATATCTGTATATCTGTTATTGTTAATATTATTTCAAATTGTTCAAATACCAAATAATCAGTAGCACAATCATTTCCCAATCATCTTGGCTGCTGCCATCAGTGCCACTCATTCTCATAAACGTTTTCAAACACCATTGCAATCTCGTCGGGACATAACGACCCGGGGAAACACTATACTATCCACGGAGAATTGGCCTAAGCTATTTTTGACTTATTGACCTTGGTCAATAATATCTGACGGTTTAGCCCCAATCAATGAATACCGGCTAAAAGCCGAGGCGGGGAGTAGATTAGGTGAGTTTTGATGAAGTTGAAGTTGATGTTGTGTTTTGGAGAGGAGTGAGTATATTGTTGTGTGGAAGAGATGGAAATGAGGATAAGGTGGGGGTGGTGGTGATAGCTGGTACAAAGAAAAAAACAAAAATACCCCTCACGTGACCAACACGTGGGGTACTTAACGGGCAAAATTTTGCATCGTTAGTCCAGAGGGATGTATTTGTTCCAAAGTTACTAACGGAGGGATGATTTTTGAGACGAAAAAAGAAAAAGGATGTAAACCGGTCATTTGGCATACCTCATGGATGTACTTTGGACTTTTCTCAAAAAAGAAGTAAACATTAACTTGAATGAATTACATTTAGATTATATGACATGGTCACCATGCATTCACCTTACACATCAGCGTCACATCAGCTTTTTCTCTCCTCCCACTCCCCCCTCTCTCTCTCACCTTTTACAGGATATGGTCACCTTACGCTCACCTTAATACCCATTTTTTATTTAAATACTTACGAAATTAAAAACATTACATAAACTTCGAATATTAAAAATATTACATAGGTTATTAAAAACGTAAACCTGGGAAATTAAAAACAAAACATAGCTAAATACAAAACGTAAATTAAAATTGCAAACCTCACTTCACTTTGATACCCGCCCTTATCTCTTCCATGGTCTTGAGTGCATCCCTAATAAATTGATCATATGGCTGCATATATAACATTAAGTCTTTTTGACGCGCTTTATATTCCTGCATTTCCACCTCCCTCTCTTTTGATCTCCAAATATTTAATGCGTTCTTTCATCTTCATTTCCATAGCACGTTTGTTTTGTTGTGCCGAGATCATCATCCTAGCCAATGATTCGTCATTCATAGTTGCTGACGTTCCCGACGATACCACCCATTTCTTCTTCAAAGCTTTCGCTTTGTCTCTGCCTATTGGTCGTTGAACTTCGTGCACCTCATCTTCCTTGTCGTCTTGAACATCATCATTCAGATTAATACTAGCCTCCCCAGATGAACGAATTAGACCCAGATGACTTGTATTTCTTGGACTTTATGCTTTTTCCTTTGCTTCAAACCTTGGTACTTTAACCTGCATCAATTTCGTACTATGTCTTAAAATCTCCCAATAATGATGAAGTGTAAATGGCACTCCGTATTCAGCTTCATAGGCAATAAATGCCCTTTGGAAGTAATCTTCGTCTCCGGTCAACTAATCGATGTCATACGTTTGATGTTACCGAACATTCCACAAAACCGAGGCACGTTCGGGCACTCCGTCTCCCATTTCCCGTTCACCATATTGTACGTTCGGCCCCCGACTTTGTTTTGCTTTCTATGTACGCTACAACCTCATTCCAAAATCCATTCTCCCTCATCGCGTTACCAATGGCGCTATTTTTTGATATATGAATCCAAGCTTTGCACAACACAATTTCTTCCTCATTGGTCCATGAAATGATCCGGGGTACCTCCTCGTTACAAGCCGTCCTTTTTTGGCATCTTTTTGGCTTCACTGTGACCGGTGTCGGGGCCTTGACTTCTATGGGAGAGTCCTCACGAGCGGTGTTTTGATAAAAAGAGTTTTCAAATTGAGGTTCGTACATATCTTCATTTAGTAATGAAGAAATAGGAGACGTGGGTTGGTGCGTATGTTGTTGTAATGACGAACCGCCTGTTGATATAAATAATGTATAAAAACGTTATTAATATTTTTCAATATCCCTAAGTTTTGACGATCACAAAATATAAAAACATTAAACGCAAAGTTAATACGTAAACAAGTTTTAAGCAAGTTTATATCATCTCATCCAACATAATCACTTAAGGTATGAATAAACAAGTGACTAATACATTTTATGATCAAAGAGATGTTTATTTAAATAATACAAAGTTTATAAAATTAAATAAACTTATTATATATTTTTGAAAAACATTTTTGGTAATAAAGGTAAATGTTTAATTCATAGTAAATATATGAATTCAAATTTTTAACCAAAATCAGTTAGTTTTTCACCAAATAAACTTTCCCCACTAAAAGACAGATTTTCTGGCCGTTACAGCTGGGCGGCCCCCTTAATTTTAAGGGCGCCGGCACACAATTAAGGGGACCTCACGCTCCCCTGCCAGATTCTGTCAGAAAATTTTCCCTATAAATACCACCTCAAACCTGGAATTTTTCTCACCTCTTGCACGAAAATTTTCAGATCCAAATCTCTCTAAACATCCTCCTAAAAACCCTTTGATCGTATAATTGTTAATCCTTGTTTCAAGTGATTCATTCCCTCACCTCTCATCTCTCAAAGTGCAAGAGAAGAATACTCCTTCAACATCAAGTTGTGAAGTATTGTAGATTTGTGTATATAGTCTAGTTGTTGTTGTAAAACCTCGCAAAAATTTTTGTAATTAATAACGATTAATTATATATAAATCTCTGTCATTATTTTAATCACCATTTTTACGGGAAAATTTAAAATTTTCTTATTATATTAAAATGGTCACGATTACGATATTGCAAAATTCATCAAACGACAAAACAAGTTCTCGACACAATTAACAAAATATTAACAATTCACTAATCCAAATTAACAAATTAATTACAAAACCAAACGAGCCCTTGATCTTTCCTAAGCCCAACCGGCCCAAATTTTTAACCCATTTTTATTTCTAAACATTTCATAAGATCGACTAATTTAGCTCCAAATCACCTCGCGTATTCAAAATTCCTACACACGACTCATATATATTTTTGCACCATCTCGTTCACCACTTAGCCAACTATTAGTGTGTCAAATCCCAAGTTCATTGGACGATGTTTGATACGTTTTTAAGGGGCGAAGTGATTGACATATATTCGACCCAAATCGATTCATAATATATTCATTTCTTAACCGTTTTGATTCCCGTTTGTTCCTACGTGTTCCTAATAACATTTCTAACATATTTTCATGTTTAAATGTCATCTATGATCAGCTATAATCAAGTAGTACTAGATTATGCAAATCGTGTATGGAATTATATACATGTCGACATCCTTGTGAATCACCAAACCATTTCCCTTGTTTCATGTACTCACAACTAAATATAATATGATAAAAAGTCGATCAAGAAGTCCATTGTACTGACAATGCATAGTCCTTATTGTTTCCTTGGATTATTTCACTCCATACGAATTATCAAATATATATATATATATATATATATATATATATATATATATATATATATATATATATATATATATATATATATATATACACGTTACATGCATGCATCCGTTCCACACAATTCTCATACATCTCCAAATATTTCTTTCTTCCTAAAAACTACTCTTAAGAGCCAGAAGTCGATTACCATTCAGTTTGGACGCAAGAAAAGGGTTATCGGGTTTGATTTATACGTATATCATTTGGGTTATACGTTGAACGTGATCATCCTTGTGTTCCATCCATCCTCTCTCGAATCTCTACCACCTATAGGGTGTTGTAAGTTGTTTCCTACTCATTTCCATCAAGTTCACACGTTAAAATCACTTCATGCACCATATATATATTTGAACAATCGTATATTAGTTTTGCATATTAATTCACGTATATATTGTCACTTAGTACACGACTTGTGACTAGCCTCTATCTTGGAAGGCCTAGGAGTCACAACACACTCATAATTCACGTTGGTTTCACTCGACATGCATAAAACAAACTCATTTTTTAACCATGTTCCATTGTATGAAATTTCATTAAAACACTTAGAAAATTTTCTAAGTTTTTCACAAATATATAAACGTTCCATGTGGCCCAAGAAACACACGTATAAATTGAAATATTACTTAACGAGCACCCAATATTTTTACACGACTCAATAGACCACCTAGAAAACTACCAATTTCATATAGATAACTTGTAAAAATACCCACGTCTCGACACTAAAACTTAGCCAATTTGATCGACAACTATAAGGTTTTCAAACTTCCATTTCTATTTAAAAACTTATTATTTTCGTGTGGGCTTATTCAAGGCCCAACAAGAAATAACGAACCATAAGCCCACTGGGCCCATATGAAATATTTTTAGAATCATAAAAATAGCCCAAGTTCAGGCCTAAAACAATTTCCATGCCCTCGCCTCTAAAAATCTTAACGGGCCTTGAAATTGTTTCGTTAAAGGCCCATAAGCTAAAAAAATAAGCTTTTCATTAGATAAGCAGTATAAATAAGCTTATTATTGACTTAATAAGCTACGGGAATTTTTAGATAATTTTCATAATCATTTTTGTAATTTTGGACTAAAAATGTAACGCGACGACACCTAGAAAGACTAAAAGTGTAAATATTGAAAAGTAGGGACTGAAACTGTAAAAATAGAATCTATAGGACAAAACTTGATATTATTTAATATTCCAAGCCAAGAATGTTATTTTGGACAAGTAGTGGACTATAATTGTAAATTATATATAAAAAGGGACTAACGGTGTAATGCTAACGCCGTTAGTATAAAAAGTGTAAAAATTGGAAAAAGGACAAGGACTAAACATAATCTATTTGACATTCTTATTTATTTTCTATTTTCGTAAATTTATTCCGTATTGCATTTAAATTTTCATTTTTATTTATATATATTATTTAACGTAACGTTAATAATATATATAACGATATTTCAAAAGTTAATATTTTTACTTACGTTTAAAAAGGTAAAACTTTGATGGATAATTTAAATAAAGTATTTTATCATATCATGCATGGCATAATAATTACACTGCACATCGTCTATTCGTCATAACGAATAAATATTATTCGTTATTCGTTCGTATTTACCAAATAGTATTTGGTCAAATTCTCAGATAAATTTATTTATCAGGTTCCGTATCAAAGACGTTTCCATAATCATTCTCATAAATCTCATCCTACTTTACTTTTCATCATTCCCGTATCAATCAAGGTGAGTCATAGCACCATTTCCAATATTTGTTTTTAACTCATTGGGGGAGATACATGTTTACATATACTTTGATAAAATGATAAGTATATGAATAAATTACATGATTCAAATCAATTTCCTTATTAATAATTATCTTATATGGTTTATAATTTAAGATGTGATATATACAATACTTGACGAAATACTTAATTGAAATACTGATACTCAGATGATACTGCTTCCAATTTGATTATTGTGATATGTGATATATATATATTTTACTGATGAATTACTTGACTGAAATACTGATACTCATATGATAATGTTTCCAATTCGATTATTGTGGTATGTGATATATATATGTTACTGGCGAAATACTTAACTGAATTACTGATACTCAGACGATACTGTTTCCAAATTGATTACTGTGGTATGATACTTGATTTTATGATGTTATCCTGAATGATCCCATTATTACCTTGATATTGCCTAAGTTACCTTATCGCCATAAAGTCCCTCAATTATGAGCCATTAATCACTGTTATGTGAGCGCGAATATAGTGAACAGCTTCGAAACCTGTTAAGGATTGACCTCCTGTCCCACTAATACTTGACGGAATGCCATATGCACATGGTTAGTCATATTAGTCGTGATACACTATATTTGAGTAAAAATAGGAATTGGCAAATCACCTATTACAAGAGGGCGAAATTTATCATTGATTTGATAAAACACCCCTTTTGTTAACTTTTTGCGTGTCATGAGGCTTGGGGCAATATCCATAAGGAAATGTATGTTTTCAACATATATTTAGATACAGCTGTATAAGAATTTGACCATACTTGAATTGTATATCTGATTAAATTAGCATCGTGAGTTTCCAGCTCATGTTAGGATTATTGATTCCTTACTTGATTTTGATTGAATACTTATATGATTTATTTGTAATTATAGTCAACATTACTTAATACTTGTTTCTTTACTGTTTGTATTTATCATTACCAAATATTCCGGAAATCTATCAAAATAAATGGTTTTTCATAAAACTCTATGAACTCACCAACCTTTGTGTTGACACTTTTAAGCATGTGTATCTCAGGTAATTTAACGGAGCAGGACAAGATACGGAGTGGGCATTTATTACTCTAATAAATTAAAATGGTGTAAAAAGCAAATATGTCGTTCTTTCAAGCCTTTACATTTTTTTTAAAAAGATTTTAAATCAAATGGTTCATCTTTTATCAAAAATATTATTTGAATGACAAACAACTTTCAAAACACTTATTTTAAGCCATTTTATGAGGTTATAACTTCGATCCTCCCCGTAACATCCAAATTATTTTTCGCTGCGACAAACTTAAATTTGGGGGTGTTACAGATTGGCATCAGAGCTAGAGTTATAGAGAATTAAAAGTTTTCAAACATTAAACTATAACTACACTTTCAAAATAATGATTTTACACCATACCATTTTATGCCCTCCGTATCTGCAGACTGCCGTGCTCAATACTTTATCTGTTGAGATTATCTTACATATTTAGAAATTACTCTTACACAATAATTATTTCATCTGTACTGTTATATGTTAACATACAAAATTCTCATAAAATATTATTCTCGGTTACTACTGTAGCATGTCTTCAAGAACTCCCGTGAATATCAAAACTACTATCCATAATACTAATACTTCATCTATCAATCAAAATTCTCCGAATACTGAAGATCCTTACGTACAAATATCACAACCCCAACCTAATATAGAACTCACTCAGAGATCACCTCCATCGTCACCTATTCGTTCACCTTTACGTCAAAGACTCAGGAGAGCTACTGAATCATATGAAGATTTGATTGGTGGCCAGGCAACATTCAAAGTTGGACAAGGTTCAAGCCAAGGGATATCATGGAAGAATGTTGATCCAAATTCTCCGTTACCTTATACTTCTGATTCCACAATACCAGATTCTCCAAATAATTTATCCTCACCTAACTCACCCGACTACAATATAAGCACTCCTGAAACAATATGGAATCTTATTTATCGACAAGCCAGCATATTGGATGCTCACACTGAAACAGCTAAAAGGGTTATGACCAACTCAATTTGAATGGTACGACCGTAACCTTGACGCATTGTTCAAAAGGGCGGATGCTGAGAGGCGAAATGTGTGAGTTAGGAATAAAGATTAATGAGATAAAGGACAACACCAAACAGGAGCTTGGAAGTTTGGACTCCAGGGTCCGTTGTGCTAGAAGAGAACACAGTCATACACATGTAAGAATTGAAGATATTGAGAGAACCCTATGGATGGCCAGAGATGCAGCCAGAAACCAGGGTCAGAAGATTGCCGCATTAGAGACTATGTTGGCAAATCAAATGAACATGTGTCAAGAACGTTTCTCAAACATGGAAGCTGCACAATTTGAACTTGAGAAAGAAATTAGATATTTACGTCAGAGGCGTAACTAATTCTTAAGTTTACAAGTATCCTTGTTGTGCCTACTAAACCAAATAGATTTGGTTAATATTTCATGTAATGTTCAATAATTCTGAAACTTCAGAACTTGTAATCAAAACATAATGTATAATAACATCCTTTCTGTTATATCTCCATGTTATGAATCAATCTTTTCTTTCGTATCAATCATGCATGTAATGAATCCTCATATCTCCATGCAAAAATCTCATCATTTGTTATTTTCTTTGATAACCAAATGATTCTACACAGATCAATGGAGTATTAATAAAAGATCTTGTATCGTTTATCTTGCGAAAACAATCAGACAAGTTATTAATATTCTGTTTACCTCTGTAATATTATTCAAATCTACCGTAAGATTTCTTACAAATTGTTAAGATTTCTTAAATTTACCATAATTAACCTAAAATTTTAAGAATCGTCTAAATACCAATTTTTGAAAAGGGGATTTAAAGAATGAAGAAAAGATAATTGAACTTCAATTTTAGTAGACAAGTCGGTTTGTTCCTTAGTAATCCCATATCAAGAGTTGATCATTGATAAATGATACAACAAAGACATATCTTGAAATTAGATTACAGTAGGGAGTCAATTCAGTCTATCATCAATGAAATAATTAACTTCATTATTTAAATTATTCTGATATTATATGGATTCTAATGTTGAGTTTCATTTATGATTTCAGAAAATGGACAACATGAACAATGCATATCAATCATCATCAGAAATCACCATGACTCCTGGAGCTATCCAGAAATTGGTAAAAGACATAGTGTCGGTGGTATTAGAAGGGACTACCGTAGTTTATCCGAGAAGAGAGACGGGTATACTTGGTAATCACCACCCTGCAAATTTCATGAAGTATAGGCCACCTCACTTAAAGATTCAAGAAGGAATGATCAACCCTACCATCAACCATCATCAAGGAATTAGGCACGGGGTTATACCAAATGGAAATAATCAAAAGAGGAAACTCCCCGAGATAGGAACCATCAATCCCATCTACTGCAACATCATCAATGCTCAAGACCGTTATCGTAAACATCTAGAAGATCGTATGGATTATCAACGTCAGCTGGAACACAATCAGAAAGCTAATAGAAATTGCCTCGTCACACCTGTTACTGGAAGTGGTTATTGTGGAAATCTACCCTGGTGTCAAGAATGCAACCAGCATCACACCGGAATCTGCAGGGTTAAATGCACGAAATGTCAGAAAACAGGTCACCAGGCAATTAGCTGCAGGACTAGGGACAGGAAAGGACAACCAACAACAGTAGTATGCCACGGATGTGGTGGAAAAGGGCATTATACGAGTCGATGTCCAAACTACAATGTTAATTGGAAAGCCAAGACTTTTACAAGAAAATGAAGAATCTTTAAAGACCTTGATAGTATCGAGGGAATGGCAACTAGATTTACACAGATGAATAAATTCCTGTTGTAGATAAATAAAATATAGTTTAAAATTTCCTAAGTTGTATCTCTTTCCTATATTTCACTTCAAGTTACGATGGATGTAACTTAAGTATAACAACAATCTTTCTACTGTATTGAAAAATATACCTTGTAATATTTCCATAATAATGATAATCTAAGTTAATTTTAATTTATGTCTCATTTACCAAATGACAATATACTATATTACTCCATAAATTTCTGATTTAGAGTATGAACCCTAAAAGTTTCTACTTTATTTTAAAAAGGAATTACGTGTTATATTATGAAAACAACACGTTGAACACCATCTAAAACAATTTATAGAAATATATGATTGAACCAAACATCACATCATTTGGTCCTCAATTATACATAGCCTGATCAACTATGTCTAATTTAGAAAGAATTATGATATGAAAGGAACAGTGATATTTTCAAATTTTTAAATAACAATCTTCATTCAAAAGCAAAATATAGAGCTAAAATAAACTGTTCATAAACAATACATTGAACAACCCACAATAAATACCTATCTTATCGCATAACCATTATGATAAGAAATCAACAAAAGTACAAGCAAGAGAACACAAATAATTCACAAAAACTGATAGAAGACTCCAATAGCGAAAATTTTATTAAAATCCATAAAAATTAATACATAAACAAATAATTAGCATCAGAAGTGCTACCGTTACAATTATTACAATATAAACCAAGGAATCTTCACTAGGTTGATCCGCTATGGCAACTAAGACTCCCACCAACAAAACAATAGCAAGAGCCACCACAGGATGAATCACCTTAATTATGCTGAAAAATAAATATAAACAAAACATTAAAAACAATACTGAGACAAATTCTTAAACATAAAAACAAAACGAGTTTTATTCCTTATTCGTTACAAGTACATAGAAACATAACAAGAACTTAATTTAAAACAACCCTAGCTCAAGATTTTACCCCCAGATCTTGTCGACGGTAATGGCTAGGATTGTGAGGGGTACGACGAACATCAAGATCGCGACCAAGAATCCAAAGTCTTCATCCGGAACATACGCTAAGTAGATAGCGGCAAGGACGACATACACAATCGCTAAGATGGTGATGAGGTGCGGCATTTTGAGATGGAAAATGAGAGGAAAATGGTTGATGGAAGAAGTGGAAATTGGAAGTGGTATATATAGGCTAGAATATAGCCGTTGGGTACTATTCCCGACCATTGGAAACTATGCACTAGCCGTTATTTCACTATTCATGACCACTATTTTCAATATTCACAACCCTTAAATACGTCAGTTACCTTGTCTTGTTTGGTACAAGTAAATCTAACTGAATCACGTTTCCTTAATTTTAGGAATAAAAATCTCTCGACAACTCTCTGTTCAAAAATTCTTTACTCAAGTAATCACATTAAATTTGAATTTCAGGACGAAATTCAGAATGACATGTGGGTACTGTAAAACCTCGCAAAAATCTTTATAATTAATAACGATTAATTATATATAAATCTCTGTCATTATTTTAATCACCATTTTTACGGGGAAATTTAAAATTTTCTTATTATATTAAAATGGTCACGATTACGATATTGCAAAATTCATCAAACGACAAAACAAGTTCTCGACACAATTAACAAAATATTAACAATTCACTAATCCTAATTAACAAATTAATTACAAAACCAAACGGGCCCTTGATCTTTCCTAAGCCCAACCGGCCCAAAATTTTAACCCATTTTTATTTCTAAACATTTCATAAGATCGACTAATCTAGCTCCAAATCACCTCGCGTATTCAAAATTCCTACACACGACTCATATATATTTTTGCCCCACCTCGTTCACCACCTAGCCAACTATTAGTGTGTCAAATGACAAGTTCATTGGACGATGTTTGATACGTTTTTAAGGGGAGATGTGATTGACATATATTCGACCCAAATCGATTCATAATATATTCATTTCTTAACCGTTTTGATTCCCGTTTGTTCCTACGTGTGCCTAATAACATTTCTAACATATTTTCATGTTTAAATGTCATCTATGATCAGCTATAATCAAGTAGTACTAGATTATGCAAATCGTGTATGGAATTATATACATGTCGACATCCTTGTGAATCACCAAACCATTTCCCTTGTTTCATGTACTCACAACAAAATATAATATGATAAAAAGTCGATCAAGAAGTCCATTGTACTGACAATGCATAGTCCTTATTGTTTCCTTGGATTATGATATGTGGGGTTTGCACCAGGCTTTACCTCTCGAGGGATCTCAAGAAGCTTACAACCCCCACCAGGCAGTGTACCTGATCGATGTAGTATAGTATAATGACAAGTACCGGGGGATTGATCGTTCAGCTAGGAATAGTGTCTCTAGGATTAGAAAACCTAAAGACTAGGTCTAGAGATGAGGGATGATTCTTTTTGTATTTTTATATTTTTATGAAAGTAATTAAAAATCTCGGGTTTGAAGGAGTTGGGCGGAATTAGTTGCTAATCAACTAACCCAATACTAAGATGCAATCAAAATAAAATACTAAAATGAAAATAATACTAAATTATACTAAAGTTGTAAGCAATATGTGGGAGATTTGTGTTTACTTAGATTTCACTACTCCCTAGATATCTTTTACACGTTAATTACTTGTTATAGTTGCGTGGATGACAGATTGTATTCCTTAATACCATTCATGGGGTGGCGTACTTACTTTCGCAATCCTATGAGCGCCTACTTCACTCCTATGTCGAGCTGGCTAAGAAGCTCCTAACATGGGATCACTAGAATTTACTCATGCATTAAATACAACTAATAAAACCTAGTATACATCGGTTCATGTTTCCTAAGACGTTCAAGCATGTTACACAAAGGAGATCTGCCAGTTTTCTTAAGCCTAACATTGAAATCATTCATCCAATACAACCATAAACAAGTAACAACAAATAATTAACATCTAGGTTTCATTAGATCTAAGCAAACACAAGATAGATCTAGCCTAGCATGTTGGAATTAAGACAAGCATAAGATATATTCAAACAACACATAGACATATTGATTGAATTAAGAGAAGGCTTATCTCAATTGAACATGAAAGGATTCAAGGGGTGAAAACCCTTGAAAACACTGTAAAATATGACCTAGGGTTTACAAAGTTCGGCCCTAGTTTTCTCCACACAAGTTCCTCCTCAATGAATGAAAAATAGAAAACTATATATAGAGTTTGATAGGTGACGGCGTCAAGAACAAATGTCTGACGCCGTCATCTCGCCGCCAAATAGTTTCTCGGACTGCCTAGATCTGGGTCTGACGCCGTCATGTATACACCTTATGCAGGCCGTCACCAAACTAACTCTTGACGCCCTTGTTGTGACGCCTTCAGGTTTGCACTGGGTCGTCACGGATTTTACTCTTGACGCCGTCAGGATCTTCCTCTTGACGCCGTCAGGTACTGTTCTCAGCTTGGAAAATTAAGTCTTTGCCGTTTTCTTCACTTTTATGCTCTAAAAACGTCCGAATTGCTTCCTTTTCCAGAATTCACTCCCAAAGTACCTAAAATCACAAAAGGAACGATTTAGGGCAATATTTGATCAAATAAATTCAATTCTGGGCTTAAATGACCCCCTAAAAGTGGTTCATTTTTCGCCTCATCAGCTTATTTCACTCCATACGAATTATCAAATAGATATATATATACGTTACATGCATGCATCCGTTCCACACAATTCTCATACATCTCCAAATATTTCTTTCTTTCTAAAAACTACTCCTAAGAGCCATAAGTCGATTACCATTCAGTTTGGACGCAAGAAAAGGGTTATCGGGTTTGATTTATACGTATATCATTTAGGTTATATGTTGAACGTGATCATCCTTGTGTTCCATCCATCCTCTCTCGACTCTCTACCACCTATAGGGTGTTGTAAGTTGTTTCCTACTCATTTCCATCAAGTTCACACGTTATATTGTCTCTTAGTACACGACTTGTGACTAGCCTCTATCTTGGAAGGCCTAGGAGTCACAACACACTCATAATTCACGTTGGTTTCACTCGACATGCATCAAACAAACTCATTTTTGAACCATGTTCCATTGTATGAAATTTCATTAAAACACTTAGAAAATATTCTAAGTTTTTCACAAATATATAAACGTTCCATGTGGCCCAAGAAACACACGTATAAATTGAAATATTACTTAACGAGCACCCAATATTTTTACACGACTCAATAGACCACCTAGAAAACTACCAATTTCATATAGATAACTTGTAAAAATACTCACGTCTCGACACTAAAACTTAGCCAATTTGATCGACAACTATAAGGTTTTCAAACTTCCATTTCTACTTAAAAACTTATTATTTTCGTGTGGGCTTATTCAAGGCCCAACAAGAAATAACGAACCATAAGCCCACTGGGCCCATATGAAATATTTTTAGAATCATAAAAATAGCCCAAGTTCAGGCCCAAAACAATTTCCATGCCCTCGCCTCTAAAAATCATAACGGGCCTTGAAATTGTTTCGTTAAAGGCCCATATGCTAAAAAAAATAAGCTTTTCATTAAATAAGCAGTTGAAATAAGCTTATTATTGACTTAATAAGCTACGGGAATTTTTAGATAATTTTAATAATAAATTTTTGTAATTTTGGACTAAAAATGTAACGCGACGACACCTTGAAGGACTAAAAGTGTAAATATTGAAAAGTAGAGACTGAAACTGTAAAAACAGAATCTATAGGACAAAACTTGATATTATTTAATATTCCAAGCCTAGAATGTTATTTTGGACAAGTAGTGGACTGTAATTGTAAATTATATATAAAAAAGGACTAACGGTGTAACGCTAACGCCGTTAGTATAAAAAGTGTAAAAATTGGAAAAAGGACAAGGACTAAACATAATCTATTTGACATTCTTATTTATTTTCTATTTTCGTAAATTTATTCCGTATTGCATTTAAATTTTCATTTTTATTTATATATATTATTTGACGTAACGTTAATAATATATATAACGATATTTCAAAAGTTAATATTTTTACTTACGTTTAAAAATGTAAAACTTCGATGGATAATTTAAATAAAGTATTTTATCATATCATGCATGGCATAATAATTACACTGCACATCGTCTATTCGTCATAACGAATAAATATTATTCGTTATTCGTTCGTATTTACCAAATAGTATTTGGTCAAATTCTCAGATAAATTTATTTATCAGGTTCCGTATCAAAGACGTTTCCATAATCATTCTCATAAATCTCATCCTACTTTACTTTTCATCATTCCCGTATCAATCAAGGTGAGTCATAGCACCATTTCCAATACTTATTTTTAACTCATTGGGGGAGATACATGCTTACATATACTTTGATAAATTGATAAGTATATGAATAAATTACATGATTCAAATCAATTTCCTTATAAAAAATTATCTTATATGGTTTATAATTTAAGATGTGATATATACAATACTTGACGAAATACTTAATTGAAATACTGATACTCAGATGATACTGCTTCCAATTTGATTATTGTGGTATGTGATATATATATATATATATATATATATATATATATATATATATATATATATATATATATATATATATTACTGATGAATTATTTGACTGAAATACTGATACTCATATGATAATGTTTTCAATTCGATTATTGTGGTATGTGATATATATATGTTACTGGCGAAATACTTAACTGAATTACTGATACTCAGACGATATTATTTCCAAATTGATTACTGTGGTATGATACTTGATTTTATGATGTTATCCTGAATGATCCCATTATTACCTTGATATTGCCTAAGTTACCATATCGCCATAAAGTCTCTCAATCATGAGCCATTAAACACTGTTATGTGAGCGCGAATATAGTGAACAACTTCGAAACCTGTTAAGGATTGACCTCCTGTCCCACTAATACTTGACGAAATGCCATATGCACATGGTTAGTCGTATTAGTCGTGATACACTATATTTGAGTAAAAATAGGAATTGGCAAATCACCTATTACACGAGGGCAAAATTTATCATTGATTTGATAAAACACCCTTTTTGTTAACGTCTTGAGTGTCATGAGGCTTGGGGCAATATCCATAAGGAAATGTATGTTTTCAACATATATTTAGATACAGCTGTATAAGAATTTGACCATACTTGAATTGTATATCTGATTAAATTAGCATCATGAGTTTCCAGCTCATGTTAGGATTATTGATTCCTTACTTGATTTTGATTGAATACTTATATGATTTATTTGTAATTATAGTCAACATTACTCAATACTTGTTTATTTACTGTTTGTATTTATCATTACCAAATATTCCGGAAATCTATCAAAATAAATGGTTTTTCATAAAACTCTATTAACTCACCAACCTTTGTGTTGACACTTTTAAGCTTGTGTGTCTCAGGTAATTTAACGGAGCAGGACAAGACACGGAGTGGGCATTTATTACTCTGATAAACTAAAATGGTGTAAAAATCAAATATGTCATTCTTTCAAGCCTTTACATTTTTTTTAAAAAAGATTTGAAATCAAATGGTTCATCTTTTGTCAAAAATATTATTTGAATGATAAATAACTTTCAAAACACTTCTTTTAAGCCATTTTATGAGGTTATAACTTCGATCCTCCCCGTAACATCCAAATTATTTTCCACTGCGACAAACTTAAATTTGGGGGTGTTACAGTTGTGTACATTCATTGTAAAGGTGTGATAGTGATGTTGTCATTTTTAGTATACTGTTTATTTTACCGAAGAAATGCTTAGGAAAGTATTTCCCCAGGTCGTGTCCCAACGAAGGTGTGAATGGAATTTCGAATTCCCGATTCGTGAAACGTGTCGTGAAAGTGGTAAAAAGTGATTTGATGAGATTATACTAAGGAATATAAAAATGTAACACAAATAACTAACTAAGCACGTAAATCAAATAAACAAACTTAAAATGTAACGTAAAATCGAAAACCGTAAGCTAATACGCAAAATAAACGTCAACGCGCGAAATAAAACGTGAATTTTAAGCTACGCTACTCCTACGGACTTCAAAATAATTTTGAAAAGTTAAAAATGATAAAAGAAAATTTTGAGAAAAAGAAAAATATTTTTTTTTTTTGACTTTTTATTTATTTTTTATGAATTAAAAACTAATTTAACTAATTAAAAATTAAAAGAAAATGCAAATAAGGTGAGAAAAATGAAAAATAAATTTTGAAAATTATAAAATAACTAAAAAGTAATTTTAAAACAAAAAACTAATTTTTTTGGCTTTTTGTGTAATTTTTGGAAATTAAAAAGTATTAAAACTAATTAAAAATTCAAAATAAATTCAAAATAAATGGGGAAAATGCAAAATAAATTTCTAAAATTATAAAATAAATGAAAATAATATTCTAAAATACTTTTGGATTTTTCTGATTTTTTATTTTTATTTTTCAGTAATTAAAAAGTATTAAAAATTGATTAAAAATGAAAATAAAATAATAAAAATAGTAAATGGACTCAGAAAAATTTGAAAAAATTACAGAAAATCTTAAATAACATTCTAAACCTAAGAAAAAATTAAAATTTGGAAAATAAGCTCTAGAATTGCTATTTAGCTTAAAACTGCTTAATTGGAGTGCTTATTAATAAGCACTCCTTGATCAGGTTTGACCAAACTTAACCAAAAGTATTTTTGACTCAAAGAAGCTCAATTAAACAAAACTTCAGACCAAATGAATCTTTGAAACACAGATAAGGATCAAATCAGGTTCAATAAGCTTCTAGGTGAATAAGCACAAGCTAATCAGAATAAGCCAATGGTCAAAACTAATTGAGAACAACTACTATAGGCTTAAAGTAACTCAAATGCACACCCAAACTCTGTTTTCAAGCAATATAATTCAATTGCAGCCCTGTATCTAAAACAGACCCTTGGTCAAACCTTACAACTAGATAAGCAAATAATCTTAATCAAATAAGCTCAGGGGCAAAAACTTATGGGGGCAAAATTACTACTGAACAACTGAGATACTAATTTCACCAAGAAATCAAACTTACCAATTGGTTTGATCACCTAGGAATGCCTTAGATCAGATTGGATTGAACTTCTAGGCTGCTAATAATTGACTTTTGGAAATGCAATCCTAAGTTGACTATAGTGAATTTCTATGACCTAAATCTACCACTATATGTTGTTTGATGATATCTAAATGCTAAGAACACAAACACAAACACAAATTGAGTAGGTAGAACAAGTTTCAGGAGCAGACCATGAATTATGAATGCAGAATTTATGATTCAATGCAAGGTTGACTTTTAATGTTAAAGATGCAAATATAGTAGCTTATCTAAACTCAATATGACCTATGTGGACTAACAATGCAGAAGATCAAGCAGTTAATCAACAAGGATACACAGATCTTTGGTTAATCCAAACAGCCCTTAACTGACCAAAATTCAATAAGTCTAACAGATTTATGCTCAACTGTTCCAAATTTTTGATCAATCTGAGTTTCTTAACTGATATAAGAACTATTGAAACGGTAAAATCAAGCAAAGGATTACACTAATACCAGACGACAGATTACTCTACAATTATGGTATAAAAGCTACTTACCTACTGAATTAGTTATCAAGGCAGATTCCTAAACTATCACTGAAATCAAATCAATAATTAACATCAATAAGCTACTAGTGAAACTCAAAGATGCATACTAACATACTAAAAACAGTAAACTAACTTATTACTACTAATGACTGTAAAAGCTAAACTAAATACTGAAATTAAAAAGATAAGCAGAGATTAATCTTAACTAGAACAAACAATTCCAAATATTACACTAAATGACTGATAAGAACAATTCAGAATGAGAGATTCAAAGGGTAAACTTACAGCCTAAGCCTCAGCTGAACAGAGGACTCATTTGATCCTAGCCTATCTTTTGATAGGCTCCAACATCACCATAAATCTGAATCCAACACCAGAAACCAGGTATTCAATACCCTGAACAACCTTTACCATTGTTTGACTAATTGTTTTTGAACCGATTATTAAGCAGAGAATAAACCATAAAATTCACTACAAGCTATTGGAATAAACTTAATAAAACAGTAACCAAGAGTTTAAACATAAACAGAATAGATTTGATAGAAATTAACTTGCAAGGAAAATTAATGAAAATTAAATTTATATTAAAACTGGAAATTGAGTACAAGTTTGAAAGTAGGAAATACAAAAAACTAAAGCTACTCCTAAATTAATCTAATCTAAACCTAAAATCTAATAGCCTTCATTGTGAGTGTGAGGGGAGTATTTATATCTGAGCTGAGAGGAGAGTCCAGGTTGCCATGTCATGGATCCGTGTGCCCCTTGTGTTTGTTTGAATCCATCTCGACCGTGTAATTACTTCCAGATACTTCCCTTGATTGATGACCCTTGGATTGATTGATATGACAAGACCTATCCTCCGTATTCCTTGTGATTGGCCCACGTGTCTGACATACCCTCTGACATACCCTGACAGCTTCTAGAAGGACATTTGATTGGGTAATTTTTAGATGAGGTGGGGTAATTGTGGGAGGTGATTTCTAGGGTTCTTAGGAATAGTAACTTTCTGGGTAAAGGGTGAAATTGGGGGGCGGGATTGGTTTTGGTTGTTTTTATTTATTTTGGGTATTGACCGGGGTGGAAAGGGTTGACCGGGTAGTATTGGATCAGGTAGGATAATTTAGGGAGTGGGCTTTGTATTTGGGCTTTGGGGATTAAGGGCTTGAAGGGCTTATGGATTGGGTATTTGGTTATTGGATTTGGTTTATATATAAGAGTAGTATTAATGTGAAACAAGGACCAATTTGTATTAATGCAAACAATAGGGACTATTTCTGACTTTCTTCCAAAGTTTCTTCCAAGGGCTAACGTTGTCATTTTCTGATTCATGAAGGATACTTGTTGACTTTTCTCTTAAAAAATCTTCAAAGGACCAATTTTGTAAATATATGAAACTTGGAGGACTAATTCTGCCAAATACTCAAACTTTGCTCAGGGACCTTTTATGCAACTTTTTGAATTCCAGAGGGTTTCTTATGACATTCTGAGCTTTCCTTTATCATTTTTCTTCCCCGGCTCCGGCTTTAGACACTTTTCCATTCTCGTGCTCGTTTTTGTCGGATTTGGCATCGTTTTTGTTCATTTTTCTCATATCCATACCTGCACTTACACAAATACAAAAACACACATTCTCTTGGCATATTTGGTTAGTATTTGGTATTTTTGGTCTGAATTAAGGCCTAAAAAGGATGTGTGATTAATCACTCATCAAAATCCCCCAGACTAAGGTATTGTCGTGCCCTCACGCAATGTCATCACCTCACGCTTAAAGGATAAATAATTTCAAAACCTCTCTTTACTGACGTTGTAAAGTAGTAATGATGTTCAAAAGAGATAGTAAAATCATTTATTCTTAAAAACGCTCCGTTTTCCGATTTTCATGAATAACAACTACAACTACTATTTTTGTACTTTTTCATTATATATGTGACGGTTTGCTATGACTTTCATTATCAATTCTTATTTGTTGATAACTTTCAGGGTCAACGAGTAGAAACACTTCTCACAGAGAAGAGACCGTACGGATAAAAATCGTCATCCTTGATTTTTCACAAGCTCCCAAACTAAGCGTAAAATCGAGATCATTGTTTATCCACAAGTTAGATGCTAACACTACCCACAAAAGTTAATTGTGTATTACCTCTTGTTCCCAGGTCCTAAGTTTTGTATCTCAAGATTTCAATTTATGAGAAATGAATTGCTTCATATTTTCTCGTTTTGATAGTTATTAGTCCGATAAGAGCACAAAATTTGAACGCTAAGTAGTTTCCAAACTTTCTCTTGAAAATCCCTGCATATAGAAATCGGGTCCACATGAAGGTCTCTGATTTAACACGATTTGTAGGGGCTCCCTTTTTATTTACGACCGAGACATACCATGTTTGATACCCGAAACGGAAGCTTTTTATTAGGGAAACCCCCGGAGTCGAAGCTTGGCATTTTTGCATAATCATAAGCACTTTAATAATACTTTGGTCCTTAGTCTTTTATTTCTTTTACAATCAACGGTTTATGAGCCGCCAAGATGTAAGAGCTTTATTATGACTTTGGATTTCTATCCGCTGCTTTTTATAGCTTTGGATTCCTCTGCCTTTTTATTTGGCTTTGGACTATTATTATTGATATTCATAATCATATGCCAAACCCCGAGTCCTACGGTTTTTACTAAGATCACAACATCGGCTGCGAACCGGCAAGATGCAATAGTCTATTTTACCGTAACACTGGCAGTACCCCTATGTGTACCAAACCCCCATATGCAGAGATTTTGTTGGGAACGAGAAAAAATTAAGTATTGCCCAAACCGTATACCCTTAATTAATCCTAGAGATCTATTTATAATTGGTGTGCAAGCTTGTGGGAACAAGGAGGCCACAAGTACCTTTCGTGGGCTCTAAAGAGATCCAACTACTCCACGTTTAGCACGAAACTTCTAAATAAACTCTATCATTCCTCGGTCTCCGCAAATTTAAAATCCCAAGTAATGAGATTCGCGGACGCTTAGCCATAATCATTTGATTATTTTGGTTAAGGGAGACGAGCTAGGGCTCAACACGCCCGGTCAAGTCGGAACATCTATTTATACTCTCGCCGGTAGGAAAGTCAAAACAAGGTGTCAAATCTTATTATTACTTCATATATATTTTTCATTGATTTTTTTTTCCAATAAAGAGGTGACAAAAATTTAATTTTTTTGGTGGAAAACGGAGTTGCGTAAGTTAACAGCTCAGACGATGGTACAGGTCAAATCGAATCGAAGATTCACCCCCCCAGACTAAAGTGAAACATTGTCCTCAATGTTTTAAGGGTACAGGTAATCCTACGTAAAATCTAAGGCCGTTTATTAAGTATGCCAAGAGATAAACGTTAGTCGATAAGATTTTGGATAAGGTGAATTTCCGAAAGAGCAGCGAAGAATGAGACTCGAGTGGAGAGAACGACAAACCACGAGCACGAGAGTCCTCAAACTTCGGGGAAATTCCTGAACATTCACAAACAACCACGAAAACACGAGTTTGGAAAGGGTTGCCCCCCTCACGTCACGTTACTTAGAAAATAGAAAATAAAGAAAATGAAAATGGATAAGCATGGGGTGCCTCCCACGAAGCACTTGTTTTTGTTAACCGAGTCACATGAGCTTGACTCGATCCCCGAATTAATTCGTCCTTGGGGAGAGCAGAAAGAATGGATGCCCGGCATAAAAACGGAGATTCCGGGGTCAAATACGGTATTCTCACTCCCGGTGGAGTGAAAAAGTGAAGAAAGTATGGGATAAGTGAAGAATGGGTAAAATACTCGGATGGTAAAAGCATAGTCATATTTCGAATTATGGGTGGGTTGGGTGGGTAAAATATCAAGCATAGGAACATCATGATCATAAATCTCGTCCACCACTCCAAAAATTTCTTCATTCGTATCTGATTCAACATCTATATCGGGTGGTTTCGCAGGTGGACGAGAAGATGGTAAATCGGAAAGAATATTTCTTTGAACGTCATTCTCGACATTCTCAATACCCGGTGGTATCGAGTCATCCGCAGCAAGAAATTGATCAACATCCTATAAAAGAGGGTCACGTGACGGATTATCGGAAATAAGCTCAAAATCAATTTCAAAATCAAATCGCTCATAATCCGGAAGAGAGAAAGCATGAATAGTGGGACTGCCACTACTCGTCTCTTCAAATTGAAAAATTTCAAACTCGGGTAAGAAATCACTATCCATATCGGGGATAGGAGAAAAAGTCGGAGGATCTTTTAATTCCTCGATCTTAGAAATGAGAAGATTGATATTAAATAATTTTTCACAAAGAGCTTCATCTTGAATTTCCGCATCATCATCTTCATCATTCTCTTCTTCTAAGTTGACGAGCTCAGAAGGTAATTCATCAACATATTCGATGTCTCCACAAGATATAGCATCGTCATTATGAGAGTCGGAGAAAATCTCATCAGGATCAATCGAATTTTCAATCGGAGATGACTCACATTCTTCAGCCGTATCAAAATCATTGTTATCAAGAAAAGTATCGAATTTTTCCAAAACGGGATCACTTCCCTCATCTGGTGTGAGAGAAGGATGAGAAGAGTCGGAAGTAATTGATTCAAGTCTCGAAAAACATCTTGAAGAATCCGGAGGTGGGACAAGTGGTGTGCTATGAGAGCTAGGAATTTCCACCACTTCCGTTATGGTCTCCGGTTCTTGTTTGTGAAGATTAGGTAAGTCGTTTCTTCTAAACACCGTTTTAAGCTCGGCACGTTTGCTTGACGAACTCTTAACCGTAAATCAAGAAAGTTTAGGATCAAATCGTGACGTATTAGGAACAATTGATTCTTGGACAACTGTAGGTTGGACGTATTTAGCACTTCCATTGTTAGTGGAAAGTACCGAGTCCTTTCTCACCTCGGTTTCACGTTCCATTTCCCTCACCGGAGAGGGAGTAGGAACCGATGGTCCATCATAATTAACACGAATTCTCGAAATTTTAGACAAGGCGTAAAGTTGTTCAATTTTTATTTTAAAAGCCCTATTTTCAAAGAAATCGTCGTCGAGAGATGTCATAGAACAATTTTCAACATTTAAAGGTTCACAAGACGAAGTGAGATTGATCGTAGAATTTTCTTCTTTATAAAGCTCATTTTCATCACTCTTAATGGTGTTAACTTGTTCTCTTCTACGAATTTCCTCTTTAAAAAGGTTTATTGCAGTTAGACACTGCTCATTAAAGTCATTTTGAGCAGTCATCATTTTAAGAATCTCATTCAGAACCGTGAGAATCGTGTTGTATTGTGGAGGTTGATCGTGATAATTATTGTTATAAGGAAACGGTTTCCTTGTTTGACAATTGGTGCTAAAGTGTGGACCTCCACAATTCTCACAACCGTTTTGTAGTTGTGAGGTCGGTGCATTTTGAAATGATTCATCATTGAAATATAGATCTTGCTCATATGAATTGAAATTGTTTTGAGAATAATCGGGCTGAGGTGGGTAGTCGGGAAAATTTGGAAAATTGTTGTACGTATTTGAATCGCAAAACCAACAACTTCCGTTTCGAATATCGTTACCACACCGTCCACATGTACACCAAACACATGAACCTTCAAAGATCGGTTCTCCACATTTAAAACAAGTCGGATCCATAAGAATTATCGGTTTAGAGGGTTAAAGAAGAAGAATCAAATGATAAGAGGAGAAGAAGATTATTTTTGGTTTTTTAATTATCATAAAATCAAATAAAAGGAAAAATCAAAATAGAAAAGGAAAATATTTTTGTATTTTTATTTTTAGAAAACAAAATTCAAAAACTTAAAACTTTTATTTTTCTTTTGTTTTTCAAACGTTACGTTAATCGTAAACCGTTTCCTTCAAATCTACTTGCGACGGAACGGGAGAGAATAATGGATCTCTCTTCAGCTTGCAATTTAATGTCAAAGCTTCCGTATTTTTCGCTTATTCGGTCGTAGAATTCAAAGTAATTCGATTAGCAACTAATTTCACACGTAGTTATATTGGGAGACTTATTTGGTTTACAACGTCCTTCCTTTCGGTCGAGACGAGGCTGTAACTTTATTATTATTATTATTATTATTATTATTATTATTATTATTATTATTATTATTATTATTATTATTATTATTATTATTATTATTTTTTGGTATTTTTGAAAACACTTTAGGAAAAGTGTTTTTGATTTTTCAATTTTTTTTTTTTTTTTTTTTTTTTTTTTTTTTTGGTTTTTATAGAAAATATATACAAGGAAGGTTTTCAAAACACAATTTCGAAAAACGAAAACGAAAAATTCACTTCAACCTTCCCCGGCAGCGGCGCCAAAATTTTGATGTTGTCGTTTTTAGTATAGTGTTTATTTTACCGAAGAAATGCTTAGGAAAGTATTTCCCCGGGTCGTGTCCCAACGAAGGTGTGAATGGAATTTCGAATTCCCGATTCGTGAAATGTGTCGTGAAAGTGGTAAAAAGTGATTTGATGAGATTATACTAAGGAATATAAAAATGTAACACAAATAACTAACTAAGCTCGTAAATCAAATAAACAAACTTAAAATGTAACGTAAAATCGAAAACCGTAAGCTAATACGCAAAATAAACGTCAACGCGCGAAATAAAACGTGAATTTTAAGCTACGCTACTCCTACGGACTTGAAAATAATTTTGAAAAGTTAAAAATGATAAAAGAAAATTTTGAGAAAAAGAAAAATATTTTTTTTTGACTTTTTATTTATTTTTTATGAATTAAAAACTAATTTAACTAATTAAAAATTAAAAGAAAATGCAAATAAGGTGAGAAAAATGAAAAATAAATTTTGAAAATTATAAAATAACTAAAAAGTAATTTTAAAACTAAAAATTAATTTTTTGGCTTTTTATGTAATTTTTGGAAATTAAAAAGTATTAAAACTAATTAAAAATTCAAAATAAATTCAAAATAAATGGTGAAAAATGCAGAATAAATTTCTAAAATTATAAAATAAATGAAAATAATATTCTAAAATATTTTTGGATTTTTGTTGGCTTTTTATATATTTTTTTTTAGTAATTAAAAAGTATTAAAAATTGATTAAAAATGAAAATAAAATAAGAAAAATAGTAAATGGACTCAGAAAAATTTAAAAAAATACAGAAAATCTAAAATAACATTCTAAACCTAATAAAAATTTAAAATTTGGAAAATAAGCTCTGGAATTGCTATTTAGCTTAAAACTGCTTAATTGGAGTGCTTATTAATAAGCACTCCTTGACCAGGTTTGACCAAACTTAACCAAAAGTATTTTAGACTCAAAGAAGCTCAATTATACAAAACTTCAGACCAAATGAATCTTAGAAACATAGATAAGGATCAAATCAGGTTCAATAAGCTTCTAGGTGAATAAGCACAAGCTAATCAGAATAAGCCAATGGTCAAAACTAATTGAGAACAACTACTATAGTCTTAAAGTAACTCAAATGCACACCCAAACTCTGATTTCAAGCAATATAATTCAATTGCAGCCCTATATCTAAAATAGACCCTTGGTCAAACCTTACAACTAGATAAGCAAATAATCTTAATCAAATAAGCTCAGGGGCAAAAACTTATGGGGGCAAAATTACTACTGAACAACTGAGATACTAATTTCACCAAGAAATCAAACTTACCAATTGGTTTGATGACCTAGGAATGCCTTAGATCAGATTGGATTGAACTTCTAGGCTGCTAGTAATTGACTTTTGGAAATGCAATCCTAAGTTGACTATAGTGAATTTCTATGACCTAAATCTACCACTATATGTTGTTTGATGATATCTAAATGCTAAGAACACAAACACAAACACAAATTGAGTAGGTAGAACAAGTTTCAGGAGCAGACCATGAATTATGAATGCAGAATTTATGATTCAATGCAAGGTTGACTTTTAATGTTAAAGATGCAAATATAGTAGCTTATCTAAACTCAATATGACCTATGTGGACTAACAATGCAGAAGATCAAGCAGTTAATCAACAAGGATACACAGATCTTTGGTTAATCCAAACAGCCCTTAACTGACCAAAATTCAATAAGTCTAACAGATTTATGCTCAACTGTTCCAAATTTTTGATCAATCTGAGTTTCTTAACTGATATAAGAACTATTGAAACGGTAAAATCAAGCAAAGGATTACACTAATACCAGACGACAGATTACTCTACAATTATGGTATAAAAGCTACTTACCTACTGAATTAGTTATCAAGGCAGATTCCTAAACTATCACTGAAATCAAATCAACAATTAACATCAATAAGCTACTAGTGAAACTCAAAGATGCATACTACCATACTAAAAACAGTAAACTAACTTATTACTACTAATGACTGTAAAAGCTAAACTAAATACTGAAATTAAAAAGATAAGCAGAGATTAATCTTAACTAGAACAAACAATTCCAAATATTACACTAAATGACTGATAAGAACAATTCAGAATGAGAGATTCAAAGGGTAAACTTACAGCTTAAGCCTCAGCTGAACAGAGGACTCATTTGATCCTAGCCTATCTTTTGATAGGCTCCAACATCACCATAAATCTGAATCCAACACCAGAAACCAGGTATTCAATACCCTGAACAACCTTTACCATTGTTTGACTAATTGTTTTTGAACTGATTATTAAGCAGAGAATAAACCATAAAATTCACTACAAGCTATTGGAATAAACTTAATAAAACAGTAACCAAGAGTTTAAACATAAACAGAATAGATTTGATAGAAATTAACTTGCAAGGAAAATTAATGAAAATTAAATTTATATTAAAACTGGAAATTGAGTACAAGTTTGAAAGTAGGAAATACAAAAAACTAAAGCTACTCCTAAATTAATCTAATCTAAACCTAAAATCTAATAGCCTTCATTGTGAGTGTGAGGGGAGTATTTATATCTGAGCTGAGAGGAGAGTCCAGGTTGCCATGTCATGGATCCGTGTGCCCCTTGTGTTTGTTTGAATCCATCTCGACCGTGTAATTACTTCCAGATACTTCCCTTGATTGATGACCCTTGGATTGATTGATATGACATGACCTATCCTCCGTATTCCTTGTGATTGGCCCACGTGTCTGACACACCCTCTGACATACCCTGACAGCTTCTAGAAGGATATTTGATTGGGTAATTTTTAGATGAGGTGGGGTAATTGTGGGAGGTGATTTCTAGGGTTCTTAGGAATAGTAACTTTCTGGGTAAAGGGTGAAATTGGGGGGCGGGATTGGTTTTGGTTGTTTTTATTTATTTTGGGTATTGACCGGGGTGGAAAGGGTTGACCGGGTAGTATTGGATCAGGTAGGATAATTTAGGGAGTGGGCTTTGTATTTGGGCTTTGGGGATTAAGGGCTTGAAGGGCTTATGGATTGGGTATTTGGTTATTGGATTTGGTTTATATATAAGAGTAGTATTAATGTGAAACAAGGACCAATTTGTATTAATGCAAACAATAGGGACTATTTCTGACTTTCTTCCAAAGTTTCTTCCAAGGGCTAACGTTGTCATTTTCTGATTCATGAAGGATACTTGTTGACTTTTCTCTTAAAAATTCTTCAAAGGACCAATTTTGTAAATATATGAAACTTGGAGGACTAATTCTGCCAAATACTCAAACTTTGCTCAGGGACCTTTTATGCAACTTTTTGAATTCCAGAGGGTTTCTTATGACATTCTGAGCTTTCCTTTATCATTTTTCTTCCCCGGCTCCGGCTTTAGACACTTTTCCATTCTCGTGCTCGTTTTTGTCGGATTTGGCATCGTTTTTGTTCATTTTTCTCATATCCATACCTGCACTTACACAAATACAAAAACACACATTCTCTTGGCATATTTGGTTAGTATTTGGTATTTTTGGTCTGAATTAAGGCCTAAAAAGGATGTGTGATTAATCACTCATCAGATAGTAGTGTAACTAGATAGATCTAGGAGTAGAAGTTGTGAATAGAAGTAGTGAGATATAAGTAGTGGTGTGAAGAAGAAGTAGTGGAGTAGTGTGAAGTTGTGAAGTAGTAGTGGTGTGTACAAGTTTTGAAGAAGGTGTGCCAAGTCGTGAAGAAGTTGTGTAGAAGGTGTGAATAAGTTGTGACGAAGTTGTGGTGTGTATATTGGTGTGTGAGGTTTTCTCCGCCATAAGGGAGCTTGTTGACATAGTGAAGAAAACTCTCGAGTAGGTGACCCGACGAGTGAAGTAGGGCAAGGAAGGTGTCCTTGTAGTCGAACCACTATAAATCCTTTGTCTCGCGGTTAGATCTTTTGTAACACCCCCAATTCATGAATTCCGCTGCATCCATGAATTGGCTGTAACACCCCCAATTCATGGATACAGCGGAATTCAAACTGGGTGTTACTCGACGGCACAATAGTCACAATGATAGAAAACGAACTCTAATTGAGTCGTTTTAAAAGATTTATCATTCAAATTATATAAATATCAGAGATTACTAAATGAGGTCCCAGATGGTTCCATGTTTACAATTTACATTAAATGAGTTTTTGAATGATAATAAAATTTATAGCCCTCTTGAATATCTGTGCCCTTCCGTGCCATCCTTGATCATCATGGACCTGAAATACATGCTTAAGAGGTCAACACAAAGGTTGAGTGATATTTATAGAGTTTGTTTAATGTTTGAACATAATATGTTGGTAGTGTGAGTTATAGGCTCACACCAATGGTTGGAAAACAAAGATGGGCTACGTTGTTATACGCCCGGAACGGTTATTAATTCACTAAGCTTATGACACCAAAACGTTAACGGGTACCAATATCAATCGACGGAGTTATCCCGGTAGGTACTTTGCCGTCATACCTATGTCTCAAATATTAGTGCATTTGTTTGAACTTGTAGTTGTTCAACACAAATGGGATTCGTCAATCCCAATAGGCCTATTCACAATATTCGCGCTCACTATTACTAGTGATTAAATGGTTCATAATAAGGGATCTTGGTTTGGCAAGGATGTTACTTGGTGATAATAAAACATAGTCGAATAGCATACAGTAGAAAGCATTGTGTTCGAGTAGAAAAATAATAACATGTATCCCCCCCCCCATGGGTTTGTAAAATGGTTAAACAATAGAAAGTGGGGCTATGAACTCACCTTGAGTTGGATGATGTATAATGAGAATGATGGATATGCCGTGAGAACTTCTACGAGCAACCTAGAATAATCGTTGCAACTTAGGTTTGGAATAATGTCTAAGGAAACATAAACGTGCTAATATATGTCTTGCACTTAGTCCATGATGTGGTACTTTGTATAGTGTAAGTATATGAAAAGAAATGGTTCATGATACATGTATAGTTTATATATCGTTTACTACCGTTCGGGCCGACATAATTCAGAAGTCATGTAGTAAACGTTCGAGGAGCCAGGACACTTTAATTCGTAAATCCACAACTCATCTCGACGGCTTACATAATGAACCCCTCACATGAGGCTCCTTACTATTGTAGTAGTTGATAAAATATATATATATATATATATATATATATATATATATATATAAGTTTTGATCCGAAAAGTTACATGTCCAATATTTGAATAAACTTAGGAAAAATTATTTTTACATGAAGATTGTTATTAGGGTAAGTTTCTTATAACTTGTATGACAATTT
Source organism: Artemisia argyi (assembly GCA_030686995.1). Taxonomy (NCBI): domain Eukaryota; kingdom Viridiplantae; phylum Streptophyta; class Magnoliopsida; order Asterales; family Asteraceae; genus Artemisia; species Artemisia argyi. The sequence continues at coordinate 197,875,213 of CM060702.1, forward strand.
CTTGTAATATCTCATGGTTCTTTTAGATGAAGTAGATCCAAATTGTATGTTCAAGTTATTGCCAACTCTTTAGCTCATGTTTTCGCCTAAGTAAGTTTATATGGTCATTTAGTCATGGCCTTGCCATGACCTTTGGTCATTGTTCCATGGTCTTGAGACTCAACCTTGGCTCTAGCCATGGTTGTGGTCTTGATTCTAGGTCATAAGACCTCTTTGGTCTTTTTAAACCATAACCATTATATAGTGACATATATGTAAAATAGCTGTTAATAAACTGAGAAAAATCTCATTTGTTATTGGTTTTCTGGAGACGTGCACCTAAGTTTTTGAAGAAAACGTGATTCCGAACAACTTTCGTGATTTAACTTTTTCATGAAACGGACCATAAAGGCCTCTTTTTGCGTGTTTTATGTTCTGTCACAGAAAGTATTTAGGCAGTTTTGCCGTAAAGTTTTGGTAACTTCAAATGGTCATAACTTTTGACTCGGGTACTCGTTTTGGGTGATTCAAATTGCTATGGTTTCCTTGTTAAGTCCTATTTAACAATAAGTAAGTGTCCAATATCATAGTTGTACTATTTTGGTCGTGGTTCTCCAAGAAAGTCACTAGTTTACTTGTTTAAATAACTTAACTTAACAATCATTTACAATAACTTGTTTTACCCATTTTTATACATCATGGACATGATCACAAGACATAATATAGCATGAATGATATGTAAATAACATGATTATGATATTTAACAAGAAGTATGTTAGGGTTTTGCTTACAACTTTTGGCTTTCTACAAGAAAGGTAAGTAACATGTAAGGTAAGGACTTTGATAGACTTTAGCTTCACCCTACTTCACTTCAAGCAATCTTTCTACACTTGTATTCTTGAAAGAGAGATGATGAAATTTGAGGTGACTTGAGTGGATTCAAACTCAAGAGAAATCACCAAAGTTTCTAGGGTTTGGAAGTAGTTTGATGAATCAAAACCAAACTAGAGTTTATATGTTGTTGTAGCACTTGAATCTTGCATGAAACTTGGAAGTAAATAGCTAAAGAGATGGTGTGTTGTGTGTGTGATGTGGGACGGCCAAGGAGGGGGAGGAGGGGTATTTATATGCCAATGAGGAGGTTAGAAGTCATGACTAGTCAACACTTGGTGAGCAAGTTTGGACATGTGTTTGAATCTTAAGGCTAATGACATGAGATCAAGCCACATGGGTGATTCCCCCCCTAGAGGCGGTTTGGAATGGATAGGAAGGGATGAGTTGGTTTGTGATGATCTTATCTATTTTATGTAACTAGTTTCGACTCCGTAAAATGCTAACCGTAAACGATTAAGCCATAATACGTAAAACCGGGTATCGTAAAAATACGAAACTTTGAAGAATGATTAAACTTGTCAAAATACCTCATAATAAAATATAAAATGAGTGATAGGTTCCATTGGGGTGCTAAAACCCTGCTAAAACTGGAAACAAGGGTCTAAAACGCGTAATACGTAAAACGTACGAATATTGTGTAAAATTGAGAAAAGTAAAATGTTACTTTTCTAATAGGATAAAAATGATTTAAAATGACTTATAATGTCTAGGCTGGACTCAGTCTAGTGTCGGTTGGTATTAAATGCCATTTAGACATAAAACCGTAAGCCTAAAAATCAAGGAATGATTTTTGGTCAAAGGAGGAGGGAAAAATATGTTGACTTTTTTAAAAAATGTGAAAACTCAAATCTTTTTAGAAACGCGGTGCAAGTATAGGCTAAGGTTACGGCTGAGTAAAAACGCTTAAAAACAAAAATTCCTGTTTTTCACGGCCGAGGTTTATTTGGTCATGTTTTTCTCAGTCATGATTTATTCTCAAATAAATCATGAGTGTATCAAACATTTTTATGATACGGGGAAAATTAACGCGGTCGAGTTTCGTTGTGCGTAGAATTTTTGAATGACGTTTTACCCTAAAACGTGTAATTCCTTAATAACTTTCACGAAAATGATCTGATGAGTGTCAAACTTTTAATTTGCCATGGAAATGATTTATCACTCGAGGCCAAGAAACAAAAATCAAATTTCGGGAAATTTTTGGGAAAAATGAATAGTAAAAGTGAATAGTGAAATTTCCTGGGAATAGTAATTAACCTGAAATTGCGAATTGTTACTGTCTCTACCCCTTACGGGGAACTTTGTCCCGAAGTTCTATGTGTGTTATATGTTGGAGTGGTGTCGATGAAGAGGTGTGGTTATTTATGAGGACTAGAGTCTGGGATTACTAGTGATGTAGTTTGGTTTGTCTCAGAATACGGTGTGTCAATTGAGATTGATAACATAGTTGAATATCAGTAGAGATCCATATAATAGTCGAATATCAAAGGAAATTGATATAGCAGTCGAATATTAATAGAAATTGATATAGTAGTTGCAATCATAGTCTAGTAGGTAATCTGTCGTTGTACCTAGTGTTTATTGACTTCATACTTATGTTATTTTGGATACAAATAAACCCACTTGTTTATAATTCTTTATTTACATAGAGAGGCATCCCAAACAATGTAAATAGGGGAATATAAACTTATGGTTCGGTGATTTACAATTTCTTTATTTAAATGAAAAGGCATCCCAATCCATTCAAATAATTATAAATCATCCTACTTAAGAATTCCCAACACAACATTCATACTTAGCCGGTGAGTTACAAGGTAGTGTATTACGAGACGATACTGGTGTTCCAAAAGTACAAAATGAATATTCAATCTTGTAAAGCTGATGAGGGTGCTTGTGGTGTAACTAAGGATGATTTGAGCTTTAAAAGTGCATCAAGATCTGTTAATGAGCTTGTGGTTGTAACGGTTGTGAAGATAATGATATGATATGTTGATGAACAAAAGTGTGTAGAGTATGCTTAACATTAATATTGGTAGAGATGTCAAGTTTGATTTAAGATTTTAAGAGATTTTAAAGGTTTATGACGGAATGATATCCTTAGGACCTAAACAGGATAGTACTTCTACAGGATGAAGAGAAGAATTGATAACTATCCCAAGATAGTAGTTCGGATTATCTCATAAATGAAAACTTTCAAGAATGAAATTAGGTAGTACAAATAAGGTGTTAAGATTTTGCTGAGTGGTAAGACACTATCGTGTCTCTACTCTCTAGATTGTTTTAATGAATTCTGGTGGTTTATTGAGTTCAAGTAGGAAATTAATCTGAACATAACCTTAGTACAACTATTCTCAGTATTTGAAAATTTTAAGTCAAACATAGTTAGTCAGACTATGTTCCACTGTCCCTAGGTTAAATATAGGTGACTAGTCTATATTTAGCCTAGGTTTGATAAAATTTTCAAATACCTAAATTAGGTATACTTGTGATATGTCCGTTGCTTTTGAGAAACTGTCCACTAAACAAAGGCGATGTCAGACCATTCAGTTACAAGTCCCGCCCATACAAGACTTGTAACCTATGTTTTCACATTCCATTGCATAGAGGATAGTACGGGTAGATACGTGTGGAAAGGAAGTTTTAAGTAATTCTAAAACAGTCCATACTTGGCCAGGATCACGAACATTTAACAATGAAGGTTTCAGAAGAAAACTTTGATGAATGTAGAGAAACTTCAGCTTTTGTAGATGATGGATTTGTTTGTCCTTTAGAAATCTCATATTCCTATTTTGAAATCGATAGATTGTGATGGGTTTTTGATATCATAAGAAATGATATTGATGATGTGATGGAATAATTCCAGAGACCATTGCGCAAATCACAATGTCTCGGAAGTAGATTAGACCATTGTGTGACTCAAAACATTTGAGAAATGATTAAGACCATTGTATCTATACAATGTCTGAGGAAATAGGAAAGACCATTGCAATTAGTTACAATATCTTGGACATAAAATGTTGGAGTAGGAACATGATTGGGAGGATGTGGTTGTGTCGAAATGCCCTAGAATAGGCATACGCAGATATGTTTAGTCCATTGTTTAGATAAATGATTGAAAATAAACCGAGTTTATATATCAATATACTAATATGTTCATGTAGTATAAAATGCTTACGGGGAAATGCTCAATTATGTTAAGGGTACATATATCCATGTGCTAACATGTTTGTGTAGTATAAAATGCTTAATAAGTCCATAATCGTTTGGAGGATGGAAGACACGGAGAGCGGAAGGCTATAAAAATGTTTTTGCTTGTATGTGTGGTTATAGTTTAGGTCTCAATTAGACCCGTTTCTCTATAACCATGGCTCTGGTACCAATCTGTAACACCCCCAATTCATGGATGCAGTGGAATTCAAACTGGGTGTTACTCGACGGCACAATAGTCACAATGATAGAAAACGAACTCTAATTGAGTCGTTTTAAAAGATTTATCATTCAAATTATATAAATATCAGAGATTACAAAATGAGGTCCCGGATGGTTCCATGTTTACAATTTACATTAAATGAGTTTTTGAATGATAATAAAATTTATAGCCCTCTTGAATATCCGTGCCCTTTCGTGCCATCCTTGATCATCATGGACCTGAAATACATGCTTAAGAGGTCAACACAAAGGTTGAGTGATATTTATAGAGTTTGTTTAATGTTTGAATACAATATGTTGGTAGTGTGAGTTATAGGCTCACACCAATGGTTGGAAAACAAAGATGGGCTACGTTGTTATACGCCCGAAACGCTTATTAATTCACTAAGCTTATGACACCAAAACGTTAACGGGTACCAATATCAATCGGCGGAGTTATCCCGGTAGGTACTTTGTCGTCATACCTATGTCTCAAATATTAGTGCATTTGTTTGAACTTGTAGTTGTTCAACACAAATGGGATTCGTCAATCCCAATAGGCCTATTCACAATATTCGCGCTCACTATTACTAGTGATTAAATGGTTCATAATAAGGGATCTTGGTTTGGCAAGGATGTTACTTAGTGATAATAAAACATAGTCGGATAGCATACAGTAAAAAACATTGTGTTCGAGTAGAAAAATAATAGCATGTATCCCCCCATGGGTTTGTAAAATAGTTAAACAATAGAAAGTGGGGCTATGAACTCACCTTGAGTTGGATGATGTATAATGAGAATGATGGATATGCCGTGAGAACTTATACGAGCAACCTAGAATAATCGTTGCAGCTTAGGTTTGGAATAATGTCTAAGGAAACATAAACGTGCTAATATATGTCTTGCACTTAGTCCATGATGTGGTACTTTGTATAGTGTAAGTATATGAAAAGAAATGGTTCATGAAACATGTATAGTTTATATATCGTTTACTACCGTTCGGGCCGACATAATTCAGAAGTAATGTAGTAAACGTTCGAGGAGCCAGGACACTTTAATTTGTAAATCCACAAATCATCTCGACGGCTTACATAATGAACTCCTCACATGAGGCTCCCTACTATTGTAGTAGTTGATAATATATATATATATATATATATATATATATATATATATATATATATATATATATATATATATATATATATATATATATATAAGTTTTGATCCGAAAAGTTATATGTCCAATATTTGAATAAACTTAGGAAAGTTTATTTTTACATGAAGATTGTTATTAGGGTAAGTTTCTTATAACTTGTATGACAATTTCTTGTAATATCTCATGGTTCTTTTAGATGAAGTAGATTCAAATTGTATGTTCAAGTTATCGCCAACTCTTTAGCTCATGTTTTCGCCTAAGTAAGTTTATATGGTCATTTAGTCATGGCCTTGCCATGACCTTTGGTCATTGTTCCATGGTCTTGAGACTCAACCTTGGCTCTAGCCATGGTTGTGGTCTTGATTCTAGGTCATAAGACCTCTTTGGTCTTTTTAAACCATAACCATTATATAGTGACATATATGTAAAATAGCTGTTAATAAACTGAGAAAAATCTCATTCGTTATTGGTTTTCTGGAGACGTGCTCCTGAGTTTTTGAAGAAAACGTGATTCCGGACAACCGACAACTTTCGTGTTTTAACTTTTTCATGAAACGGACCAGAAAGGCGTCTTTTTGCGTGTTTTATGTTCTGTCACAGAAAGTATTTAGGCAGTTTTGCCGTAAAGTTTTGGTAACTTCAAATGGTCATAACTTTTGACTCGGGTACTCGTTTTGGGTGATTCAAATTGCTATGGTTTCCTTGTTAAGTCCTCTTTAACAATAAGTAAGTTTCCAATATCATAGTTGTACTATTTTGGTCGTGGTTCTCTAAGAAAGTCACTAGTTTACTTGTTTAAATAACTTAACTTAACAATCATTTACAATAACTTGTTTTACCCATTTTTATACATCATGGACATGATCACAAGACATAATATAGCATGAATGATATGTAAATAACATGATTATGATATTTAACAAGAAGTATGTTAGGGTTTTGCTTACAACTTTTGGCTTTCTACAAGAAAGGTAAGTAACATGTAAGGTAAGGACTTTGATAGACTTTAGCTTCACCCTACTTCACTTCAAGCAATCTTTCTACACTTGTATTCTTGAAAGAGAGATGATGAAATTTGAGGTGACTTGAGTGGATTCAAACTCAAGAGAAATCACCAAAGTTTCTAAGGTTTGGAAGTAGTTTGATGAATCAAAACCAAACTAGAGTTTATATGTTGTTGTAGCACTTGAATCTTGCATGAAACTTGGAAGTAATTAGCTAAAGAGATGGTGTGTTGTGTGTGTGATGTGGGACGGCCAAGGAGGGGGAGGAGGGGTATTTATATGCCAATGAGGAGGTTAGAACTCATGACTAGTCAACACTTGGTGAGCAAGTATGGACATGTGTTTGAATCTTAAGGCTAATGACATGAGATCAAGCCACATGGGTGATTCCCCCCTAGAGGCGGTTTGGAATGGATAGGAAGGGATGAGTTGGTTTGTGATGATCTTATGTATCTTATGTAACTAGTTTTGACTCCGTAAAATGCTAACCGTAAACGATTAAGCCATAATACGTAAAACCGGGTATCGTAAAAATACGAAACTTGGAAGAATGATTAAACTTGTCAAAATACCCCATAATAAAATATAAAATGAGTGGTAGGTTCCATTGGGGTGCTAAAACCCTGCTAAAACTGGAAACAAGGGTCTAAAACGCGTAATACGTAAAACGTACGAATATTGTGTAAAATTGAGAAAAGTAAAATGTTACTTTTCTAATAGGATAAAAATGATTTAAAATGACTTATAATGTCTAGGCTGGACTCAGTCTAGTATCGGTTGGTATTAAATGTCTTTTAGACATAAAACCGTAAGCCTAAAAATCAAGGAATGATTTATAAAATCAAGGAATGATTTTTGGTCAAAGGAGGAGGGAAAAATATGTTGACTTTTTCCAAAAATGTGAAAACTCAAATCGTCTAGAAACCCGGTGCAGGTATAGACTAAGGTTACGACTGAGTAAAAACGCTTAAAAACGAAAATTCCTGTTTTTCACGGCCGAGGTTTATTTGGTCATGTTTTTCTCAGTCATGATTTATTCTCAAATAAATCATGAGTGTATCAAACATTTTTCTGATACGGGGAAAATTAACGCGGTCGAGTTTCGTTGTGCGTAGAATTTTTGAATGACGTTTTACCCTAAAACGTGTTATTCCTTAATAACTTTCACGAAAATGATCTGATGAGTGTCAAACTTTTAATTTGCCATGGAAATGATTTATCACTCGAAGCCAAGAAACAAAAATCAAATTTCGGGAAAAATTAATAGTAAAACTGAATAGTGAAATTTTCCGGAAATAGTAATTAACCTGAAATTGCGAATTGTTACATCTTTCCATATCTTACTTATTATCTTGCTTATATCGTTATTACTTTTGTAGAGGTAGATGTATATATATATATTTGCTCATATAGTGCTAGTATTGATGTTATTTAAAGATCAAACAAAAGTTTCATTCATAAAACAAAATTTTTACAATCAAACTAAAAAGGTAACATACATTTAATTGATCATTTCGATCAAGTATAGTTTTCATACAAAATATAACTAAGGATTATAAAATAAACGTTGACTTACTTATCTCTCGTATATAGCTATAATTGTTTATATTATGCATGTGTTGATTTCACATATTTAGTTTGCATTATTATTATTGCTCATACTTAGATATAGTTGTTCATATTGTTCAAGACTTGAATTCACATAAGATCGAATCAAAGTTTTAAGATTAAACAAGACTTTTAAACAACTAAGTTTTTATAAAACTAAAAAGACGTAAAACTATTCAACCCCCCATTCTAGTTTTTTACACCGCCAATTTGAGTTTGTGAGCCGCAGTTGGGGTTATGGAATGAGAACGCTTTTTGTTGTGACGAGAATTGGCTAAAGATGTTTTGTTGTTGTTGTGAGAATTGATTATAATCATGTTGTTATCGGATCAGACACCAGTTTCCTCAATATTGAGTCAAGTTTTGTCTTACACAAAACCAACCATTACGCTTTGTTAGACCGGGCTGCACTGACGAACGGGACCGGAGCGACTCGGACTTGAGCCGAACATTTAAGTCCGGTCTAGTTTTATAATTCCCATTTCGTCCTGAATCGCTAGGGTACATAATTGAACACTCATAAAACGGTGACGTCACACAAACACACACACAATCCAATACCAATCCATCTCCATTCTCCAATATCAATCAAACCTATATGATGAAATGAGTCCGTGAGCGGCACGTGCACACACCAAACCCTAACAAAAATAATCAATGGAGTTGCAGAATCAAGTAGCACAGGCGGTGCACGTGCTGAACCACGATACGCAATCGTGTAACCGAGTATCAGCTAATCAGTGGTTAGTTGAGTTTCAGCAAACAAATGCCGCTTGGGATATTGCTACTTCTATATTGACGGCATCTGATAATAAGCAGTTTGTTTCCGATTTCGAAGTCGAATTCTTCGCTGCTCAGCTTCTTAAACGAAAGGTAGCACCAATTACTTAGTCACATTCGATATCGCTTTTCGCGCGTGTTGTTATTATTGCTAATGAAATGTAGGTAGGTTATTGATTTATTGTTCACCGTTAAAAGAACTATGCCTTTTTAATGAAACTAGAACGGTACCCGCGCAATGCGGCGGCGGGTACCTGTGACTATATTTTGCGTTATTCGGTTACACATTTAGTTGTTTTTATGCTTTATAAGTAGAGATGGTAGAGATGGTTAAGCCAAATAATTTTAGTTTGAACAACCAACCGCTTCCTAACAAACTTCCTAACCAACTTGCTTCCTAACAAACTTCCGAACCAACCGCTTCATAACCAATTAATTTTGAAATCCTTCCATAATAAACAAGTAAAAGTCTGAATTTTAAGCCTTTCTAATTATAGAATAGTCCCAAATGCATTATATAGTAGTATAGATGTTAAATGCTAGTACTAGTTTACTGTTATTGATGATATTTGCACTAGTTATTAATTCTCTACCGTGTTACTATAGTTCGCTAAATACGTAAAGTATTGGCTCAAAATGTTTGTTTAAGCTTATTTGTGGGCTTATTTTTCATAAGCTTTATTTTTCCGGCTTAATTTGAGACCTATGCCCTTATTTCAGCTTACTATATCATAATATAAGGCCTCAAGCCTCAAAATAAGCTGCAAAACTAGAGGTTAGCTGAAATCACTTAAGCTCATAAGCCCACAAATAAGCTTAAACAAACACCTCGTACGTTTGACAGATTAGGTTTAACTCAACAAGCTGTACTCAGTTCATTCTCCATATTCGACCAGAATTGCTCTCAGTTTCTTTTTATGTGTATTAAACTATTAACCGAGTATCAAACAATCCAAGATGTAATCGTATGTATTTCTCTGCAAAATAATAGCAGGTCGTGTATTGACTTACTGATTGAATTTCTAATAATCTAGATTAACATAGGCCTCTTTAGTTTCTTATTTAAGTTGAGAAGTAGTGTACTTATTATCTCATTTGATTGAACAAAGTGGGACTTTCAAAATATTAGGATGCATAGTTAGGCTCTTCAGCGCAATAGATGTTGCCCGTTTTTTCTATCTTTAGTATTTACGAAATGATCCGTAAAACTCACTTCTTACTATGATTGCTGCATTTTTGGGGCCTGGTAAAGTATACTTGATTGCTGTAGATACTATGTCTTTGTCTTCACTGCTTTGACTCTCATATGCTTACACATTTTGCTCGTGAACTAACTTTACTACTGGAAAGATGCACATAAGCAAAGTTTAGAGACTGAGGAAATATTCCTCTGCGTAATTCGAATGCAACTTATGCCAAAAATTATCTTTAAGCAAGTGGACATGATCACTAAAATCAATGCTTCCTTGTTACACATACATTTTATGGGATACAGGAAAGCGTCAGGCATCTTCGGAAAATACCGAATTTGATGTGAAACACAGACCCACAACCCCATAACAGATAGCCATCAGGCATCCTCAGGAACACCCGTTATTATATCGATAACTCAAGTGAAGTTTAAAAATTTAAATAAAAAATTAAGATGCATGTTAGTATTAAACAAAGGGACAAGAAAAAACCTGTATGTGGCACCAGGCTGTTAAATTGTAGTATTCCTAAGCATAGTTGTCAAAAGCGAAAGCGATTGCAAAGCGCAAAGACCCAAAAATCGCTATAGCGAGAAGGCAAAAAAAGAGCGGGCTCGAAAAAAAAAAAAGCTCAGGGTTGCAATAAACTTTGATTTTGATTCATTTTGTGTTTCTGGTTAGATTCTAGGGTTGTAATAAGATTCACACTGCATTCTAACACTATCCCACTAACTTAATTGGATTAAAACACTCTAAATCAAAAAATCCCAAATCGTACCATGAACCCTAATTTCCAAAATCAAACCAAACGTGTTTCTGGGTATGATTGGATCCTTGTATCATGTTTATAACATGATTCCGACCAAAACCCACCCATTTAATCACCCCCTAATTTCCAAATCATCGCTTTTAATGTTGGTGGGCTTTTGCCTCATGGACTGAGCGATGTGGGCCCGCCTGCGCGTCGCTTCTCGCTATAGCGCATGAAGCGCACGCTTTTGACAACTATGTTCCTAAGTTCTATTGTCACGTCACAGATCCAAAATGAAGGACATTGTCTCCAGCTGGAAGCAAAAGAATCTCTTGTTAATGCTCTCCTTTTGGCTGCTAAAAGATTTAGTTTAGGCCCATCCCAGGTACTCGTTCACCACATTTTTATGTTACTTTCTGATTTTCATATGCTTATGACGGGTCAAATATCTCAAGTTCTTTTGTTTTGGTAACAAAATCGGATTTACTAACACACCCTTCATGCTTATGTAGCTCTTAACACAGATTTGTCTGGCTCTATGCATGCTCATACTTCATGCGGTGGAGTACTACAAACCAATAGAGAAGCTCTTTTACAGTCTTCAGACCCTGCAAGGTCAAGATGATGGCAATATCGTTGTTTTGGAAATGCTCACGGTCTTACCAGAAGTCGTTGAAGATGAATGTGCTAATTATAGAACCAAGTCCGGTCAAAGAATTGACTATGGCCCAGAGGTGACCTTTTGAATTATTTGCGTTTATTTATAGTGTAGTACTCTAGCAAACTAACATACTCCCATGCATTAACAGCTACTCTCACATACATCCGCAGTGCTAGAGTTCCTGAAGCAGCAATCAGAAGAAAGCTTTAATGGTGCCATTCAACTACATGAACGGAGCAGAAAGATACTGCGCTGTTTGTTAAGTTGGGTAGGACAAATTCGTGACGTTTAAATGTTTCTTAGTTTAATAAATATGTTTAACAGATGAACATATATGATACGTGTGCTTTATTTTGTTTGAATTGCGCTTAGGGGTTTTCTGTTTGAGCATTTTTCAGGTTCGAGCAGGATGTTTCTCGGAAATTTTGCCAGTTTCGTTATTAGCCCATCCGCTTCTTAATTTTGTTTTCAATTCTTTGCAGGTAAATATCCTTTCTTGTTTTCTTTTTGGTTAATCACTGATCCGCTATAACTTAGATCTATCTCCGCCGAGTTTTGCAGGTTTCATCCTCATTTGATCTGGCAATTGAGGTTTTAATTGAGCTGGTTGGCCGACATGAGGTATGCCTCTGCCACAAATCATAAAAATATCGAATGCGGTCTTGTTTTTTTACTTAGCCGATAATGTTATACTGGGTGGGTTCTGAAATGATTTAAAAAGTAGCAAGGTTTAAATCTTTTTTAAGAGTCTTTTATAGTTATTCTAATTAATCTTTTTCCTGCAAAAGAATGTTAATTAAAATAAAGCGCTGGAGCTCTGTTTTTCGAGTTTTTGCAACATGGCTATATTTCACACATGCTTCATCTCTGGAATCTTGTTTATGGATAATTTATATGGTCTGTGAAATTAGGTCATGATAGTAGTTTGTGGCTATCACATTTAGATAAGTTGACGTGAATAATTCTTATTCATATAGAGCAACAATCTTGAAATACATGTTGGGGATGATTAATAACAAATATGAACCACATTAATCATAGTTTGCAATGTTCGTATGCGTTTTACGTTTTGAACAATAAAAGATTAAAGAACAACTAATTCTTGATTGTTTTATTTGCATATCTTTTACATTTCTTCATACCAATGATAAGCATGCTCAAGAGAAAATATTTCCTACAGGGTTTACCACAAGTTCTTCTCAGCAAAGTAGGATTTCTTAAAGACGTTCTTCTACGAGCATTCAATGGTGGAAATGAGAAAGTAATTAGTGGCCTTGCATGCTTGATGTCTGAGATTGGTCAGGCTGTAAGTAATTAACTTTGCATGTCGCTTTCCATACCATGTTCATCATATTTCAAACAAAAAAACTGTAGTTTTCTTGCAGTGAATAATTTTTAATAATCTTGTAAGCTAGCTTCTGTGCAACAAAGTCTTATAATTTATTCTGTATCTAGGCTCCATATTTGATCATAGAAGCCCATTCGGAAGCACTTATACTGGTGGATGCACTTTTGAGGTCTGAACTTAGATGGACAGCTTTTTATAACACTACCTTAAAGGCTTACATGACTATGAACATACAAAACACCAGATCAAGAGTTTTTTTTCTTCTTTTTTTTATTTTTATTTTTCATTTTTTATTTTTTTATGATAGCAGTGACATTTTTGTAAAAACTTCTAAGCATTAAGTAGTTTTGTTATGGAGTCTGTTCTACGTACAAATATAATCACGGTTCACTTTCTGTAACATACTTTTTGGATATACAAACTGCACGAGGGTCATGTTTTCGTGTGGGAGCTTTTCTCATGTTTCAGTTTCTTCATATTAAATTTAAACCTTTTGTGATTTCTACAGCTGTGTATCATTTCCAAGTCAAGATTGGGAGATTGCAGACTCAACTTTGCAGTTCTGGTAACTTTCTATTTCAGTATAGCCGTCATTAAAAATAGTAGTTATCAAAATATTTACAAGTTGTTTCTCTTTTTGAATTTTAGGTGTAGTCTTGCAAGCAATATTGTTCGAATGGATGATGAGAATACAGAGAATAGCAAACATGTCAAAGATGTTTTTTCACCAGTATTTTCAGCATTGCTTGATGCTCTATTGATGCGTTCTCAGGTACTTCGGGTTTACTGTGTACTTGTTCTACATTAAGTAATAATGTCTAGTTACCTATATTTGTTTCTTCCTTTTAATTTTGTTAGCGAATGTTTTCATTGAATAAAGTTTTCCATATCTTCTTGTAGTATTAATTGAGCATTCCATCATCAATAACATTAAAATAGACATTCTTCATGGTAGGTGGATGATTCAACATATACAAATGAGACTGCACCAAGGGACTTGCCAGATGGTCTTGCTCAGTTTAGGTTAAATCTAGTGGAGCTTATGGTGGACATTTGCCAGCTTTTAAAGTCTGCTGTGTTTTTGCAAAAGGTATGCACTTGATAATGTAGTAGATCCCAAATTATTGGTCTTCAAAATAAGATTTCTACTTCTCATCTAGTATATGATAATACTAGTATATAATTCATGTAAAACAGATTTTTTTTGGTGGTTGGTTGTCTTCAAACGCACAAATTCCTTGGAAGGAGGTGGAAACCAGAATGTCTGCTCTTAACGTGGTAAGTTACTTCCTACTAGATTGTATAATTTCCTACAATGGTATCATTTAAAAGGAAAATTAAGGGAGGAAAGTAGGAAATGTAAGTTTTGTTATAGAGTTACTAGTTTAATTAATGCTCATGTTTCTACGAATCATTTTTCTTTTCCAGGTTGCTGATGTAGTACTGCATGAAGGTCAAACATTTGATCTCTCAATGGTCTTGCACTTGGTCACAGTTTTGTGTGATCATGCATCATATGAACCGAAAGGCTTTATGTGCATTGTATGTATTTACATGAACTTCTTACCTTGTATAATGTGTTAGTGTGTAAGAACCTTTAGAATTCAGTACTGAGATATTTTATTCTTGCATCTGGATTCTTGTGTTCATTTTAGGTACATAAATCACTTGCAGATGTTATTGGTTCGTATTCGAAGTGGATGTCTTCTTACGTAACTAATGCCAGGCCATTGCTGTAAGGATGATCTTATTTTATAAATTTGATATGAATTATATAATAGAATCCAAATTTGTCTCTTAGAAGTCGAGAAATATCTATGTCCCCTAATCTCTTGTTTTCAGTTTATTTTTTGCAGCTGGTATGTCAGAGCCTTTATGCTCGCATGCTTGTGCAACTGCCTTCAGGAAGATCTGTGAAGATGCTACCGAAGTTATGCACGAACCTTCAAGTTTAGAAATGCTAATGTGGATTGGAGAGGTTAGTTGTAGCTTCATTTCCTAATGTTGTTTATTTCTATATCTGGCAGTTAAAGCTTTGTATGCTGCATGTTTATTTGTTGTAAAACATTTTCAGGGATTGGAAAAGAGACAGTTACCTCTGGAAGACGAGGAAGATATTAGTAGTGCTATTACGTTGATACTTGGAAGCCTTCCTAACTTGGAATTAAGAAACAATCTGTTGCTTAAGTTGCTTTCTCCTAGTTGTGGATCTATTGGGAAACTTGTAAGATATCTTCTGGTCCCTCTAAAAGAAAGTAGAATTAGGGAACTTTGTTTTGAGGCACCTAAATAAACGGTCTATCTGCAATGCATGCTGCAATGGTTGCTTACCATCTGTAACAGGATTGGCAATTTCAACCCACTAGACTTATGGGGTATGTTTGGATCATATTTCACTTTTAGAGTCAGATGGGTAAATTAAAAAAAATGCTTATAACTTATAAGGAAATCAACTGAGCCGACATTGTCAAATTGTATTTTTAATGCATAATCCCTTATAAATCTATTAGTAGTTTAAGTAGACTATTATTCAAATGATAATACTTGTGTAATCATATTCGGTTTACTAATTATTTGAAAACGTTATATAAACTCTTGGGGCCTTGGGCACAATGTGTTGGCTGACCCACTCCGGCTGTAATAATTACTTGTTTTAACCCGGACCTGCTTTGACCATTACTCGACCCACCCCTCCTGTCTGTTCTGCCACGCTTAATTTGTAATAATGTCCGGTAGCCAAAGGTGTTTATAAATCAGAAAAAGGACAAAGCAATAATGTAGTGAATTTACTCTATATATGTTATGTGGTTGCTTGTCTAAATCTATGGCTTAAATAATTCAGCTTGATGGAGATCATGTCCAGTCTTTGAGGCAACTACCAAGTGCATATACTCATCTTGTCAACTCTGCAACGAGGGGTTTCTTCAGGTATTTTCTTGAACTGGGTGAGGCTGCTTTTGGTACTTTTCATCTCTATGAGGTGCAGGCATATGTGGTTTTAGTTCCTTAAACAATGGCTAGCCCAAGATAATATCTCTTTTCTTAGGGAAAACTTTTGTGCATTACCATCATTGACTGAGTAAGTCGAAAAGTCTAAGAGAACTAATTGAAGTTAGATAAGAGTTACGTGCTAATTGAATAAACATGAAATTGGTCCACATGTCGTTCTATCGTCTTCATACCTTTTCATTAAGTAACACATACCAGATACATATGTTAAATCTCTCTCAGACCAAATGTATTTTGTTGCATTAATATTGGCAAGGCCTATTCGAACTGGTTGGCAAGACCTTATATCACTTGTCAGTAATCATTACTAGTGGCAGTTTTGGCCAAGATACCCAAGATTGTGTTGACTTGGGCAGGTTTTCATTAAGTTTGGGTTGTCGCATGATATGTCTGGATGGGTCCAATTAGTAGAAATTTGAAACCTAAATTAAACACGACAGTCAGCAGGTCATGGGGCCATTTGCGTCTTTATGTACACTTTTCAAAGCCTGGAACATCTCACAGAAATATAATCGAACAATCTAAAATGGTAGTTAATAAATAAGTATTACCTCCATCCCAAAATTATTGTCCACAAAAAAAAAACACGGTTTAAGAAAAACATCATCAATACAACTCTCTTTCTTACTTTTTGCACAAAGACAGTTTTACCCTTAACCAATTAATTTCTAACTTCTTTAAAGTTTGTAATAATAACCTCAAATGAGGGTAATATGGTAAACTTGATCTGTATTCCCTGTCTATTTATGGAAGTGGACATTATTTTAGGACGACCGAAAAAGGAAAGATGGACTATAAAAACATAATTTCTTTTAATATATTGGCTATTATGTTTTAAAAGAATAGCTTTAGCAGGTAAACCTCACCGATTCAAGCCTGTTATTAAAATGGCCTGTATCTACCCCTTATTCAACTTGCCAATTTTGCCACCTCTAACTAATATAGTCCTTGAAGATGTTTGCTTGTTTTCACTTGTAATGCAAAATATGAGTTCTTCATTATTCCACTGCCAAAGCATATGGGTTTAGTTACATATGAACTTTTTTGATTAAACTTCTAATGCTTGTTTTCAGGATAGGAGCTGTCTTCGGTCATCTTGTAATGGCACCGACTACATGTCATGATATAGACAATTCTATGATAGTCGTTCTTGAAAGTTTTTGGCCTCTGCTTGAAAAATTCTTTCAGTCAGAGCTTATAGAGAATGCAAGTTTATCCGTGGCTGCATGCAGGGCTCTCTCACAAGCAATTAAGTCTGCAGGTAACTCTCCTGCGAATTTCAAATACAATCTTGGAGAATTAAAAATATTATTTCCGACAAGAGTTTGTTGATTTGCAGGCCATCATTTTGTTACACTGTTGCCAAAAGTTTTGGATTACCTATCAACAAGTTTTGTTTCATTTCAGACTCATGAGTGCTACCTTAAAACAGGTAAGGCATGTAGATTATCATGATGAATGTATGTTGCATTGTAGCCAGATTCTTATTATCAGTCTCTTTGCAGCTTCTGTTGTTGTTGAAGAATTTGGTAATAAGGAGGAATATGGACCTCTATTTATCAGTACGCTTGAAAGATTTACAAATGCATCATCAGTGATGTCTCTAAATTCTTCATATGTGTGTGATCAAGAGCCCGATCTTGTTGAGGCATATTGCAGTTTTACGTCAATTTTTCTTCACAGTTCGTCAAAGGTCTAATCAATTCTCTCACCATGCACTTAAAGATGGTTAGTTTGTGGGTTATTATAAAAGACTGCATACTTATTTTGGGTTTTCATGCATCACAGGAAGTAGTAGCTTCTTCTGGTCCTCTTCTAGAAGTTTCCTTTCAGAAAGCAGCTATTTGTTGTACAGCTATGCATCGTGGAGCAGCACTTGCTGCAATGTCGTATATGTCTTGTGAGTACCGATTGTCCGCAGTTTTCATGTTTCTTGATACATTTATAACAACATACAGCAAAAATAGTTATTCTTAGTTTATCTAAACCTCTGAAATATACCGAACTTAACTTTTGGACACAAGAGTCACACATGTAGTCTTTACAATTTGTGTGATCCATTTTATATCCATTTTTACTTATTTTTTGTTGTCATTTCAAGGATGATATTGTATGACATAAGTGATGAGTGTAAAGTTTCTAACTATTTCTTGTGCTTTAGGTTTTCTAGAATTTTGCATGACTTCATTGCTGGAATCAGCCACTTGTAACTCTGAATTAAATGTTACATCAATGGCGGTTCATGTAATATCTCACAGTGGTGAGGGACTTGTATCAAATGTGGTCTATGCTTTACTTGGTGTTTCAGCAATGTCAAGGGTAAACATGCAATCCTTAAATTTATATATATGGTCTGCATAGTTACAGAAGTCATGTTATTGTGGTTAGATATATGTTGATTATTTTCTGTCTCTACTTGTAGGTTCATAAATCTGCAACAATATTGCAACAGTTGGCAGCAGTATGCAGTTTTAGTGAGAAAACAACGTGGAAGTCAATTCTTTGTTGGGATTCTTTGAATAATTGGCTACATGCTGCGGTCAGATTACATCTTTTCATTCTTACATTTGTTTGTTGAATAAGTGGTTGGTTCCACCTATTATTAATTTATGAATGGCAGATTTGGGTTATGTTCTATCTTTAACGGGTCAAACGGGTAAAATATTAAGATGAGCTAAAAAGGCAACGTGTCGATTGGATTCAGTGGGTTGAAAGTTAACCAAAGTGTCTTTAAAACTTATTTTGGAAGGCAAAAAATCTACTTAAGGCAGGAGTCGAACATGAGACCTCCCCTGAAGTGTGTATTTTAATGCATAAAACATCCTAGATCAGTTTATTTAGAAAGACAAAAACATTAATAAATTAATACGAGTATAATTTTTGTACTCCGATTTGACACCACATAATCTTTCAAAACTGGAAATTTTGGACAAAATATGTATTTGGTGAATCCGGCACCAGTAACCCAACCCACAATTGTAAATCTGCCTTAAATTTACTAAAAATACTAGTACTGCCAGTGCCACGTTCCCACTGAATCAAGTTCTTGGAGTGCACTTAAACATCTATGTGAAACTGATGAGAACTACTGTTTCCACACCTTTAAAGAGAAGAACGACGGGACTATTAAATTTAAAGCATAACAAAATTCCTTTGAAATTTATTTTGCAGGTACGAAGTCTACCTGGTGAGTACTTGAGACAGGGAGAAGCAGAATCCTTAGCACCAGTATGGCTAAAAGCCTTGGGTGATGCAGCAATTGATTATGTTGAAAGCAGAACAAGCCATGGAGAGAAGAATCATAAACATATGCGGGGAAAAGGTGGCAGGATGCTTAAGTATCTATTTCGTGAATTCGTTGATAGTCATCGTAACATTGTTACATGAGAGCTGCTGCTGCGACTTATTAGAAATTCATTCTTACCTGGGCACTTGATTGTTGTATCAAGGGTATTTCCCAACAAGATCAAAAGTTTCCAATTATACAATCATTTTTGGAGTTACCGTTCTGAAATTTTGTATCACAAATTCATCATTAGAGGAGATAGGGACCGGGAAGCTGGAACTTTAGTGGTGCGAAAATTGTTATTTAAGATGCGGCAATAATGTATGCACTAGTCTTTGCTTGGTTGAGAGGAATGAAATGGAATAAGTAGTTGAGGGAGCGGAGACTGTATAATTGGTAGTTGGATAGGGTTTAATACTTCCTGAGATTTTTGGTATGTAATATAAAGAAAACTTCATTCTTGCTTTTCTAATGAACTGTTTTGAAAACGCTATTCTGTTGAGATGTGACTTCTGTTGATAAGTGTTTGAGGTGATAATATCGAGTCACTTGCACAGTATCGTTCTTGCAATAACAAAAGTTCATATTTTCTTCTTCTATTTTAGTGGGTCATAAAGGTACACTTCTTCCTCAAAAATACAGTAGCTGATACTTGATTTGTGAGCTAGTAGAGCATCTGTAATGCATAAAGCTATATGAATATTTGTCGCATCACTTTTATATTACTCCGCTATCATATTTAAGCCAAATTTTGAGCATTAGGCAAATATAACAAAGGGCTAATTTCATCAAACTGGTTTGCAGGAAATAAACTTACTCTGGAGTTTTCCTTTAATTTTACAGTCATGCAAATAAGTTTTTCCAAATAAAGAAAGAAAAACAAAAATCATTGCTCTAAAACTAAAGTTTGTGCTAAAAAAACAAATTCGTTGCTCTTGTTGACTTGTACTTGGTTGTTATCGATCATCATAGTGAGTTTGACATATCAGTTTTTTTTTTTTTTTTTTTTTTTTTTTTTTTTTTTTTTTTTTCACTCCACTGCTTCCAAGTAGGAACCAACACAAAATAGAACCACATATGTTACCGGAGCCTAAGCCACAATTTTTATCGAGTGAGTTCAAAACTAAAATTAGTAACATTTGTATACTATATTAGTGGGAGTTAACTCGAAAGTTAATACTCAATCCGTCAATCGTACTACATTTGCACTAAAATTACAAACAAATACGTCCGACCAACTCTATGTAATGTAGCTTAACGCTTCATTATTTTTACAGTTATGTACCATTTTTTTTTTTTAATCTTCGAAACTAATTCAATATATATAATTCAACTTAATAAGACTAATGGTCTTTTTGCCGATATAAAAAAGACTAATCGTCTTTAAATTGGATCTTAAGCAAACATAACTTATCAATAATTTGGAATTGGAACTTTTTGAATATCAAAATTGTAAAACTATAATTGTTAAAATAAAAAAATATACAAACAAGCACAAATATCACAAGGTTTTTTTTTTTTTTTTTTTTTTTTTTTTTTTTTTTTTTTTTTTTTTTTATGATAATTGTGCATTTTGATATTAACTTGATATTCACACTTGGGTTTATAAAGATCTCATTGTTGATACTCTCTACCTATGTGGGATAACTTATTGAAATAAAATCAGAATTTATCTACAAACTAGAACAATCAGAAACATTATATCAATTAGCAAACTCAAATTAACAAAAACACATTTTAAGTTAATATAGTCTAAATGAAAAACTGAACACAAAAGGTTAGGCCAAATCAAATACGAGACTCAAATTAAATCCCGTTTTCCACGAGATATGGATGAGGTGAGATGTAGACCAACTTACCCAAACTGAAGGTAGAGAGGATGCTTCTAGAGGAACTTCGGTCTTTTTGCATGGAGTGAAGATCGAACCTTCGCCATTGTCCCCAGAGGAGAGGGGTTTTCCTTAAACTCTTAAAAATAAAGACATTCATAATGACAGGTTTATGAAAAAGTTTATAAAAGCTGGAATGATTTATAAGGTATCTTTTCATAGTGAGAAAAAGTTTATGGTGACTTGGAATGAAATACGTCTAAGTTGATGAACATTTTTATTGTAATTTAAAACATGTTTTATTTATAAAGCTTTACAAAGTTTAAGCATTCTAAAAATAGGTTTGTAGATTGTAAAATTTATAAACTGATTATTATAATATGACATGAAAGTTTTATAAACCTTCTAAAATTTTTATCCGATGAATTCGCCATTTGGACTTTCCCTAATCTATTTTGTGTATCAATTAACAGAAATCCAATTTGTAATATACAAGCAATGATTTATTTTTAAGATAGACTTGGCTCGCAAAATTTGTGACACGTAAAGTACTAATCATGCAAACATATATATAACATTATGTCAACATAATATTACTCAAGAGTCATGACATATGTTAATTGTCATAGTCGTTGTAAAAACTGCATATGAATTGGATAAATGCATTCTTATCACAATCTGAATTACATCAAGATACTTAACAAAGAAAGTCACGACAAAAACAACGGCCGTTCAAACACTTTTGCTCGTTTACGTCACATGGATAATACTTTTTACATTGATCAACGGTTTTACACGGATAGACTGGAAGTGAAGGCCCGCTTGGACGACTTGAGATACTTATCGTCTTCATATGAAACCTCGAGTTACCCGAGAACAATTGATTTTAGTAAATAATATCATACATCATGAAAGTTAATACTAAGCTAAAATTAGTAACTTTTGTATACAATATTAGTGACTCAAAAGTTAACACTTCATTATGTTTACAGTCATGTATCATTTTTTCTTTAGTCTTCTAAACTAATTCAACTTAACATATAATAATAATTCTATTTAATAAGACTAATGGTCTTTTTACCGATAAAAAAACACAAATGGTCTTTAAATTGGATCTTAAAACAAACATTCTACGTCAATTTAGTATGTACTTGTCAATAATTCTTACTTTGAACTTTTTGAATATCAAAATTGCAAAACTATCATTGTTAAAATAAAAACAAGGGACCCTGAAAACAATCCAAACAAATATCCAAGGCCATTAATTTGGTTTAGTTGTATGTGAGTTGCTCATCAAACCGGAAGACGAAGGTTCAAAACTCGCTAAAAGATTAATGCTAAATACACCAAAGAATTTTTAAACATTAAAAAATTATGGTACCTTTATAATTTGCAAAAGAGGATTATGTCATTAAGTAGCACTCCTAGTCTCTTAAATGTAGTAGTAGTAGGCTTAGCTGTTTTAAACTTATCATAAAGATATTTATTTCATTTTTAATTATTATTGTATACATTAATTACATTCATTAGTTTTTTTGAACGTTTTATTTTTTCGCTTTGAGTTGATTACAATGTTTTTTTAACTTTTAATTAATGTTTTATTGCTATCTCTCATACATAGCATAATATCAAAAATAATAAAAACTACCAGTTTTTTTTTTTTTTTTTTTTTTTTTTTTTTTTTTTTTTTTTAAGTCAAATTTTTACTACACCACTTATCATACAAATTGTATCTCACATGTCTCCAACAAAACTTGAATCTACAACCTCCAGGTTGGTAGACCACTCACATATGCTGGACTAAGATGCCATCTTATCCTTGTATACTAAGTATTAAAAAATTTTAAGTAGTACAGTTTTTATATAACTTTTTTTACGGAGTAACATGTTACTATTGGTCAGATGCGAATGACGGTTACATTGTAATTAAAACTTTTAGCAAACAATATTATTTGATCATATGTTTTTTGTGATGATAACTTCACGCATGACGAAAATTGTAAGGAATAAATTTATCGCCCAATATTTTATATAAGCATGGTATCGCCCAGTAAGGAATAAATATGAATGGGTGTCTAAGGTAACTTAATAAAAAAGTTATTACTAAGTTAATCCACATTAATAAGACAATAATGATTAATGAAAGTCTCTTGCACTGGCAAAGTGATCATAAACATGTACGACATATGTAATGTAACATCATAGCCAATTACTACGTTTTTATACATTCTTATACGTTAATTGGTGACAAGTGTACGTTTTTATACGTTTTGTATGGATAAAAATGGATAAAACAGATGAAAACGGACAGAAACAGATAAAAACGTACAAAACTGTATAAAACGGTTGAAAACGTACAATAACGGATAAAAACATAAAAAAAGGGAAAAAAACGAATCAGAACAAACGAATTCGGACGAAAAATGACAAAACGGACGAACACGTACAAGCTTCAAATTAAAAAGATCACTTGTTAAAGTAAAGCTAATGCTACCAAGCTTCAAAATAAAACACGAATTATGGCGTTTGAATCATAGTAAAGTTCTTTCAAAACAAAAAGAAAATTGGGTAATGTTAGCAAAAAGAAAATTGGGTAATGGCGTTTGAATCATAGTAAAGTTCTTTTGAAAGAACATTAGGATTGTATGTATTATTTAATAAGATGCCATGCACGGTTATATACATTTGGATAAGTAAATAAGAGAAAGGAAATTTTAATATGAATATTTGAGATAATTTTATATAAAATTTTTAATGAAAAGATAAAAACATTAATGATTAGTATAATACTAATTAAGATGTAATTAATTGGTAGTTAAAATATATTAATGATTAGCTAGTAACTCTTTCACTGTTACAAATCACAAGGAAAAAGCAACACAATTTTCTATATTTAAGTCAATGATTAATTAATCATGTTGGTGTATTTAGCAAAATCATTTGTGAAATATACTATGAGATGGGTGGTATAGACTATAAAGTATGAAAAAGAAGTCGTTCAAAAAAAACCAAACAAGAACAAATGCCACAACAATTTTTATGCTTACTCAGTTAACTAAGATATTCACACTTTTGGTTATAAAGAACTCATTGCTGTTACTTTCTACCTATGTAGGATAAGTTATTGAAATAAAATTAGAATTTATCAAATCATGGTATACAAACTACAACAATCAGAAACATTAGATCACAAATATATACCAATTAGCAAACTCAAATTAATATAACAAAAACACATTTTAAGTTAATATAGTCTAAATGAAGAACTGAACACAAAAGGTTCGGCCAAATCAAATACGAGACTCAAACTAAATCCCGTCTTCCACGAGACATGGATGAGGTGAGATGTAGACCAACTTACCCCGAACTGAAGGTACAGAGGCTGCTTCTAGAGGAACTTCGGTCTTTTTGCATGGAGTGAAGATCGAACCTTCGCCTTTGTCCCCAGAGGAGAGGGGTTTTCCTTAAACTCCTAAAAATAAAGACATTCACAATGACATGGAGTGAAGATCGAATCCTCACCTTTGTCCTGAAAGGAGAGGGGTTTTCCTTAAACTTTTAAAAATAAAGACATTCACAATGGCAGGTTAATGAAAAAGTTTATAAAAGCTGGAATGATTTATATGGTATCTTTTCATGGTGAGAAAAAGTTTATAGTGACTTGAAATGAAATACGTCTAAGTTGATGAACATTTTATTACTGAAAATAGGTTTGTAGATTGTTAAATTTATACATTGATTATTATAATATGACATGAAAATTTTATAAACCTAAATTTTATCCGGTGAATTCGCCATTTGGACTTTCCATAATCTATTTTGTGTATCAATTAACGGAAATCCAATTTGTAATATACAAGCAATGATTTATTTTAAAGTTAATAGACTTATCTCTCAAAATGTGTGACACCTAAAGTACTAATCATGCAAACAAATATATAACATTATGTCAACATAATATTACTCAAGAGTCATGACATTTTTTAATTGTCATAGTCGTTCTAAAAACTGCATATGAATTAGATAAATGCATTCTTAGCAAAATCTGAATTACATCAAGATACTTAACAAAGAAAGTCACGACAGAAACAACGACCATTCACACACTTTTGCTCGTTTACGTCACATGGACAATACTTTTTACATTGATCAATGGTTTTACACGGGTAGACCGGAAGTGAAGGCCCGCTTGGACGACTTGAGATACTTATCGTCTTCATCGGGAACCTTGAGTTACCTGAAAACAATTGATCTTAGTAAACAAATATCACACATCATAGTGAGTTTAACATATTAGAGCCTAAGCCATAATTTTTATCGAGTGAGTTCAAAACAAAACTTAGTAACATTTGTATACAATAAGAGTGGGGAACACTTCATTATTTTTACCGTTATGTAGTATCATTTTTTTCTTTATCCTTCGAAACTAATTCAATATATATAATTCAACTTAATAAGACTTTGTCTTTAAATTGTATCTTAAAGCAAACATAGTACGTTAATTTTAGCATGTACTTATCAATAATTTGGCATTGGAACTTTTTGAATATCAAAATTGCAAAACTATCATTTTAAAAATAAAAATAATTCAGATAAGCACAAACATCACAAACAAGTTAATATAGTCCAAATGAAGAACTGGACACAAAACGTTAGGCTAACCTGATGCAGATGCACAAACTAGGACTAGGAAGCATAGTATAACAAGAGCCTTCACCATATTTGCGATATCGTAAATGACTATGAAAAACCAAATGCAACCTATCTTTTTCTTGTCCTAGGATCGTGTTTATATAATGAATGAAAATATGGGATTATGATGAGTAAGAAGTGAGTAAATGCCATATATTGCATCATTCAATTATATCGTTACACTTATGGTTTTGTAGAATTAATGTGTCCGATTTTGCAAGTACTACATTAATGGTAAGTAAATCATCATCCTGATTTTCACGTTGACTCTTTGAAAATTCTCGTTAAATAAGGATTGTGTAACGCACATATTAAGAAGTCTTAATGAACATAATAGTTTCTTAAAATAAATTTAGGGTAAATTGCAAAAATGGTCTTTAACGGTCCATGAAATTGCAAAAACGGGACCGAGACAAAAAGTAGCGCAAAAAAGATACCAACGTTCCACATTTTCGCAAAATCGCTACTGAGAGCCATTTTCCGTTAATTTTCCCGTTAAGTGCCACGTATTTGAGGGTAGTATCGTCATTTCACTGTTCATACTTATTAAATTTGCCGCCATAATCACCTCTGTGCTTGGTATCAATGTGATTAGACCTCAATGGCTAAATTTGCAAAGTAAAATCAAACATCTACCCCCATAAACCCCCCTACAACCCATATCTTCTCCACCACGACTCGAGTTGACCATAGCAGAATCACAACAAGAATGCAATCACCGCAAATGTCAGAAAACACAACCATCATAACCACCACCATAACGACGACGACCACCACCAACACACACCAACAAACTTCAACGTTTGTGACCACAACAACTCTGACACATCCCCTACAACAACGCCCATGTCCACGTTGTCATTCAGAAGACACAAAGTTCTGCTACTACAACAACTACAACACATCGCAGCCGCGTCACTTTTGCCGTAGCTGCCGCAGATACTGGACCCATGGCGGCGTGCTCCGGGACATCCCTGTTGGAGGTGGAAGCCGGAAAAACAGAAAAAGGAAAAACCCCATGAACCCCACCATCACCTCGGCTTATGTTACCACGTTTGATCAGCCGGAGTACCAGGACTACCAGAGTGTGATGCCGCCTCCCCAGAGCCTGCTGCCGCCTAACCAAGGCCTGCTACCCGCCTCTACATGTGGATGATGCCGGTGATGAGAATGGGTTTGTGTCGTCGTTGTTAGAGGATGTTTGTTTTGAGGAATGTGTCTGGCCATTTTGTGGCAATTAGTGTAGTTTGTTTGTTGTTGTGTTAGTTTTAGTGGTGTATGTACCCCGATCTTTTGATGAATGGTAAATGGTATGGTTGTAAATGGTAATTCGTAGTAGTTATATTTACATAGGACCCAGACTTGCCCATTTTGACAATCATGTTTGACTTTTGCACATGATTGTACATGCACCAAAATACCCAGAATTGCGCAAAATGAATCTAAAAAGAAGGCACAAAAATAATGTGAAGGCACAAAAATACCCAAAATTACCCAATTTGACAATCAATTTTGACTTTTGCAGCTAACATTACGGTTGACTTTTGCAAAAATACCCAATGGTTGACAAGCAAAACATAATAAATCAACACAACAAAACATAGATGACAGAAACATAACAAAATCATAATATATCATTAAAGTTCAAACATAACATTCATAAAAAGGATGGAAACATAAAAGGAACAATCAAAACAAAGATGACCATGAAAGAAACTCTAAAGTCCCTTGACAAATGCGTGCTTGTTGAAGAGCTTGAGCCTCGATTCTGCCATCTTCTTCTTCAAATCCAAAAGCTCCATAACATCGGACTTTTGAAGCTTCTTCAAGAACTCCAAGCATTTGAACATCTGCACCGAGGGACGCACCAGTTCCATTTCAGAGATCATCTTTGTGGAAAACTAGAAGGGGGGTTGAATAGTTTACCGCTTTTTAAATCCTTTTTAGCTTGAATATCCTTTTAAAAACTTTATGTTTGCTTAAAGATATAAACACAATGTTATATGTTTGATTCTTTGAAAAGCTTTTCATGTGAATAACAATTCTAACTTTACTTGTTTCATACTTTGAAAAGCTTTACTTGTGATGATCCTAACTTTGCTTGTTTAGTTTTTTGAAAAGCTTTACATTTGTTTGAAGATATAAACACAACTTTACTTGTTTAATTCTTTGAAAAGCTTTATATGTGATTAGCGATTCTAACTAAAAGATAACATGTAATAAGCAAAGATAAAGAAAGAAACGATCAAACCACAACACGATTGTTTATCGTGGTTCGGATACAAGGACTCTTTTTCCTTGCCCTACATCCACGCCCCGAGTTTCCAACTCGAGAGTTATAAGCACTAATCAACAAGCTCCTTTCACCGGCGGAGAAAACCTTTACAACGTCGCTTACTATTTTACCGACACTAAGCTAGATGTCGAGTTTTTTTACACGGGTACAACCACTCCCATCGTCGCTTACACTTTTACCGACACTAAGCTAGATGTCAAGTTCTTTACCAAGGGTACAACCACTCCCGTTAGTTCTTTTACAAGGGTACAACAACTCCTGACACACTACGTATTTTGAGGCCTAAAATACTAACCAATCACTTCTACATACATGACACAAATGAAGTATAAACTACCAAAGCTTATACATGACAAAGCTAACAAGACTTGCAACTTTAGAGTTGAAGCTTGTAACTTCTTGAATGATCTTGTGAAGTCCCTTGCTACATAAGAGAGTCACACAAGTCAAATGTTACTGAGTTAGTTTGAGAGAGTATATGAAAATATGTCCTAAAGGGGTGACTCAAAACTAACAAATGGTTTGGTATTTATAGCAAACCATTCTGCAGGTCTGGCGGATCAGGCGGAACCCTCAGAAGGGTTCCGCCCGTGTACCCCCAGGGTTCCGTCAGGGCTGCAGTTGGTTTTGCAATAAATCTTCCAAACCAAACAATGTCACATCTCATTATACCTAGTCAAACACAAGACTTGCAAGCAAACATATGGTTAGTCAAACACTCTTTCTTACCATAAATGTATATTGACAAAGCTTGCCCTAAATGTGATGTGACATTACTATTTTAAGAAATAAATGTGATGTGACAAGACACTTTATAATTTAAGAAATAAAAACAATGTTTTGTTTAAAAGGAAATGTAAACCTTAGTTAAACAAGACTTAAACACTTAAAGTGATGATTTACTTATAGCTAAAGTTCATACTTTGTCATTAACAAAACTTAGTAAAGATTGTAAAATATAAATAACGTTTTTAGGAGATATTTGTATTAACAATCTCCCCCTTTTTGTTGATGACAAAACATAAACTTTAGTTTTAAGTAAGTCACTAGTTTTAGTGTTAAGTCTTACAAAGTTATTATAAATACTTGTTTTTGCAAAGATGAGGTGATAAGCATAAGTTTATATAAATTCTCCCCCTTTTTGTCGAAACAAAAAGAAGAGTAGCGAAGCGGAAGTAAGCACTTGCTCCCCCTTGGACGATACTCCCCCTAAATGGAGTGCCAAGTGAGGAGACATGGATTTTGAACCTACAAGAAAAAGGTTAGTTGTCGCACAAGACAAGTTATGAAAACATTTCATGTGTAAAACACAACTAAGAGTTGTGGAGCGGAATAATGTCATACTCATGCTCCCCCTTGAATATTTCTCCCCTAAATGGAGTATCAAGGAAGGAAAACATGGATAATGATCCTAAAAAAAAAGTTAGTTTCTAACACACAAGATATATGTATGCTACCATAGCAAGGAATAGTTCACTCATCATACCCAAATGGTAAACAAACCATGCAAACCTTGTAGTAGAATGAAATTCATTTCATGTAAAATTTTGACTCTTAAAAAGTCAAAGACAAGAAATTTTGATGACACCATCCTACTTCTAAAAATAAAGAAAAACTAAAAACAAACAAAGAACATGAAAAGCTACAAGGAAATCATCATTTTCCTTAATGAGAAACATTTTCCAAAAACAAGGCTAAGGTTGTTTAAGGATGCAAATGTGTGTTGGAGGTTGTAGCGGGCTTTATTTTGAAGGTTGAAAGGATGACACGGTTTTGGTTTGTTGGTTTAAATGGGAAACATTTTCCAAAAGAAACGATTTTGTTTCATTTTGGAGACTCTAAGGTTGAGGTGTGTGAGACAAGGATTGTAGACGATCCAAAATGTGGTTTAGGATAAACCTCATTTCTTCGGATAGCTCACGAATTTCCGTTCTACATCCTTCACTAATGTGAGCGGTTCTTTCGCATTGTCCGCAACCATGGCGAGGAAAGTTTGGTGGAAGAGTGGTTTGGTTTGTTGGTGGTGGATGGTTTGAACTTGAAGGAGCAAAGGTGGATGGCTGAGAGGTGTTTTTGCTTCCTTCATTAGTTGATTGTAGCGTTGTTTGTAAAACCGTAATATGGTTGATTTGAGAGTCAACCATACGTTTGAAGGCATGAAGGTGGTTTAAATGAGTGTCAATCTCATCATTAAGGTTTGGAGGTTTTTCCCATATGGATGCTTCTATTTTCTTATAAGAAGAAAGTAGAGATTCAAATTGTTGGGAGGAGTCTTGTGGTGATGGTTGTTGTTGTTGTGATTGTTGATTTTGAACAAAATGGCAAAAGCTTGGTTCACCGGAAGGATTGCCATGAAGGTCTTTGTAAATTGGGAGAAACACAAGTGATTGTGAGTGGGTATGACCTTGATCATTTGGAAAAATGGATGGTCTAGCATAACGGTAAGCCAACCGTTCTATCATTGAGGGTTGATGGGGTTCATCATCTAGTTGCTCACTAGATTGTTGCTGGGTTTCCATTTGAGCAATGGTGTCAAAGAGTGATAAGGATTGTGGACTTGATGATTTGGGTGATAGGTCTTTTAATGTTTCCAAATAAGGTAGTGGTGATGTTGGAGGTGTATGGAAAAGTTCCATTGGTGAAATTGTAGGTGATTGAGGTGATGAAATTTTAGTTGGTTGAGCTTGTTGAGAAGGTGATGTTGAATCACATGAAGGTCTAGTAGGTGAAGGAATGGTGGCTATGTTTGTGTAGCAATGTGTTGGAGAGGGCGTTGGAGTATCAAGATTAAGCAAATCTTGAAAGGTGATTACATTGGTATTGTAATGTGTTGAGGATGGTGTTGAAGTAGTGAGGTTAAGGAAATCTTGGATAGGTTAAGAAATGTTAAGCGAAGCATCACTTGAAGAAGATGAGCTTGACTTGATGGTTTTGTTGAAGCAACAAGGTTTAACACTAATCCTAGTGGTTTTTTAGAAGGATTTTGATGACTCGGATGATGTGTTGGATTTAGTCATTTCAAAGATGTGGTTTTGATGTTTTGAGAGAAGAAGTTTTAATGGTGATGGTGTGATTTTAATTGTTGCAAAACTTTCAAATTCATAGGGTGGAGGAGATGTTGAAACGGGTGTTTGGATTTGAAGTTCTACCACTCAAAGATTGAGGTTTCAAACGATTTACAAAGTTTTCATGAACATGTCAAATCATTGCACGTAAATCCAATGGGATAAGGTGGAGTGAAAGACCAACATATGCACTCAATGCTTTGTGATCATGGGATGTGATTTGGTTGAAAATGTTTCAATGGTTTGAAGGATCCTTTAAAAGGGTTCCTTGGGTTAGTTATGTTTGAATTTGAATTTTTGGAGGGAAGTGGCTTCCTAATTGTTTTAGGGAGTGAGAGTTGTTCTAATATGGTTATTGGAGTTAATGGAAGATGTTTCTCACTTAGGATAATGGTTTTGACACTTTACCAGTTTTGGACTTAAGAAAAATGACAAATTTTCTGCAGGTGTCTGGCGGAACCCACGCGGTACACAGGCGGAACCCATTTGAGGGTACCGTCTGGTCCGTTGGGCCAATTATGGGTTTCCCAGAAAATACACTGGCGGAACCCAATTTTGGGTACCGTCAGATCCGCCAGGCTGAAAAATTAGGCAGTCCGCGATTTTGACCCGCGAGACGATTTTCAAAATTTTCGAAAACTCCTAAAATCAAAAAGATAATGCATTTCTGGTTAGGCAATGCAAAAATTAGACACGTAAACATACATATCATAGGACTTTGACCTTGAGGTCGAGGATTTCGCTATACTTAGTAAGAATTGCCATAAGTATAAAAAATTAACAAACACCTCAAACATTGTCATTATGCATAAAAGCTCATACAAACATAATCCAATAAACATACTGAAACATGAAAGTGAAAAACAATACAAATCACGTAGTTCAACACATAAAAGGTTCTAAAACATTCATAATCCAAACACTCCTTAATCTTCTCACAACCGGTCTATCTTCTTATTGAGCTTACTTAGGTACCTTCCAAAGCATTTAAACATTCCTTTGGTTTGCTTGAACTCTTCGGATGCATTGTCAATGACGGGAAGTGCTTGAAGGTATTCTAAAGGAGGTAACTTAGAGTTAGGAAGTTTATCGTCCTCGCTCATGTTGGATGATGATGATGATGGTGTAGGTGAGCGAGTACATTTGCCCTTACCCTTGAAAACTCGTTTATCACTTAGAGGAACGAAAATGTGAGGAACGAGAGAATAGTCAAGGCGCATTCCATTATCGTTAGGAGAAATGGGTGAGATTGCTCTAAAGAGGCGAGTAAGAAGCATTCCATACGGAAGAGCGGTTGTTCCAACTAAGGATATGTCGGCCATTCTTTTGGCTAGGTAGTAGGCTAAGTTGAATGGTTGACCGGTTGAAATGCTATAGAGCATGTAGCAAAGGCATGTGTTGATATGATCTCTATTTCCTATGGTACTTATGACGTTAGCTCTAAGAATTTCTTCCTACTTCTTAAATTGTGGTTTAAGCTCATTGAGCTCCATACCAAAAGGATCCTTATCCACAATATTCCCCGAACGATTCTTTCTTGTGGTAGAGGTTCTAACTAAGAGATGTTCCTTAATTATTTCCTTACTAACTAGAGGGTTGTCGTATGGATAAAAACGCTCAATAGAATCAAGACTTGAAATGGGCCACTTATCCGTGTAGAGACAAGTTTCCTCATTTGGGACACCAAGAATGATAGCTAAGTCTTTTAAATCTATGTAATGTGGTGTTTGATTGGTTGTGAAGTTTAATGATATCTTACCAACAACACTTGTGGAAAGGTTTACGGTTGCATAGAATTCTAAGATGAACCTAGGACAAATTGACTCATCTATATCAAGGAGACAATCAAAGTTGATTGCGGCAAAGTTTTGGCGAATGGATGTTCCTTCTAGAAAGGATGGATCATTGGTTCTACCTTCGTGAACATAGCATTTTTCTAGTGCCTTAAAGGTTTCTACTTGAACATTGTTGAGACCTTTGGTCATATGGTGTTTGGGCATGTACTTAAGGGTTTCCTTGTGATCGGATCTATTTGCGTGAGGCATGTTGATTCCTAGAAAACACAAAATTATATGTGAATGACTTTTAACAATGTGGATGTTCTAATATATTCCTATATGCAAACAATGTGGAGACTTGGTTATCTTGACTCATTTTGATTTCCAAATTGTTTTGTCTTGCAAGTTTTGTTATAAAAACAAAAGATAACCAACACTCTCCTAATTGAATGTGTCTTCGATTGAATGTACCCGAAAATACATATTATTTATGTATCCCCTTTAGCATTCAAGAGATAGTATGAAAGTGATGTTTTAATGATGTTTTTCATTTGTTTTAACAATGTGGTGATGAATCATGTTCTAGTCTTGGATTGCGATTTTTGAAAGACAATGCACTTGGTGTGTTTGGCAAATCAAAGTAACAACAAAAGGGATACAATTCTTTAACTAATGGAAGACATGATTGGCTAGCCACCAAGTTTTTCATGAATCAAGAAGTTTTATGCATAAACCCTAAGATTCTAGTTAATGAATGTAAATAAGAATGTTATACTTGAATCAAAAATGCAATTGTGATTGGAACACTTACAAAGTTAGTTGGATTTGAAGAGATTGGATTGAAAGCCCTAAATTTCGTGTGGTTATGTGTTTTTGAGAGGGTGATGGCTGTTTGAAAGTGAATGATTAAGTTAAGAGGGTGTTTGGTTTTGAAATTAAGAATAAAACATTCTGTAGCTTTGGCGGACCAGGCGGAACCAAAAATAGGGTTCCGCCCGTATGGTCTGAGGGTACCGTGGGAGCTGCAGGAAAAATTCAAAAGGAATTTACTTGATTTTTGTGGTTTTATCCTAATGTTCAAAACTAAGGTTTTAGGTCTTATGAGTCTTTGACTAAGCCTAGGAATGATGAATGCTTCACATTCAAGAGGTTTTGTGAAAAAGTTGATAGAATGGTTAACGTAGAAGACTTTCTTAGTTAAGACGTTCCTCAATGAACAATCTTACCAAGGCGATGATGATGGATCACAATATGTCTATTAAGACTGATGAGTATCTAAATACTCATCATTTTATACCAATCTGAGCTGCCAAAACATACAAAAACACTCAAATATGTATCAAAATACTTAAAATATCTTATAAGTGTGTTTTATATGTTTCAAATGCAAAATATGCAAAAACAGATGAAAAACGTACAAAGTTTGCATAATTGGCAGTTTCAGTCCCTCAAGTTTCATAAATTGGCAAAACTAGTCCCTGGTTATTCTAAAAACATGAAAATGTCATCAAAGGTCCTTTTTAATCATAAAGTTACATATTTAGTCCTTTGGTGCAAAGTTTCATAAAATTACAAGTTTAGTCCCTGTACTTTGGAAATTGACAGAAATGGTCCCTGGGATGTTAAAAACTTTGAGAAAAGCAATTTTGGTCCTTTTACTAATAATCTTTTGCAGGTTTGGTCCTTATGTGAAAAGTTTGAAGGAATTACAAATTGGTCCCTCAAGTTTGAAGGTTTGGCATAAATAGTCCCCGGGTATTTAAAAGTGAAAATTATCAAAACCTACCCTTATACTATTCACATATGGCAATTATGACCCTTGTGATAATTTTGGAATAATGCCACAAACAGCCCTCAACTTTATCCAAATTACAACTTTGGTCCTTGTGCATAAAATAAACCAACCGGACCCTTAAGTTTTAAACTAAACCCAAAATTCAATCCAAACACAAACCTGGTCCATCTCTTTTACCCAAGCCCAACCACAAGCCCAGTCCAACCCCAAGTCAAACCCGGTCAACACAAACAAAACCACCCCCGTATTCCCTTTTCCCTCCCAAACTACCACCACCACCACTGAAACCAGAAACCACCCTCCACCTCACCGGTTTCTTGCTCACCACCTCATCCTCCACCTCACCACAACCCTCCAAAACCCATTAAACCCTTAAAATACTCTCCACGCAATCTACAGTAGCCAAAGAAGACTTTGGCGCCAAGTTTAACTTTTAAACGGTGGAGATCACTCAGAGCATATCAATGGCTGGGGATTAGTGGGAAATACCCCAGTGGGTCCCACAAACTCAAAAATGGGCTACAAATGGGAAGAGAAGCAGAATAGAAGATTCATTAGTTTAGGAGTAGTTTAATAAAATCGTAGGTAATAGTATTTAAATTTTAGTTGTAATTTTAAGTTAAATATTGTTGTTCTCAGTTAATTTTATGTCACTTTGATCTTTTATTTAAGTTTATTTCAAGTTTCATTTACTTTCTCAGATTATGCATTTTCATTGAATTCTAAAAATCTCAAAAAGTTAAGTGTTGTTATCAGTTGTTGTTAAGTCAGTTCATTAGTTCATATAAGCTCTTACAAAGCTTACAAAAGTTTTTATTAGCCTTAGAATCCAGTTTAGTAGTGAAATCCAAAAATTCATGAAAAATCAAGAAAATCCAAAATAAATAAAAAATTAGTGGTTTAGGA
Source organism: Artemisia argyi (assembly GCA_030686995.1). Classification (NCBI taxonomy): domain Eukaryota; kingdom Viridiplantae; phylum Streptophyta; class Magnoliopsida; order Asterales; family Asteraceae; genus Artemisia; species Artemisia argyi. Next base: position 197,910,648 of record CM060702.1, read on the forward strand.
AGATTTGAACTGAGCAAGGTGTGGAATTTGGATTGTTTCTGGTTTAGAATCCTATGGGGGATACTAGGTTATGATATGATTCACTAATTCTTGGTTTCTCAGTCACATACCTTTGTAAGCAACATTTCTATTTTATGCTTTTTAATTTGATAATGCTTGTGCTGTTTAATTAAGTATTCTTAAGTGTTTATTAGATATATGTTATTGATAATATAGCAGAAAACCAGTTGCTTGTTCATTAAAAATTATTTGTACTCAAAACCATAATCTCACTGTGTAAAACTTAAATTTGACAAATCTGAGTTTTAGGCTTGTATTGTGGTTTATTTCTGTTTAATTATTCTTAAATAATCATAGAATAGTGATAGGAATCAGTGTTTTTGCTTAAAGTCACCATTAGCCTTAGAAATCATAGATTGATAAAGTTATAGGGGTGTTTGGCTCAGGGTTGCTCAGTGAGCTCAACTGAGTTTGAGTGTGAATTTGTGATTCAAATTAGTAACTTAGGTTCATACAAGCTCAGTCCACCCATAACTTGGTCACTTATACAATAGAAAGTCAAAATCCATTACCAAAGCCCTTGACAGTTAACTGTCAAGGATTTGGGATCTCATACCCATCACATTAGCTTATAACCATTAGCTCTAGCTTAATTTAGATTAGTTATAGCTTAAAACAACTTATTGAATCAGTAAGGAGTGTTAGAAATCCATATTAGTCAACCTAGGTTAGTTTCTTAAATAGTCAAAGTACCATTCTCATATTTTCACAAATATTGGGAGATTTTTATAGAATTTAGTATAAGGATTCAAGCTTTGATCTTTTTAGGATTAGCACCCTACCAGCTCATCTTTTGAATCCCATAAAGCTTATATTTTTAGGATTTTTAGTGTGGGCCCCAGTCACCTCCAAACACAACTGCAGGGAGGATAACCTCCCCTGCACACCAGTTATCAGGTCACAACACCACCTTTGGTGGTGTTTTGTGACCAACCCAGTGGGCCCCACACCACATAACTAGTTGCTTTGAACCCCCCTCCTACCAGAGAGTTTAGTTTGACCACTTGTTTGACCTGGTGTCTAGTGGACCCCACTTGAAATTGATCATATAATCTGTCCCCAGTCTGTGTAGTTTTTGAGTTTTTGGATTAGCTTATTTTGGCTTATTAGCTTATCTACTGAGCTTATTCGGCCAAATTGAGCTTAGACAAGTCCAACTCACTTATTAGTACCAGAATAAGCCATAGTGGGTCCCACACAAGTCAGTTTTGACTTGTTTATTTGTTTGGTCAACTGCCACACTAATAAGCTCCCATACAGCTTATTATTAGCTTATTAAATATTTGTTTTTGTAAAAGTTAGTTATTTTTATGTATAACATAGTTTTGTAAAAGAAAATTCAAGAAAAACCAACATAAAATAAGTGATAGTTTCTATTTAATACAATTTAATTTTAATTTTCATTTTTATATTTTTATTAAGTAATCTGTGTTTTTATATTTTTATTAATTTCCTTATATATTAAAGTATTTTTCATAATTTTCTCAGATTTTAGTTTTGTCATTTAGTATTTATTATAATTAATAATAGTTTTATTAATAATTAATTAATAAGTAAGTTATAAATAGCATAATTAATTTTTACATAGTAATACCTATATTTTATATTTTTCCTAGCTTCTATAAGTCATAAGATAATTTTATAAATTTTCTTGTGATTTATACTGTTCATTTAATAGTTTTTATAATTTAAATAGTTTAAATAGTAATTAAATAATAAATAGAATAATAAATAGTAAACTAGTTTAAAAATACATAAAATAAAGTTTTTATAATTTTTTAGGATTCCTATGATGGTTAATTAGGTTTATAAAAATTTTCATAATTTTCTAAGTTAGTTTAATAATATTTGTAATTTAAAATAGTTTAAATAGTTTAAATAATATAAATAGTTTTTAATTAATAGAAAATTCATAAAAAGACAAAAAGATTTATTTTTATTTTTTATACTTTCTTCAAGTTCTATTTTAGGTTTAGAAAATATTTTTATAAGTTTTTAGTTTAATTTGTAGTGTTTATTATTTTTAGTTTAAATATAAGTTAAGTTTTAATTAAATAGTTAAATAGTTTTTAATTAAATAATTAATAATAAATATTATAATAATCAAAAATATAATTTTCTTTTTAGTTTAATTTTATTTTAAGTTTAAGTTTATAGAATTTTCATTTTTAACCCTTGTAGTTTATTTTTCTTAAAACTCACATTTTTCTCAGTACGCAGTCGCGTCTGATTTTAAATTGGTGTACGTTTTTAATACCTAGGTTTCACGTAATCATTAATTTAGTTTTCCTAAGTTATTTTAAGTTGTAAAACCCTAGTTAACCACACACACACATTTTATACCTTCCCTGTTCACGTTCACTAATCACAGATTCGTTTTTAATCATCACAACCTCGTTGGGACATTACGACCCGGGAAAACACTGTATTCCTCGGAAGCATTTGCCTCAGCTTAGTTTGACTTTACCATTGACCATTCACAAGTGGTTGAGAAATAAAAGATAGCTGGTTTGAGGCGAATCAAAATTTGGCGCCGCTGCCGGGGAGGTTGTGCGCATATTTTAAACGATTTTGCGTATTAGTGATTCTGGATATACATCCATTGTATATTTACCATCTTTTATCTATATTTTTATAAAACAAAACACAAAAATGTTCACCTTTATACCCCTACCTATTTGATTCTTCAATTCTCATCCCCTATCCCTTTGATTCTACCTTCTTACACCCATCTCATACATAATTCTTATGGCGTCTCTCGGTTACAAGTGTTTTCACTGTAAAAGCCCGATTGAGAACGGCTTTCGTTGTCTCCGGTGTATTTGTGAGAAATGTGGCAATAATTGTAGTAACAGATTTTGTACTAAGTGCAATCTGTTCATAAATCCAAATTCTCTCAATGATTCACCAAATTCTTCCAACTACCCTTCACAGCCCGAGATACGTGCTATTAATGACGAACCTTCAAAAATTGATCCTAACCTTTCACAGTTTACGGTTAAAAGTTTGTCAAGCAAACGTACTGAGCTTAGGGTAATGACTGAAAAGAACGACTTACCTGATCTTCACGTTTATCAAGAACAAAAACCCGAGACCATAATGGAAGTGGTGGAAATTTCTAGCTCTAAGAGCACACCACTTGTCCCACCTCCGGCTTTTATCCCTTGTGACGGTTGTGGTGAGCCTCTTTTCGGTTTTCCATGTCGTTGGTGTACATGTGTACAATGTGGTAATGATATTCAAAACGGGAGTTGTTTATTTTGTAGATCGAGTAATTCATTTGCTTATGATCCTAATCAAAACTCATTCAACGACTCCTCAAATTTTTCAAACTACCCATCACATTCATACGAGCAAGAATCATATTATCCAAATATCAATGATGCTTCGTATCAAAATACACCAAGCCAGACTCAACAGTTTTACTGTTGTGAGTACTGTGGAGGTCCACACTTTAGCTCTGATTGTCAAACAAGGAATCCATTTCCTTGTAACAATTACGACTATTCGTTTCAAGACCCACCTCCACAGTACCAAATGAACCAAGCAACTCCTCAAAACCAGCAAGATCCTTGTCTAGAGGTTCTTGAGAAACTTAAAAACATTAAGGAGGAGTTAGCTAATATGTCGTTTCACAATGCACCAAGTTCTTCTTGTGTATATTGTGGGGGTCCTCATGATGATTTTAAATGTCAACCGTATTATAAACCTGAACATTGTTCTAATTCTAATACATCCGGTTTTGACACATTCACACCCCCACAGTTTCCACTCACTCAATATTCTCGTGATAAATCTATCACGGAATTACTTGTTGAAAAACATGCTGCTAGAGACGAAAGAAGCATGGAAGAATTACTAGTCTTAGAACAAGCAGCTATAACACGTACCAAATTTCAAAATGCTGTTTTTCTCGATGAGGATGATGAATGTGATGATACCTCATCATGTTCATCAGTTGAGACTCCTTCCATGCATATACAGGGAGAAAATAATATAACTGAATCACCAGCAGTAGAAATAATGGAACTTGTAGACTCCATTACTGCTAGTCCTTCTCATCTCCCTGAGTATGATGTTATCACACCCGAGGTTCCCACTCACTCTCTGAACGTGGGGGACGAGCATCTTGACACTATTCCTGCAAAGGAATCGGACGAATTCATAAAGTCTAGTGTTGAGAACCTTGTCCCAATCCCAAGTGAGTCACAGGGAATTCTTGATCATGTGTGTGATATTCCTCCCCCTCTTGTCTTTCCAAATAATCACACTGAGATGTTCTCTGATTCTGATGAGAACTATTCTTTATCTTGTGGAGACATAAGTTATGTGGGGGAATTACCTTCTGAGCTTGTCAATTCAGAAGAAGAGAATGAGGAAGAAATAATCCAAGACGAAGCTCTTCGTCTTACATTATTAAATGCTAATATTCTCATTTCTAGAATCGAGGCTTTTAATGAAAAGCCTATTTCATCTCCTATCCCCGTCAAGGATAGTGAGGTTTTGATCAATGATTCTATTCCTGAATTGCAAACGTTCCATTTTGATCAAACGGAAGAGAAGATAAGTGGTATTACCACTTCTCATTCTTATAATTCTCTTTCCGTTTATGAATCATTTACTATTGAGGAATTCCCAAGTGAATTCACTCAAATCAATCCCGAATACGAATCATTCACCTTTGAGGAGTTCTCCTGTGAACTCACTCATATCATATCTCCTCCGGAGTATGATAAATTCTATTTTGATCTAAACATACCCATAATATGTCTTGATCAAACGAGCTTAAACGAGGAGATTCATGAAACAATGAATTCTCCTATCGAAGATGAGGAGTTAATCATGATTTTCATCATGACTTTCTTTCTTTTCTTCATATATTCTGTTCCTTATCCTGTTCTTCACTCCTTCGGGAATGAGGACATTATCTTTGACCCCGGCATTCTCATTTATAAATTATGAGCCGGGTGTCATTATATCTCATCGGTGTGCAACTTTCACGTGCTTCAAATGTTTATCCAAACATCTTGAATGAAAGTCCGATTGAGATTGTCTCTTCCACTTGCTTCCCCATGGACAAATAAATTCGGGGTCGAGTCAAGTTAGTGACTCGGTAATCAAAAACATTAGCAAAAACATGGGCTTGTCACCCGTATGTAACACCCTAGTGTGGGGGAGATGCCCCACATGTTGTATATATATATATCTCTAAAAAAAATAAAAAAAAAAAAAAAAAAAAAAAAAAAAAGAATGAAAATGAAAATGTACATATAGTGATAGCTTCTATTTAAGAAGTTTTATCTAAAAAAATAATTGTATGTATATACACATCTTAAATAAAGGCTATAGAGTATTTCCTTCGTACGTTCTAAGTTCTGTTTAACACCCGGTACTTTGAATATTGAGGACAATATTCAGTTCTAAGTGTGGGGGGAGATTCGTTATTCTAACGAATTTAAACACATGTTCCATCAAGAACCCCCATTTTAGCCAAAATTTTAAAATTTTTTCTCACTTAGAACGCAATAAATGGTATCAATCCTCCATGTCTAACCCACAACAGGATTGGCTAATCCAGGAGCAAACGGTTCTTGGTAAAGATAACTCAAACCCGTTTATGGCTTGCAATTTGCCAAAAATTGTATGGTTCCTCAACTCCCCATATCCTCAAAAGCAAATGAGTTGGCTAGCCCGCAAGTTTATGGCTTGTGGTAAAGGCTGTGGAAAATCCATAATTGGTAATCAGCTCACCAAGATGTTGACTATTCCATCAAGAGTTGGCTAGTCCAGAAGCAAACGGCTTTTGGTAAAGACTAATCAAATCCGTTGACAGCTGGTGATTTGCTCAAAATCACAAGGTTATCAGGTGTGCCACAGTTCTTACACCTGGCTACTCCAGAAGTGATGGCTTTTGGTAAAGAGTTTTTTTAAAATCCATTAAGTTTTTCTCAATAGATTGCTAGGGACTAGCAATAGTTTAGTGTGGGGGATTGATGAGTATCTAAATACTCATCATTTTATACCAATCTGAGCTGCCAAAACATACAAAAACACTCAAATATGTATCAAAATACTTAAAATATCTTATAAGTGTGTTTTATATGTTTCAAATGCAAAATATGCAAAAACAGATGAAAAACGTACAAAGTTTGCATAATTGGCAGTTTCAGTCCCTCAAGTTTCATAAATTGGCAAAACTAGTCCCTGGTTATTCTAAAAACATGAAAATGTCATCAAAGGTCCTTTTTAATCATAAAGTTACATATTTAGTCCTTTGGTGCAAAGTTTCATAAAATTACAAGTTTAGTCCCTGTACTTTGGAAATTGACAGAAATGGTCCCTGGGATGTTAAAAACTTTGAGAAAAGCAATTTTGGTCCTTTTACTAATAATCTTTTGCAGGTTTGGTCCTTATGTGAAAAGTTTGAAGGAATTACAAATTGGTCCCTCAAGTTTGAAGGTTTGGCATAAATAGTCCCCGGGTATTTAAAAGTGAAAATTATCAAAACCTACCCTTATACTATTCACATATGGCAATTATGACCCTTGTGATAATTTTGGAATAATGCCACAAACAGCCCTCAACTTTATCCAAATTACAACTTTGGTCCTTGTGCATAAAATAAACCAACCGGACCCTTAAGTTTTAAACTAAACCCAAAATTCAATCCAAACACAAACCTGGTCCATCTCTTTTACCCAAGCCCAACCACAAGCCCAGTCCAACCCCAAGTCAAACCCGGTCAACACAAACAAAACCACCCCCGTATTCCCTTTTCCCTCCCAAACTACCACCACCACCACTGAAACCAGAAACCACCCTCCACCTCACCGGTTTCTTGCTCACCACCTCATCCTCCACCTCACCACAACCCTCCCAAACCCATTAAACCCTTAAAATACTCTCCACGCAATCTACAGTAGCCAAAGAAGACTTTGGCGCCAAGTTTAACTTTTAAACGGTGGAGATCACTCAGAGCATATCAATGGCTGGGGATTAGTGGGAAATACCCCAGTGGGTCCCACAAACTCAAAAATGGGCTACAAATGGGAAGAGAAGCAGAATAGAAGATTCATTAGTTTAGGAGTAGTTTAATAAAATCGTAGGTAATAGTATTTAAATTTTAGTTGTAATTTTAAGTTAAATATTGTTGTTCTCAGTTAATTTTATGTCACTTTGATCTTTTATTTAAGTTTATTTCAAGTTTCATTTACTTTCTCAGATTATGCATTTTCATTGAATTCTAAAAATCTCAAAAAGTTAAGTGTTGTTATCAGTTGTTGTTAAGTCAGTTCATTAGTTCATATAAGCTCTTACAAAGCTTACAAAAGTTTTTATTAGCCTTAGAATCCAGTTTAGTAGTGAAATCCAAAAATTCATGAAAAATCAAGAAAATCCAAAATAAATAAAAAATTAGTGGTTTAGGAAGATTTGAACTGAGCAAGGTGTGGAATTTGGATTGTTTCTGGTTTAGAATCCTATGGGGGATACTAGGTTATGATATGATTCACTAATTCTTGGTTTCTCAGTCACATACCTTTGTAAGCAACATTTCTATTTTATGCTTTTTAATTTGATAATGCTTGTGCTGTTTAATTAAGTATTCTTAAGTGTTTATTAGATATATGTTATTGATAATATAGCAGAAAACCAGTTGCTTGTTCATTAAAAATTATTTGTACTCAAAACCATAATCTCACTGTGTAAAACTTAAATTTGACAAATCTGAGTTTTAGGCTTGTATTGTGGTTTATTTCTGTTTAATTATTCTTAAATAATCATAGAATAGTGATAGGAATCAGTGTTTTTGCTTAAAGTCACCATTAGCCTTAGAAATCATAGATTGATAAAGTTATAGGGGTGTTTGGCTCAGGGTTGCTCAGTGAGCTCAACTGAGTTTGAGTGTGAATTTGTGATTCAAATTAGTAACTTAGGTTCATACAAGCTCAGTCCAACCATAACTTGGTCACTTATACAATAGAAAGTCAAAATCCATTACCAAAGCCCTTGACAGTTAACTGTCAAGGATTTGGGATCTCATACCCATCACATTAGCTTATAACCATTAGCTCTAGCTTAATTTAGATTAGTTATAGCTTAAAACAACTTATTGAATCAGTAAGGAGTGTTAGAAATCCATATTAGTCAACCTAGGTTAGTTTCTTAAATAGTCAAAGTACCATTCTCAGATTTTCACAAATATTGGGAGATTTTTATAGAATTTAGTATAAGGATTCAAGCTTTGATCTTTTTAGGATTAGCACCCTACCAGCTCATCTTTTGAATCCCATAAAGCTTATATTTTTAGGATTTTTAGTGTGGGCCCCAGTCACCTCCAAACACAACTGCAGGGAGGATAACCTCCCCTGCACACCAGTTATCAGGTCACAACACCACCTTTGGTGGTGTTTTGTGACCAACCCAGTGGGCCCCACACCACATAACTAGTTGCTTTGAACCCCCCCTCCTACCAGAGAGTTTAGTTTGACCACTTGTTTGACCTGGTGTCTAGTGGACCCCACTTGAAATTGATCATATAATCTGTCCCCAGTCTGTGTAGTTTTTGAGTTTTTGGATTAGCTTATTTTGGCTTATTAGCTTATCTACTGAGCTTATTCGGCCAAATTGAGCTTAGACAAGTCCAACTCACTTATTAGTACCAGAATAAGCCATAGTGGGTCCCACACAAGTCAGTTTTGACTTGTTTATTTGTTTGGTCAACTGTGGTCAACTGCCACACTAATAAGCTCCCATACAGCTTATTATTAGCTTATTAAATATTTGTTTTTGTAAAAGTTAGTTATTTTTATGTATAACATAGTTTTGTAAAAGAAAATTCAAGAAAAACCAACATAAAAATAAGTGATAGTTTCTATTTAATACAATTTAATTTTAATTTTCATTTTTATATTTTTATTAAGTAATCTGTGTTTTTATATTTTTATTAATTTCCTTATATATTAAAGTATTTTTCATAATTTTCTCAGATTTTAGTTTTGTCATTTAGTATTTATTATAATTAATAATAGTTTTATTAATAATTAATTAATAAGTAAGTTATAAATAGCATAATTAATTTTTACATAGTAACACCTATATTTTATATTTTTCCTAGATTCTATAAGTCATAAGATAATTTTATAAATTTTCTTGTGATTTATACTGTTCATTTAATAGTTTTTATAATTTAAATAGTTTAAACAGTAATTAAATAATAAATAGAATAATAAATAGTAAACTAGTTTAAAAATACATAAAATAAAGTTTTTATAATTTTTTAGGATTCCTATGATGGTTAATTAGGTTTATAAAAATTTTCATAATTTTCTAAGTTAGTTTAATAATATTTGTAATTTAAAATAGTTTAAATAGTTTAAATAATATAAATAGTTTTTAATTAATAGAAAATTCATAAAAAGACAAAAAGATTTATTTTTATTTTTTATACTTTCTTCAAGTTCTATTTTAGGTTTAGAAAATATTTTTATAAGTTTTTAGTTTAATTTGTAGTGTTTATTATTTTTAGTTTAAATATAAGTTAAGTTTTAATTAAATAGTTAAATAGTTTTTAATTAAATAATTAATAATAAATATTATAATAATCAAAAATATAATTTTCTTTTTAGTTTAATTTTATTTTAAGTTTAAGTTTATAGAATTTTCATTTTTAACCCTTGTAGTTTATTTTTCTTAAAACTCACCTTTTTCTCTGTACGCAGTCGCGTCTGATTTTAAATTGGTGTACGTTTTTAATACCTAGGTTTCACGTAATCATTAATTTAGTTTTCCTAAGTTATTTTAAGTTGTAAAACCCTAGTTAACCACACACACACATTTTATACCTTCCCTGTTCACGTTCACTAATCACAGATTCGTTTTTAATCATCACAACCTCGTTGGGACATTACGACCCGGGAAAACACTGTATTCCTCGGAAGCATTTGCCTCAGCTTAGTTTGACTTTACCATTGACCATTCACAAGTGGTTGAGAAATAAAAGATAGCTGGTTTGAGGCGAATCAAAGACCATAATGGATTGAATTGTTATCGAAGTTGATGATTCCTTTGTTGAAGGGATAACAATGTTGATAAAAGAATTCTGTTGTAGACGCGTATTTGCTTGTTCAAGCGGAGCTTGTTGATGTGCTTCTCCATCCGAAACTAATTTGAGAACCTTACGTGTTTTGAAGAATCATTGGGTAAATCAGTTAAAAAGTGCAAGTACCACTTGTGCTTTTCTTATCAACTTATTACCGACATAATTTCATTTGGCATAAACTATGGTTTCTATTCCCGTTCTTTTGGGATACCATAATCCTAGTTGTGTAGTGCCTTACGATGTATTCAAACAAGCTCAACTAAAGAGTTGTTTAAGGATCTTCTTAAAAACGAGCACATAAACAAACACTAAACATAATGTTGGATCTAATTGTTATGAGAACAAGTAGTCTTCCGAACATTTCTCTACGTTTAGTTTTACCTACGGATTTACTAATCTCATTCTTGATAAGTCATCAATAACTTAACCATTGAGAACAAGAAAGTAACTAGGAATGTCTTTGAGTTAAAATCCCTTGCTTTTGGAGCTTGCTTTTATTATCAAAAAGACTTTCAAAAATTGACACTTAAAATCACATGATTACTTCGAAAAACTTATTTTATTTCACTAGTTGTTTTACTCTAAATTCCAAAGACTGTTATTGTTGAATTTACTTAGACACAACTATGACCTGTAAATCAAGTTTTATAACTTTTGTCAATTTTGCTTGATTCAATGTTTGACTCAAGGTGGTAAGATGTTATTTTGTACTTTTATTCTTAATGTTTTACACAACATACTTGTCTTGCCATCATTGGACTTTCGACTAAGTGATCATCTACCAAGGATGATATCTTAGAAGCAGGAGATTACTCGTTAAATGTTATATTCAACGACTCCTCGACTCTTTGGGTTTTCTTACTTAAGACACTATGAACTTTACTTGTTTTGAAAAAGTCCAAGAGGTACAACATCATAAGACTAAGTGTCACATTTGATGTGTAAATCCTAGATGTTGAAAACTCATTTTCTTCCACACATTCTAATGTATGCTAATGTGATTTATTTCACCTTTTGTGTTTTATGTGAGATTATCATAAAGGAGTGATCGAAGAAAAACACAATTTAAGACTCAAAGTATGGTGTTTGAGAATGTTGTTTAACAAAGGTTTGTTTTGCAAGCATCACAAAAGTGTTAGACATTTTAACACTTAGGAAATTCTTAGTTAGCTTACTTGTAAGCAAGAGTTGAGTGTGACTCACTCAAGAGTTTCTCGTGTTTATCTCTTGATGGTTAAAGAACCAAAGCACCTTATATCTCCTACTAGTACTAATGACGAAATTCCTTGTTGCATAGAATCTAATCTTAGTTATTACTAATAGCAAGTAAACACTTTTAGAGTATTACTAATAACACATATTCCAACACATAATGCTAGAAACAAGAGACAATCAAAGTCAAGTTGAAGTAATGCGTACCTTTTAAATTGCATAGAGATGCTATCAAGAGGATAAACACAACGTGTAAAATCTTGGTTTGACGTCACGCTTTGAAACTCAATTACTCATATATCCAAGAAGGTTAGACAATCATATAAAAGCATAGATCATGATAATCTTAATTCTTTTATCATGAGTTTCTATTAGAGATTGAATTATCTCTAAATCTCTCTTCTAGGTTTGATAAGTTTTACTTGCTTTGTTTTATTAGTTAATGGTGCTTTTGAGTTAAATCCTAATCCGGTTTTATCTTTAAACAACCTTTGTCTCCTCAACAATCTTTCAAGAGATTTTGAGCTTTCATCAAATTTAACTAATATTTTTCCTTTCTCATATTGCTTTTTAATCTCATGTTTGTAATCTATACATAATTAACATTCTAGATCAATTTCAACATTACTCACAATTCTAGACATTTTATCTTCTAACAATATTTCCTTTTCAAAAATATTCTTAAAAGATTTTGAAGACTCATTGTTAAAGATAGTTTTCAGGTCCATGTTGCATAAACGTTTAGACTCATTTTCTAGTTTAGAAAACTCTAGGATAAATTTGTCAAAGCAAAAGTGTTTGGTTATAAAATGTACCTTACTTGATGTTTTATCTAGTTGAGAATCACAAACCGGATGGTTGGCTTCATCTTCATCCGTGTTATTCCATGAATCGTAAGCAAGACCACAAAGAGCTCGACATGAGTAATCATCTTCACTTACACCTTCATTTAAAACATTTAAACTAGTAGTACATGTATTTATCACAACTAAATGTCTATCTATTAATATTTCTAAGACTTCTAATTCATATGTGAGATCAAATTGATCATCTTTGACTTGACATATTTCTTGATGAAAGTTTAACATATTTTTCCAAATATCATTAGCCGTTTGACAAAAATACATTCTTTCATATTTGGTACTAAAGCTTTATAAATCATTGTTTTAGCTTTAGTATTTTTATCAAGTTTAAGATAGTTATATTGGTTTTCAAAAACTTGTTTTCTTTGGTTTGAAATCACCAAAAGAAATAATATGCCAAAGATCTTGATCAATTGATTTCACATAGTTTTCAAAATTACTTTTCCATTCAAGTAAGTTTTCTTTTTCAAATACCGGTGGGTTTTGAATAGGTTGCCCTTCTTTGAGATTTTCAAAATCCATGGATCGATCCAAGATTTAAAATACATTCTATTTTAAAGATCTTGACTAACGTAGCTCCTGATGCCAATTGTCGAAAACTAGAAGGGGGGTTGAATAGTTTATCGCTTTTTAAATCCTTTTTAGCTCGAATATCCTTTTAAAAACTTTATGTTTGCTTAAAGATATAAACACAACGTTATATGTTTGATTCTTTGAAAATCTTTTCATGTGAATAACAATTCTAACTTTACTTGTTTCATACTTTGAAAACCTTTACTTGTCACGATCCTAACTTTGCTTGTTTAGTTCTTTGAAAAGCTTTACATTTGTTTGAAGATATAAACACAACTTTACTTGTTTAATTCTTTGAAAAGCTTTATATGTGATTAGCGATTCTAACTAAAAGATAACATGTAATAAGCAAAGATAAAGAAAGAAACGATCAAACCACAACACGATTGTTTATCGTGGTTTGGATACAAGGACTCTTTTTCCTTGCCCTACATCCACGCCCCGAGTTTCCAACTCGAGAGTTATAAGCACTAATCAACAAGCTCCTTTCACCGGCGGAGAAAACCTTTACAACGTCGCTTACTCTTTTACCGACACTAAGCTAGATGTCGAGTTCTTTTACACGGGTACAACCACTCCCATCATCGCTTACACTTTTACCGACACTAAGCTAGATGTCGAGTTCTTTACCAAGGGTACAACCACTCCCGTTAGTTCTTTTACAAGGGTACAACAACTCCCGACACACTACATATTTTGAGGCCTAAAATACTAACCAATCACTTCTACATACATGACACAAATGAAGTATAAATTACCAAAGCTTATACATGACAAAGCTAACAAGACTTGCAACTTTAGAGTTGAAGCTTGTAACTTCTTGAATGATCTTGTGAAGTCCCTTGCTACATAAGAGAGTCACACAAGTCAAATGTTACTGAGTTAGTTTGAGAGAGTATATGAAAATATGTCCTAAAGGGGTGACTCAAAACTAACAAATGGTTTGGTATTTATAGCAAACCATTCTGCAGGTCTGGCGGATCAGGCGGAACCCTCAGAAGGGTTCCGCCCGTGTAACCCCAGGGTTCCGTCAGGGCTACAGTTGGTTTTGCAATAAATCTTCCAAACCAAACAAGGTCACATCTTATTATACCTAGTCAAACATAAGACTTGCAAGCATACATATGGTTAGTCAAACACTCTTTCTTACCATAAATGTATATTGACAAAGCTTGCCCTAAATGTGATGTGACATTACTATTTTAAGAAATAAATGTGATGTGACAAGACACTTTCTAATTTAAGAAATAAAAACAATGTTTTGTTTAAAAGGAAATGTAAACCTTAGTTAAACAAGACTTAAACACTTAAAGTGATGATTTATTTATAGCTAAAGTTCATACTTTGTCATTAACAAAACTTAGCAAAGATCGTAAAATATAAATAACGTTTTTAGGCGATATTTGTATTAACAATCTTGTTCCTTTGAACGACAATATCGAGCAACTCTTGATATGCCACAAACAGCTCTTTGGCATACTTGATATCACGCTCTGTCTCCCTAGCAAAAAACACCGTCATCTGGTATGGTAACTCGGTTGAGTTAGCAGCAGCAACGAGTTCCTCAAGAAGGACAAATTGAGACATTCTTTTGCTAAATCCTTGACAAAATAGTTTTACTTTGTTTGTTTCTGGGTATAGGCTTTAAATAGGCGTGGTAAGTACATGTGAAACTGTGTTTTAGGCGTGTTTGGGTAATAAATGAAAAACGTTTGGGTTACCAAGTTTTTGGCATCCAAAAATTATGCGCAGGCACAAAAATACCCAAAATTACCCAATTTAACAATCAATTTTGACTTTTGCAACTAACATTATGGTTCAAACATAACATTCATAATATATCATTAAAGTTCATGTGGAACATTCATAAAAAGGATGGAAACATAAAAGGAACAATCAAAACAAAGATGACCATGAAAGAAACTCTAAAGTCCATCAAAACAAAGAGCTTGAGCTTCGCTTCTGCCATCTTCTTCTTCAAATACAAAAGCTCCATAACATCGGACTTTTGAAGCTTCTTCAAGAACTCTGCGATCACTCCTTGGGTTTCTTGTCAGCAGCAACATTGGGTTTTTTGTCAGCCATCAGTCTTCGCCTCTTGATTGATCTTCCTTGGTCTTTAAACTTGTCCTCTGTGATCACTCCATCTTGCCCAACTCCATTTTTTCCATCTGGTATCACAGCCACATCACAAACTCTTTGTTCACCATCTCCAACTACTTCATCACACTGCTCATCTAGAATCACATCCTCATCACGAACTCTTTGTTCACCATCATCACCATCAACACCATCAACATCCACAAGTGGAAGCAAACTGAAACTAATTGGTTCAGCATAAAGAGCATACACCTCTGTTCCTTCTCCAGCTGCAACAACGTCATCAAGTTCATCCAATACTTGATCTATTTCAGCAAACATGTCACTAATCTCTTGAGGCTCTTCAGGCTCTTCAATCGCATGCAACTCTTCAGGTTCAGGTACATCAACTAAATGGTATGGATCACCATGCCATTCTTGATCAACCTCTTCATCACTTGCGTCAGCATAATACGCATCATCAAAATCGAGCAAACCTGTAGACTCCTCACTTGAATCCTCCACAGTCAAGTCTTGGTCAATCTCTCCCAATAACCTTCTGAATTGAAACTCATCACTCATCCTTTTTGTATGATCTGCAATCATTTTTTCGGCACAAAATGTTGGTGGGAAGTCACTGTCAGAATCAGTATCAAAAACAGATCCAGCCTTCTCAGGTTGTCTTGTCTTATGCCACTCTAACAATAGTAATTTCCCACTGTTTCCAGTCTCACCATCAACACCCTTTCCAGCAGCCTCATTCATATCATCATCCACTATTTCTTCTATCACCACACCCCTGCCCTTAGTCATCATTCGATCCATCATCTCACACTCAACAATTGAAACACCGGTTTCAATATACAAATCCAATTGTGTAAATATAGGAACATACTCCAGAAGTGTCTTCACATCTTCGTCAGACTTTAGTGGTAGCAAACCATCATCCAGTGACTCCCAGGTATCCTAAAGTGAGTAAACATAAGGGTACTATCCGAGTAACCTAAATCATCTAACATTTCGCCCAATAATTCTATGTAGAAAACGTCAGAGTGAATTCCGTCAAACCAATCTGTATCTCCAAAGAGATATCTTCTTCCTGGTTTTGAGGTGAATTCACCATTGTGATGGATTTGCAAAGAAAACACCTTTTCATTCAAATCTGTGGAACACATAAAACATCAATTACTTCTGACAACAATAACAAGTTTAAATGGAAAACATTAAAATGGAACAGAGTATTCTTACTATAAAGGATTCCTAAATCAGGTATCGGGGTACTGCATGCACGATTTTGCCAAAGCTTAACCATTCTCAAGATTTTTACATGTGAAATTAATGTTCTCATTGGAAGAAATTGATACCCGTATATAAAGTATTGCTCTAAAGGACTAAATTTGTAAAACAAAACACTGGCAACTTAAGTTATTGACGAGAAAGGGTTAAAATGACAATACTACCCTCGGTGACATGGCACTTAACGATGAAATTAACGGAAAAGGGCTCTCAGTGGCCATTTTGCGAAAATGTGGAACGTTAGTGTCTTTTTTGCGCTACTTTTTGTCTCGGTCCCATTTTTGCAATTTCGTGGAACGTGAAGGACCATTTTTGCAATTTACCCATAAATTTAGATCAATATAAAACAAAGGTAAAACATTTGTACTTTGAAATCTATTAATATCCATACGTCTATACTCAGGGGCGGAGCCAGGATATTTTCTTAGAGGGGGCAAAATTTTTTTTGCTATAGCGGACTTAAAAAAAAAAAAAAAAAAAAAAAAAAAAAAAAACTGTATAGAGTGCCGCTAAAACATAAAATCCCCTATTTTATAACTTAACAAGGAAACTACAAAACAAATTTTAATTGTTTTCATTGTTTTCCTTTTTAACCCACAATCCTTATTCCCCTTCTTCAAAATATAAAATACAAACATCAGTTAAACGCGTTTTTTATATTTTCAAATGTTTGTGAGACTGAATTTCCTTTTCAAATTTTTACAAAACTAAAGATATAAAATAATTTTTTTTTTTTCAAACTAAACACACCCTTAGCTTTTTGCTTTTTATAATAAGTATGATCAACATGTGAGTTACAATATTAAAAATATACATTCCTAACTACAAAAATAACTTCCACGTAAACATATGTCATATGTGTATATTAGTAGTAGTTTGCAAAAGGGTAGAAATTTTTTTACCATATTTTTTTTAACATAATTTTATCGTATTAACCTACAACTAGTTTGAAGTTTTTGAAAAAATTAATAACATACAAGTCACTATAATAAGACAACTAGTCCATATTTTCTAAAAATAAATAAATCTATCTTTGGCTACTTATTCTCTCACCCACGTGAATAAATAGATTTTATTTTTATTTTTTATTTTCTTAATTTCTATTCTCTCTCCATTAACTCATCATCTTCTTCCTCTACAATTTCAAGTTTTTTTTTTTTTTTTTTTTTTTTTTTTTTTTTTTTTTTTTTTTTTTCACACCAAATCATCAAAACCGAAATTATTGAGGGGGCAAAATGACGATAATCACGAGAATCTCTGAGAAAATAATGACATTCGCATTTATTTCATAAAAGCTGGAATGGTTTATAGAGTATCTCTCTTCATAGTGATAAAAAGTTTATAATGACTTGGAATGATATAGTTCTAAGTTGACATGAATGCAACTCGTATAATGCATGTTTTACTATTGAAGTTTTACAAAGTGCATACTTGAAATAGGTTTGTAGATTGTAAAATTTAAAAAATTGATTATTTTAAAAGGTTTATACAATTTTCTTGTCATACTATAATTGGTTTTGCTAAACAATACTCACTGAGCAAAGTTTAAAAAATCATTTATTAACTCATTATTTTCATGTTTAAGTTTAAACTCTAATCTATTTTGTGTATAAATTAACCGAAATCCAATTTGTAATATAAGCAATGATTGATTTTTAAGCTAATAGACTTGGCTCTCAAATTTTGTGACACCTAAACTAATCATGCAAACAAATATATAACATTATGTCAACATAATATTACTCAAGAGTCATGACATTTTTTTAATTGTCACAGTCGTTGTAAAAACTGCATATGAATTGGATAAATGCACTCTTAGCAAAATCTGAATTACATCAAGAAACTTAATAAAGACTGTCACGACAGAAACAACGGACGTTTACACACTATTGCTCGTTGACGTAATTTTTACATTGACCAACGGTTTTACACGAGTAGATTGGAGACGAAGGCCCGCTTGGACGGCTTGAGATACTTATCATCTTCATTGGGAACCTTGAGTTACCTGAAAACAACTAATCTTAGTAAAGAATATCACACATCATGAAAGTTAATACTAAACTAAAATTAGTAACATTTGTATACAATATTAGTGGGGGTTAACTCGAAAGTTAATACTCAATCATACTAAATTTGCTCTAAGATTACAAACAAATACGTTCGACCAACTCTATGTAATGTAGCTTAGACTTCATTATGTTTACAATTATGTATCATTTTTTCCCCCTTTAATCTTCTAAACTAATTCGGCATATAATAATAATCCAATTCAATAAGACTAATGGTCTCTTTGCCGATAAAAGAAGACAAATGGTCTTTTAAGCAAACATAGTACGTTAATTCTAGCATGTACTGATCAATAATTTGGAATTTCAGCTTTTTGAATATCAAAATTGCAAAATTATCGTTGTTAAAATAAAAACAAAACAAGCACAAACATCACAAACAAGTTTTAATGATATGTTTGCTTATTTGTTAACTTCATATTCACACTTGGGCTTATAAAGATCTCATTGTTGTTTCTTTCTAACTATGTGGGATGGGTTACTGAAATAAAACTAGAATTTATCAAATGATGGTATACAACAAACATAAACATATATGATGACTTAGCAAACTCAAATAACAAAAACATTTTTTAAGTTAATATAGTCCAAATGAAGAACTGAACACAAAATATGTGGCAAATCAAATACGAGACTCATATGCAATAACACTTTGCGTAACCTGATGCAGATGCACAAACTAGGACTATGAAGCATAGTAAAGCGAGAGCCTTCACCATATTTGTGATGTCAGGGCCAGCTTTGAGGGTGTGCAAGGTGAGCGACCGCACAGGGCTCCAAAAATTTTAAGGTCTCAAAATTTGTCTTGTTAATAATTATTTGCATGTGTACGCATATTTTTCACAAAGAAAAAATATTTAGATGAGAAAGTATCTTAAATGTCTAATATGTTAAAACGTTTAGGTAACTAATTGCATTATATTTTATAAATAGTGACACTTTATGTATAACATTTCTTATTGAAAGACCTCATTATTTAATTTCGTCCAGAGCCCTCAAAAATTTCATAAATTCATGGAACGGCCCTGGTGATGTCGTAAATGACTGAACAATCATATCGTTACCGCACAGTTATGGTTTTTTAGAATTAATTTGCCCGATTTTGCATATACTACATTGTTGGTAAGTAAATCATTTTACGTTAAGTCTTTGAAAATAGTTAGGTCAAAGTGTATTTTGATACCTCAAATTTTAATTACCGGGTTTTTTACTACCTTAATCTTTTAATGGTGCGGTGTAGTACCTTGGACTTGTAAATTCGCTTATAAATAGGCCTTGGCTCAGTCACATGTTGTCGCGGGACTAAACATCGTTAGTTTTTTAACGAAAGAAAAATTTGTTATCTTAATCCAACTCATTTTCCGGTCTGTGAATCTGTGATCATACAAGACGAGTAAGAGTCACATACAACTAAATACACAACATATTAGTCGGAAATGTTTCTCAAGGCTCAACATATAAATAACTTTGTTATTTTCATTTCTTGTGAAGTCATATGATGGTGATAAATCTCTTGGTTTTATTGCGTTTCATTGTTCACCCAAAAGGGTATTTATACAAAGAGTTTATCTTTGGCTACAAGCCACTTAATTCTAGAATGATCAACTATAAGGTAACTAAATAATAGGCTATCAAATCCCATAATATAAGATTTGATATATCTTCGCTTAATACCCCCCCTCAAGTTGGCAGGTGAAGATCTTGAACACCCAACTTGCGAAGTAGATAATCAAATTGTGCTTTGCCAAGAGCCTTAGTAAAAAAATCCGCAACTTGTTCTTTTGTGGATACATGTCGAGCCTCAATATTTCCAGAAACAAGCTCATCACGAATGTAATGGCAGTCCACCTCGATATGTTTTGTTCGCTCATGAAAAACCGGATTGCGAGAAATATGCAACGCAGCCTGACTGTCACAATAAAGTAACATTGGTTGTGGATGATGTATACCAAAACTCTCTAAGACTCCTTTTAACCATTTTAATTCACCAGTTGTTAAGGCCATTGACCGATATTCAGCCTCAGCGGAAGAGCGTGAAACAGTATGTTGTTTCTTTCTTTTCCATGAAATTGGTGAATCCCCGAGATAAACCAACCATCCTGTTAGGGATCGCCTTGTCAAAGGGCAACCTGCCCAATCAGCGTCACACCACCCACGTAACTGTAAGTCACATTTACTTTTTAAAATTATACCTTGTCCCGGGCTCCCTTTTAGATACCGAACAACCCTGATTGCCGCCTCCCAATGCTCGATTTGAGGATTTTGCATAAATTGTGAGAGGATGTGCACACTATATGCAAGATCTGGTCTTGTAAAGCATAAATATATGAGACGACCCACCAACCTTCGATATTGTTCGGGATCTTCAAATAAACGTCCTTGAGCCAATCCCAAGTGATGATTTTGCTCCATTGGGAGCTTTGCTGGTTTAGCCCCAAGTAGCCCAATTTCAGAAATTATGTCGAGAGCATATTTACGCTGACATAAAAATATCCCATCCGTTGCACGAGCCACTTCAATACCAAGGAAGTATTTTAGATTACCTAAATCCTTCATGTGAAAACAGTTACTCAGATAAGTTTTGAATTGTATGATAGCTTCATGATCATTTCCGGATACAATCAAATCATCTACATACACAAGGACGTTAAGTTGAACCCCTTGTTGTTGTAGAGTAAAAAGAGAATAATCTGAGTATGATTGAACAAAACCATAACTTTTTAGTGCTTATGACAACTTCGAAAACCAACACCGCGGGGCTTGTCGAAGTCCATACAATGACTTATGAAGTTTGCATGCTTCTCCAGGCTGACCCTTATGCAAACCAGGTGGTAATTTCATAAATACTTCTTCTTCAAGATCTCCATGTAAGAACGCATTGTGCACGTCCATTTGATGAAGTTCCCATTGCTTAGCCGCCGCAATTGCTAAGAACACTCGTATAGTGACCATTTTCGCGACTGGTGCGAAGGTTTCACTATAATCAACGCCGGCCACTTGATGATTACCGAGAATCACAAGTCGCGCTTTGAATCTTTCAACAGTCCCATCTGATTTGTACTTTATTTTGTACACCCACTTACACCCAAGAGCTTTCTTGTTGGATGGAAGTTTTTCAATCGTCCAAGTCTTGTTTTGTTCCAGAGCTTCGAGTTCACTATCCATGGCAGATTGCCATCGTTTATCTCGAACTGCTTCACTATAAGTCATTGGTTCCCTTTCGGCTGTTATAGACTTAAGAAAAGTTCGATGACAAGAAGAAAATTTTTCACAATTGACATAATGAGCTATAGGATATGGAGTACCTGAGGACGTAGATTGAGCGAGCGGTGTAGAATGGGATGGAGTCACCTTCTGGATAGTGTTGGTGACATAATCACGGAGGCGAACCGATACTTCTTTCTTACGATGCCCTCTCCCTAACACATCTTCTTGAACTTGCTCACTAGTATCAACATTTTGTGATGGTGCTAATATGCCTTCATTTCCCACCACCTGATCTCCATTGTCAGGAAGTGTGGTATCCTTGTCCACAGGTACTGTGACACTACCCCTTATTTCTTGGGAAGGATACTCAGCATGTGTCTCATCATCATCATGTGCAACATTATCAACAAAAGGAATGATAGGTTCAATATCATATGGAAATATATTTTCCAGAAAATCAACATCACGTGACACAAAAAATTCTAGCTTCTCTAAGTCAAATAACCTCCACCCTTTTTGCCCATACGGGTACCCTACAAAAACACATTTTCGACTACGACTTGCAAACTTGTCCCCTGTTTTTGTATGTACATAACACAAACAACCGAATGTACGCACGTGAGTGTAGGATGGTTCTACATTGTGAAGAACTGTGTATGGAGCTTTCCCATTCAAAACAGATGAAGGAGTACGATTAATAAGATAGGCAGCTGTCAAAATACACTCACCCCAAAAAGCAATAGGAAGAGAACTTTGGAATCTTAGTGCACGAGCAACATTTAAGATATGTCGATGTTTTCGTTCAACTCGACCATTTTGTTGAGGTGTACCCACACATGATGTTTGGAAAATGATCCCTTCATCAAGAAAAAATCGTTTCATACAAGTAAACTCGGTTCCATTATCACTTCGAACAATTTTAACATGTTTGTTAAATTGTCTTTCAACCATGGCTAAAAACATTTTCATGGTTTCGAAAACTTCAGATTTGTGTACTAGCAAATATACCCAAACAGAGCGAGAAGAATCATCAACAATTGTTAAGAAATACGATGCACCACAAGATGAGACTGTTTTATATGGCCCCCACAAATCACAATGAATAAGCTCAAATATAGACGTAACTTTATTATCACTAACTGGAAATTTGTCTCGACATTGTTTTGCACGATGACACACATCACAACTTTGACTTAACTCTCTATCCTTTTTATTAAAGTTTACTTGAGGAATAAGCTTTAATACTTCTAGCGAGGGATGACCTAACTGTTTGTGCCAAATATCAAAAGGAATGGTTGTTGTTGTCTTGAAAGCTCTTGTCGGCGGCATCTCTCTAAAGTAAAAAAGTCCTCCATCCCTTCTTTCACCCGCACCAATCACTGTCCTCGAAGTGAGATCCTGTATAACACATATGTTAGGTGCAAACTGAAAGATACAATTTGTAACAATTCGCAATTTCAGGTTAATTACTATTCCCGGAAAAATTTCACTATTCACTTTTACTATTCATTTTTCCCGAAACTTTCCCGAAAGTTGATTTTTATTTGATATTCTCGAGTGATAAATCATTTCCATGGCAAATTAAATGTTTGACATCCATCAGATCATTTTCGTGAAAGTTATTAAGGAATTACACGGAATTACACGTTTTAGGGTAAAACGTCAATCAGAAATTCTACGTACAACGAAATTCGACCCCGTCAGGTGACCCCACATCGGAAAAATGTTTGACACGCTCATGATTTATTTGAGAATTAATCGTGACTGAGAAAAACATGACCAAAGACTTCCCAGCAGGTCACCCATGTCGGTACTACTCTCACATGAGCACGCTTAACCGAATGGGCGATTAACCGTTAGACCACGAAACGAGTTTCTAAGACAATTTGAGTTTTCAAATTTTTAGAAAAAGTCAACATATTTTTCCCTCCTCCATTGACCAAAAATCATCCATTGATGTTATAAGTCATTTCGTGATTTTTAGGCTTACGGTTTGATGTCTAAAAGACATTTAATACCAACCGACACTAGACTGAGCCCAGTCTAGACATTATAAGTCATTTTAAATCATTTTTATCACATTAGAAAAGTAACATTTTACTTTTCTCAATATTACGCAATATTCAGCGTTTTACGCGAATTACGCGTTTTAGACCCGTGTTTCCAGTTTTTAGCAGGGTTTTAGCACCCGATAGATCCTACCACTCATTTTATATTTTATTATGGACTATATGGACATGTTTAACCATTCTTCCAAGTTCCATAATTTTACGAAACCCGGTTTTACGTTTTGAGGCTTAATCATTTACGATTGGCATTTCCCGGAGTCAAAACTAACCAAGTATCTTGGATAATACCAAGAAAAGTCCACACCCTTGCTCTCCAAGCCTTGCAAACCGCCATAGGGGGGGGGGGATTCACACTAGGTGGAAAGATCTCATGCATTGTACTCTTGGATGCTTACATGTGTTGAACTTGGCCTCCAAGGGTTGACAAGTCAACACAAGTAACCTCCTTAAGACCCTATAAAAGCCCCCATCCCTCCCTTGTTGCCGTCCACTTCCATACACACCAACACCATTCCATTTGCTAATTCTCTTCCAAGTTTTATGCATGATTCAAGTGATTCTTCAAGGTTGAAACCCTAGATAGGTTATCATTCATCAAACACTTCCATAACCTCATATACTTGGTGATTTCTCTTGAGTTTAAATCCACTCAATTCACCTAAACCTTCATCATCCATCTTTCAAGAATACCAAGGGTAGAAAGATTGCATGAAGAGAAGTGGGTTGAAGCAAGTCTATCAAAGTCCTATCCTTACATGTTAACTTCCTTTCATCTTTGAAAGCCAAAAGTTGTGAGCCAAACCCTAACTTGATTCTTGTTAAATAATCATGTTCATGTTATTTACATATTATTTGTGCTATATATTGTCTTGTTATCATGTCCATGATGTATAAAAATGACCAAAACAAGTTATTGTTATTGATTGTTACAACAAGTTACTAAAACAAGTAAACTAGTGACTTTCTTGGTAAGACCTGATCAAAATGGTAAAATTATGATGTTGGATCATTACATAGTACAGTAGAGGACTTAACAAGGAAACCATAGCAATTTGAACCACCTAAAACGAGTATATGAGTCAAAAGTTACGCCCATTTGAAGTTACCAAAGATTTCCGGCAAAACTGCCTAAACCTTCCTGAATCGCATTCTGACTTTTTGAAAGTCATACTTCTGGTCCGATTCATCAAAAAGTTAAAACACGAAAGTTGTCCGGAACGCCGTTTTCGTTCAGGAACAAAGAGGCTCGAGCCTTGAAAACACTTTCTGAGTAAGATATTTCACAATTTCTTAACAGCTATTTACATATAATAAGTCACTAAGTTATGGTTATACTTTAAAAGGAACAAGAGTTATTATGACCTATAAACAAGACCACCACCATAGCTAGAGCCAAGGTTGTGTCTCATGACCTTGAAACAAGGACTAAAGGTCATGGCTAGGCCATGACGAAATGACCATAACAACTTACATAGGCGTAAACATGAAACAATGAATTAGACGATAACTTGAACAAGCAATTTGGATCTACTTCACTTAAAAAGGAACCATGAGATTTTACCAATAGAAAATGGTCATTCAAGACTTATGAAACTACCCCTAATAACAATCTTCATGTACAAATAAACTTTCCTAAGTTTATTCAAATATCGGACATGTAACCTTTCGGATCAAAACTTATATCTATATATTTCATCAACTACTACGATAGTAGGGAGCCTCATGTGAGGAGTTCATTATGTAAGCCGTCGAGATGAGTTGTGGATTTACGAGTTAAAGTGTCCTGGCTCCTCGAACGCTTACTAACATGACTTCTGAATTATGTCGGCCCGAACGGTAGTAAACGATATACAAAACATACATGTTTCATGAATCATTTCTTTCAAAGACTTACATTATACATCATACCACATCATGGACTAAATGCAAGATATATATATATATATAGGCACTACTTCATATTCTTTACTCCGATCCTAAGTCGCGACATTCTATTATAGGTTGCTCATAGAAACCTTCACGATTCAACCATTACATTCATTACTTGCTATCTTACTTAAGGTGAGTTCATAGCCCCACTTTACATTACTTCAATGTTTTACAAACCCTTGGGGGGAATACATGCTATTATTTTCTACTCGAACACAATGCTTTCTACTGTATGCTATTCGACTATGTTTTATTATCACTAAGTAACAACCTTGCTAAACCGAGATCCCTTATTATGAACCATTTAATCACTAGCAATAGTGAGCGCAAATATTGTGAATAGGCCTATTGGGATTGACGAATCCCATTTGTATTGACTAAGTTCAAACAAATGCATTAATATTTGAGATTTAGGTATGTTAGCAAAGTACCTACCGGGATAAATCTGCCGATCGATATTGGTATACGTTAACGTTATGGGGTCATAAGCTTAGTGTATAATAACCTTTCCGGGCATATAACAACGTAGCCCATCATTGTTTTTCTAAATATTGGTGTGAGTCTATAGCTCACACTACCAACATTATTGTGTTCAAACGATTTAACTACAAACACTACGATTATTGTGTTCAACGATTTACTACCAACACTTTGTGTTCAAATGATTTAACTACAAACACTACGATTATTGTGTTCAACGATTTACTACCAACACTTTGTGTTCAAACGATTTAACTACAAACACTACGATTATTGTGTTCAACGATTTACTACCAACACTTTGTGTTCAAACGATTTAACAAACTCTATGAATATCACTCAACCTTTGTGTTGACCTCTCAAGCATGTATTTCAGGTTCATGACGATCAAGGATGGCACGGAAGCGCACGGATACTCAAGAGGGCTATAAATTTTATTATCATTCAAAAACTCACTTAATGTGATTTGTAAACATGGAACCAATTGGGACCTCATTTTGTAACCTCTGATATTTATATAATTTGAATGATACATCTTTTAAAACGACTCAATTAAAGTTCGTTTTCTATTATTGTGACTATTGTGCCGTCAAGTAACACCCAGTTCGAATTCCGCTGCAACCATGAATTGGGGGTGTTACAGATTGGTACCAGAGCCATGGTTATAGAGAAACGGGTCTTAGTGAGACCTAAACTATAACTACAATCACAAACAAAAACATTTTATAGCCTTCCGCTCTCCGTGTCTTCCATCCTCCAGACGATTATGGATTTAGTAAGCATGTTATGATACACAAACATATTGGTATATTCATATATACCCATTTTGAGCATTTCCCCATAGACATTTTGTGCTACACAAACATAATTGCATATTGAAATATGTACCCTAAACATAATTGAGCATTTCCCCGTAAGCATTTTATGCTACATGAACACATATAAGTATATTGATATATACACACTAGGCATTTTATGCTACATGAACACATATAAGTATATTGATATATACACACTAGGCATTTTATGCTACATGAACATATTAGTATATTGATATATAAACTCGGTTTATTTTCAATCATTTATCTAAACAATGAACTAAACATATCTGTGTATGCCTATTCTAAGGCATTTCGACATAGCCACACTCTCCCAATCATGTTCCTACTCCAACATTCATTTTTCAAGACATTGTGAGATACAATGGCCTCATTCATTTTCCAAGACATTGTGAGATACAATGGTCTCATTCATTTTTCAAGACATTGTGAGATACAATGGCCTCATTCAATTTCCAAGACATTGTGAGATACAATGGTCTCATTCATTTTCCAAGACATTGTATGATACAATGGTCTTAATCATTTCTCAAATGTTTTGAGTCACACAATGGCCTAACCTACTTTCCAGACATTGTGAATTGCACAATGGTCTAACCTACTTCCGAGACATTGTGATTTGTGCAATGGTCTCTGGAATTATTTCACGACCTCATCAATATCATTTCTTATGATATCAAAAATCCATCACAAGCTAACGATTTCCAAACAAGAAATATGAGATTTCTAAAGGACAAACTAATCCATCGTCGACAAAAGCTGAACTTTCTCTACATTCATTAAGGTTTTCTGATGAAACCTTCATTATTAAAAGTTCGTGATCCTGGCCAAGTATGTTCTATTTTAGAACTACTTAGAACTTCCTTTCGATATGTATCTACCCTTACTACCTTCTATGCAATGGAATATGAAAACATACGTTACAAGTCTAGTATGGACGGGACTTGCAACTTAATGGTTTGACATCGCCTTTGTTTAGTGGACAGTTTCCCGAAAGCAATGGACGTATCACAAGTATACCTAATTTAGGTATTTGAAAATTTTATCGAACCTTGGCTAAATATAGACTAGTCACCTATATTTAACCTAGGGACAGTGGAATATAGTCTGACTAACTATATTCGACTTAAAATTTTCAAATACTGAGAATAGTTGTACTAGGGTTATGTTTAGGTTGATTTCCTACATGAACTCGATAAACCACCAGAATACATTAAAACAATCTAGAGACACGATAATGTCTTACCACTCAGCGAAATCTTAACACCTTATTTGTGTTACCTAATTTCATTCTTGAAATTTTTCATTTATGAGATAATCCGAACTACTATCTTGGGATAGTTATCAATTATTCTCTTCATCCTGTAGAAGTACCATCCTGTTTAGGATACCATTCCATCATAAACTTTTAAAATCTCTTAAGATTTTTAAAGCAAACTCAACATCTATACCTAAGAGTATTAATGTTAAGCATACACTACACACTTTTATTCATCAACATATCATAACATTATCTTCACAACCGTTGGAACCACAAGCTCATTTACAGATTTTGATGCACTTTTAAAGCTCAAATCATCCTTAGTTACACCACAAGTACCCTCATCAGCTTTACAAGTTTGAATATTCATCTTGTACTTTTGGAACACCAGTATCATCTCATAATACACTACCTTGTAACTCACCGGCTAAGTATGAATGTTGTGTCGGGAATTCTTGAGTAGGATGATTTATAATGTCCTTATTTGAATGGATTGGGATGCCTTTTCATTTAAATAAAGAAATTATAAATCATCGAACCATACGTTTATATTCCTTTAGTTACATTGTTTGGGATGCCTCTCTATGTAAATAAAGAATTATAAACAAGTGGGCTTAATTATATCCGAAATAACATAAGTATGAAGTCAATAAACACTAGATACAACAACAGATTACCTACTAGGCTATGATTGCAACAACTATCCCAATTTCCATTAGTACGAGATTTACTTTTGGTTTTCATAATGATAGTGCAATAACAAACAAACTCATTACGGGGCCATGTAACCATACGCATGCGCAGTCGTACCAAACTCATTGCGAAGCCATGTAGCCATATGCATGGGCAGCCGTACAATTCAAACAGGACTTGGTCCAACCACATGTTCAACGCTTATTCCATGATTCGATTCTTATATCAATTGTTATTGATACTTGACAACTATATCAAGTTCTATTTGATATTCAACTACTATATTAATTCCTATTAATATCCGACTGCTATATCAATTTCCTTTGATATTCGACTATTACCATACCTTTTCTACATAAAAGGAAGCCTCATCCTACACCATACACCGAAATGACAAATCAAATTACATCACTGGTAATTCCAGACTCTAGTCCTCATAAGTAACCACACCTTTTCATCGACATCACTCCAACATATGACACACAAAGAACTTCGGGACGAAGTTCCCCGTAAGGGGTAGAGACTGTAACAATCGCAATTTCAGGTTAATTACTATTCTCGGAAAAATTTCACTATTCACTTTTACTATTCATTTTTCCCGAAACTTTCCCGAAAGTTGATTTTTATTTGATATTCTCGAGTGATAAATCATTTCCATGGCAAATTAAATGTTTGACATCCATCAGATCATTTTCGTGAAAGTTATTAAGGAATTACACGGAATTACACGTTTTAGGGTAAAACGTCAATCAGAAATTCTACGTACAACGAAATTCGACCCCGTCAGGTGACCCCACATCGGAAAAATGTTTGACACGCTTATGATTTATTTGAGAATTAATCGTGACTGAGAAAAACATGACCAAAGACTTCCCAGCAGGTCACCCATGTCGGTACTACTCTCACATGAGCACGCTTAACCGAATGGGCGATTAACCGTTAGACCACGAAACGAGTTTCTAAGACAATTTGAGTTTTCAAATTTTTAGAAAAAGTCAACATATTTTTCCCTCCTCCATTGACCAAAAATCATCCCTTGATGTTATAAGTCATTTCGTGATTTTTAGGCTTACGGTTTGATGTCTAAAAGACATTTAATACCAACCGACACTAGACTGAGCCCAGTCTAGACATTATAAGTCATTTTAAATCATTTTTATCACATTAGAAAAGTAACATTTTACTTTTCTCAATATTACGCAATATTCAGCGTTTTACGCGAATTACGCGTTTTAGACCCGTGTTTCCAGTTTTTAGCAGGGTTTTAGCACCCGATAGATCCTACCACTCATTTTATATTTTATTATGGACTATATGGACATGTTTAACCATTCTTCCAAGTTCCATAATTTTACGAAACCCGGTTTTACGTTTTGAGGCTTAATCATTTACGATTGGCATTTCCCGGAGTCAAAACTAACCAAGTATCTTGGATAATACCAAGAAAAGTCCACACCCTTGCTCTCCAAGCCTTGCAAACCGCCATAGGGGGGGGGATTCACACTAGGTGGAAAGATCTCATGCATTGTACTCTTGGATGCTTACATGTGTTGAACTTGGCCTCCAAGGGTTGACAAGTCAACACAAGTAACCTCCTTAAGACCCTATAAAAGCCCCCATCCCTCCCTTGTTGCCGTCCACTTCCATACACACCAACACCATTCCATTTGCTAATTCTCTTCCAAGTTTCATGCATGATTCAAGTGATTCTTCAAGGTTGAAACCCTAGATAGGTTATCATTCATCAAACACTTCCATAACCTCATATACTTGGTGATTTCTCTTGAGTTTAAATCCACTCAATTCACCTAAACCTTCATCATCCATCTTTCAAGAATACCAAGGGTAGAAATATTGCATGAAGAGAAGTGGGTTGAAGCAAGTCTATCAAAGTCCTATCCTTACATGTTAACTTCCTTTCATCTTTGAAAGCCAAAAGTTGTGAGCCAAACCCTAACTTGATTCTTGTTAAATAATCATGTTCATGTTATTTACATATTATTTGTGCTATATATTGTCTTGTTATCATGTCCATGATGTATAAAAATGACCAAAACAAGTTATTGTTATTGATTGTTACAACAAGTTACTAAAACAAGTAAACTAGTGACTTTCTTGGTAAGACCTGATCAAAATGGTAAAATTATGATGTTGGATCATTACATAGTACAGTAGAGGACTTAACAAGGAAACCATAGCAATTTGAACCACCTAAAACGAGTATATGAGTCAAAAGTTACGCCCATTTGAAGTTACCAAAGATTTCCGGCAAAACTGCCTAAACCTTCCTGAATCGCATTCTGACTTTTTGAAAGTCATACTTCTGGTCCGATTCATCAAAAAGTTAAAACACGAAAGTTGTCCGGAACGCCGTTTTCGTTCAGGAACAAAGAGGCTCGAGCCTTGAAAACACTTTCTGAGTAAGATATTTCACAATTTCTTAACAGCTATTTACATATAATAAGTCACTAAGTTATGGTTATACTTTAAAAGGAACAAGAGTTATTATGACCTATAAACAAGACCACCACCATAGCTAGAGCCAAGGTTGTGTCTCATGACCTTGAAACAAGGACTAAAGGTCATGGCTAGGCCATGACGAAATGACCATAACAACTTACATAGGCGTAAACATGAAACAATGAATTAGACGATAACTTGAACAAGCAATTTGGATCTACTTCACTTAAAAAGGAACCATGAGATTTTACCAATAGAAAATGGTCATTCAAGACTTATGAAACTACCCCTAATAACAATCTTCATGTACAAATAAACTTTCCTAAGTTTATTCAAATATCGGACATGTAACCTTTCGGATCAAAACTTATATCTATATATTTCATCAACTACTACGATAGTAGGGAGCCTCATGTGAGGAGTTCATTATGTAAGCCGTCGAGATGAGTTGTGGATTTACGAGTTAAAGTGTCATGGCTCCTCGAACGCTTACTAACATGACTTCTGAATTATGTCGGCCCGAACGGTAGTAAACGATATACAAAACATACATGTTTCATGAATCATTTCTTTCAAAGACTTACATTATACATCATACCACATCATGGACTAAATGCAAGATATATATATATATATATAGGCACTACTTCATATTCTTTACTCCGATCCTAAGTCGCGACATTCTATTATAGGTTGCTCATAGAAACCTTCACGATTCAACCATTACATTCATTACTTGCTATCTTACTTAAGGTGAGTTCATAGCCCCACTTTACATTACTTCAATGTTTTACAAACCCTTGGGGGGAATACATGCTATTATTTTCTACTCGAACACAATGCTTTCTACTGTATGCTATTCGACTATGTTTTATTATCACTAAGTAACAACCTTGCTAAACCGAGATCCCTTATTATGAACCATTTAATCACTAGCAATAGTGAGCGCAAATATTGTGAATAGGCCTATTGGGATTGACGAATCCCATTTGTATTGACTAAGTTCAAACAAATGCATTAATATTTGAGATTTAGGTATGTTAGCAAAGTACCTACCGGGATAAATCTGCCGATCGATATTGGTACACGTTAACGTTATGGGGTCATAAGCTTAGTGTATAATAACCTTTCCGGGCATATAACAACGTAGCCCATCATTGTTTTTCTAAATATTGGTGTGAGTCTATAGCTCACACTACCAACATTATTGTGTTCAAACGATTTAACTACAAACACTACGATTATTGTGTTCAACGATTTACTACCAACACTTTGTGTTCAAATGATTTAACTACAAACACTACGATTATTGTGTTCAACGATTTACTACCAACACTTTGTGTTCAAACGATTTAACTACAAACACTACGATTATTGTGTTCAACGATTTACTACCAACACTTTGTGTTCAAACGATTTAACAAACTCTATGAATATCACTCAACCTTTGTGTTGACCTCTCAAGCATGTATTTCAGGTTCATGACGATCAAGGATGGCACGGAAGCGCACGGATACTCAAGAGGGCTATAAATTTTATTATCATTCAAAAACTCACTTAATGTGATTTGTAAACATGGAACCAATTGGGACCTCATTTTGTAACCTCTGATATTTATATAATTTGAATGATACATCTTTTAAAACGACTCAATTAAAGTTCGTTTTCTATTATTGTGACTATTGTGCCGTCAAGTAACACCCAGTTCGAATTCCGCTGCAACCATGAATTGGGGGTGTTACACAATTACCTTCATCTAACAGTTGTGGGACAGAAAGCAAATTGCAAGTTAATCCAGGTACATATAAAACACTTTTTAAAACAAAACCATTGTCGAAACAAACATCTCCTTCTTTTTCAGCCATAGCTATATTGCCATCAGGTAGCTCGCCGGGCCATTGGACTATCTCCTTTAAGTTGGAGAGGTCTCCTATCATACCTGTCATATGGTGTGATGCCCCTGAATCAATAATCCAAAAATACTTACCATTCATTTTTTCGATAGAACCTGATCCGTTCTTCAACATTTGTAGTATTGTTTCCCATTGTTTTGAGTTTAAACCTGGAAGCGGGATAACATTAGTATCATTCACTCCATTGTTGGTGCCAATGCCTCCTGCTTGGACAGTATTAGCTCGAGTGAAACCGCGACCTCCTTTGCCCCTTCCTCGTCCAGGTGATGGTCCTTTATCGTTACTACCACCCTTTTTATCAACTCGAGGTCTATCTCCCCACCATTCCGGATACCCATGGATCTCAAAACAAGTTTCTGAATTGTGTCCACTTTTGTGACAATTAGTACAAGTCATTGTCTTGTTCTTTACTTCAGTTTGCTTTTGCATAGCTAATGCCATAAGTTCTGGTCGATCATCCTTCTCACGTGTCATTGTCTTAACCCGTTCTTCTTGAATAAAAATAGAGTATACCTTGTTCATATTTGGCAACGGGTCTTGTGCTAAAATATTTGATCTTGCGGTTCCATACACATTCTCATCGAGTCCCATGAGAAAAGTATGGACTTTTTCATCTTCTTGCTTCTTTGCTAACTTCTTTCCAAGGTCACAAGTACATTTTCCACAGGTACAAGCAGTCAACTGATCAAAATTTGCCAACTCGTCCCAAATCTGTTTGAGACGTCCATAGTAATTGACTATAGTCAATCCTTTTTGTCGACAACTTGCAAGATCACATTTGAGCTGTTGAATTCGAGGCCCATTAGTAATTGAAAAACGATCTTTTAGATCATCCCATAAAACCTTCGCTATCTCCACATGTGAGATGGTGGAACGCAACGTAGGCTCGATGGTGTTTCTGATCCAGGACACTAATAATGAATTAATTGTCCACCAATCTTCAATATCATTATCCTTCTCCTCTGGTTGTTTTATAGTCCCATCTATGAACCCGAACTTCTTTCGTGCTCGCAAAGCAGTTCTGAAAGAACGAGACCATTCGTCATAGTTATCGCCATTCAACTGAACTTGGATTATTGACAGACCGGGGTTGTCTAACGAGGTGATATCGTACGGTGATATCATTTTTCGTTGTGAACTGCTACTTTGTGAGTTGTCTGCTTGATCACCAGCCATTAAGAATTGTTATGAAAAGAACCAAAACAAATCTTAACCAAGTAATAGGATGTTGACGTGGAGTGTTTGTGGTGGTATAAAAGATGTAGATGAAAATAATAACAAAGTTTTTGACAAGTTGGTTTATTGACTAATAGAGATTGTTTGTGTTTGACTAAACAATTCTATGTCGACAATTTTTTTTTTTTTTTTTTTTTTTTTTTTTTACACCACGGATTGTATCATGGCTCTGATACCATGATAAATCTCAAGGGTATTTATACAAAGAGTTTATCTTTGGCTACAAGCCACTTAATTCTAGAATGATCAACTATAAGGTAACTAAATAATAGGCTATCAAATCCCATAATATAAGATTTGATATATCTTCGCTTAATAGATGGCATTTATTCCTCTTGATGTCATGACTGAGAATGCCATTTTTTTATTTATTTATTTATTTTTTTTTTGTGTAGAAGAAACTGAGAATACTTTTCACCACATGAAAAATGTGAAAATACAACTAACTTAGGGGGCGTTTGGTTCGGGGATATTGGGGGCATTTGCATTTAAATTGCCCCCAAATATTGTGTTTGGTTGACACTTTGGAGGAATTTACAATTCCACGAATTGCCTAAATGGAGTAAATTAGAATGCCTCCAAAAAGTGAGGAATTTTAATTTACTTGGAAATTTTTTTTATAACATTTTTTTCTTATTGTTTTTTTATAAACTTTTTTTATAAACTTTTTTATAAACTTTTTTATAAACTTTTTTTATAAATTTTTTATAAATTTTTTATTAACTTTTTTTTTATAAATTTTTATATTTTTTTTATACATTTTTTATAAACTTTTTTTATAAATTTTTATAATTTTTTTTATAAATTATTTAATAAATTTTTATCATTTTTTTATAAATTTTTTATTAACTTCTTTTTATAAATTTTTTATAAATTTTTTTTATAAACTTGTTTTATAAATTTTTTATAAACTTTTTTTATAAACTTTTTATAAACTTTTTATAAATTTTTTATAAATTTTTTATAAACTTTTTTTATAAACTTATTTTATAAATTTTTTATAAACTTTTTTTATAAATTTTTTATGAACTTTTAAATAGAATATTTATAAAATTTATATTAAAAAAAGAAAAAAAAATATTTAAAATTCCAGAATTTTAAATTCTGTCAACCAAACATGACAAGATATTTTAAATTCCGGAATTTGAAATTCTCATAATTCCGGAATTTAAAATTCCGGAATTTCAAATTCTTGAACCAAACAGCCCCTTAGTCTCATATATTGATAACACTTCTTTGCAAGGATATTTGCTTTAGTTATGATGTTATTTTAAAAATCATACTTTTCATAAAGATAACAAATAATCTCATGTAAAAGCACTATAACTACCATTCAAACCATCAGAATATGATCACGTTTTTTTGTTGAAATGTGTTAAACCATGTCGTCATTGCATAAATTAAAGCCGAAACAATGGAATTTTTGTTGAAAAATGAGCGAGTGGTAAAAACCTAAATCCTGTTTTCTTTCGTTAAAAAACTAACGACGGTTAGTCATGTGACCGACTCAAGGCCTAATTATAAACGAGTTTACAAGTTCAAGGTACTACACTGTACCATTAAAAATTTAGAGCATGTGGTAAGGTTACCATGAATTAAATTTTAACGCACTATCACGTCAGCACCACATCAGCTTTTCCCTTTTAACCTACTCTTTACTTTCCACCCCGGTAACATAACTCACCTATAACTCACCTTAACTCACCTCCACCCCAAATATTTTCAATTTCAACCCCAATTTTTAACAAACACTTCATTTATTTAAAACATAACATTAATTAAAACACACCATTACATTACATTACGAAATTAAAAAAAAAAAATAACGATACTAAAAAAAAAAAAATACGAAATCAATAAAACACTACATCACATAATTATTCATAATTGACGAGGAGACAACCCAAGTTTCATGGCGATTCGATCCTTTTCCGCATTAACGAAAGCCACCCAATGTGGATATTTGCCGGTGGTGTCGAGCATCAAAAATTCTAGCTCTTTCATCCTTTGTTGTGCGGCTTGATTTTCGGCTGTCGCCTGATACGCCCTACTCGCCTCTTCACGTTTGGATTTGAGGAAGAACCCGCGTATTGGTGATTCCAACCACCACCGAGAAGATTTGTAAACGAGTTGTCATTGTTGTTGCCGCCCGACATTTTTTTTTTGGCTAATAGAAGAGTATTGTAGATGAAAATAATTGTGAAAGTGTGAAAAAATATTGTGGGGGTGAAGGGGTATTTATAGTTGTAATAAAATGGGTTTTTTTTTTTAACACTTCTAACCGTTTACAAACGGTAATATATTATAGGGGCTGGAAAAATTTTTTTTTTATTTATTTATTTATTTATTTATTTATTTATTTTTTTAAATAAACTAGCCGTTGAGGCCAAAAAACGTTTTTATTTTTATTTTAATCGAATGCAGCTTCCCTTAACGCACGTTAAGTGCTTGCCCGAGCACGTTAACGCACCCTTTGCCTTTGGGGGCCGGTAAGGTAACACACCACGTTAAGGTGGTGCGTTAAGAGTTAACGCAGGTGGCTGCGTTACCTTACCGAGTGGTCTTAGGGTAGCAAAAAACCTGGTTAACCAAATTTGAGGTATCAAAATACACTTTGGCCAAATAGTTATATAAGGATTGTGACATACAATTCATGGACGGAACTTAGAAAGGACCGAGGGGGGCTGCGGGCCCTCCAAAAGTTTTGACCCTATTGACATTTTATACATTTTTACATATGGTTTTAGTAATTTTTAAAACAAAAATATTAGTGTAGTGTATATCGGCCCCTCTAAAATAAATATTTTTCAAGTTAGCCCCCCACCAAGAGTGTTCAAGTTCCGTCTTTGACGTAGATATTAAGAAGTCTTAATGAACATAGTAGTTTCTTAATATAAATTGGGTTTAGGTCACGAAATAGCAATGAATTTTTTCGAAAGTTCCGTCTTGTTACGTGAACTATAAAATGTATCATTAAATACAACAAAATTTCATAAAGTGTTCAAATATGTATATTTTGATGCATTGAACATACCAGACCAAATGACAGGTGTCACTATTTTGATGTAAAATGATACTACCTATTAAAAGTTGAGCATGTATCAGATATTCCTTTTTTAGTTGTTTTCCCTAGCTATATCTTTGATGAATCGATGTGTATTCATCGTATATATATATATATATATATATATATATATATATATATATATATATATATATATATATATATATATATATGCTCAACTTTTTAGAGGCTAATCTACGCCCTACATCATTATTTGATGGAATATCTGATACATGCTCAACTTTTTAGAGGCTAATCTACGCACTCCATCTTTATTTGATATAATTGATGAGATTAATCCCAACAATTTTAAAAACTCGCTTTCATTTTTTTTCTTTCCAAATATTAATATCATTCAAACCGTTAATCGTTAAGAATATATATATATATATATATATATATATATATATATATATATATATATATATACCGTTACGACGAACATTTAATTATCTTTTTATAGATAGACACTTTGATATATTTTCGACAACAGTTTTTTTCGTTTATTTCACGTTTATTTTTGTGGCCGAAAAAATCACATGTGATATTACATATTACATATGATATTACACCAATATCATATGTGATATTACACTAATATCACATGTAATAAATCACATGTGATATTACATATCACATATGATATTACAACAATATCACATGCGATATTACACTAATATCACATGTGATTTTTTAGGCTACGAAAAAAAACATGAAAAAAACGATTTTTTTTTGTCGAAAGTATATCAAAGTGCCCGTCTATAGAAAGATAATTAAATGCTCGTTGCGATGGTGTAATTCTTTTCGCTTAACGATCAACGGTTTAAGAGATATTTAAATTATAAAAAATGGGTAAATATTAAAATATTTTTAATATCAACTCTTGATATATAAGAAAAGTTTGGTATTTAAAATAACTCTCCTAAAAAAAGTTTAACATTTTAATGTTAGAGATTTGATATATATGATTTTTCCCAAAAATATCTACACATTAGCAAAAATTTATATAGTAATTTACCTTTATTTACAACTTGGTGTGTAAAACAATTTATTTGATCTTGCAAAACCTTATGAACTCGCTTGCGAACTGGGTTCACAAGGGCTGCAAATTTATTGGCTAATTTGCGGAAAAGAAAAGTTTTTTTTTGAACAAAGTTAGTACTATATGTAATCTCTTAAAAACACTTTATTTAAATTTGCTAATGCAATGTTTAGCATTCTTTAAATACATTATAACATTTAGCAAAGTCTG
This sequence comes from Artemisia argyi, assembly GCA_030686995.1. Taxonomy (NCBI): domain Eukaryota; kingdom Viridiplantae; phylum Streptophyta; class Magnoliopsida; order Asterales; family Asteraceae; genus Artemisia; species Artemisia argyi. Next base: position 197,949,299 of record CM060702.1, read on the forward strand.
TTTTTACAATAACAACGATTTTTTGAGCAATGTCGATCGTTCATGTAACATGAGTGACACATGCTTCCACATTGACCAACGTTTTTGCACGGGTAGCCTGGAGTGGCTGGTCCACTTGGAGGAACCGGTTCGCCCTTCGGCTTCATTGGGTAGAACATCGGGTAGCCTGGAGGGGCTGGTCCACTTGGAGGAACCGGTTTGCCCTTCGGCTTCATTGGGTAGAACATTGGGTAGCCTGGAGGGGCTGGTCCACTTGGAGGAACCGGTTTGCCCTTCGGCTTCATTGGGTAGAACATCGGGGATCCTGGAGAGGATGATCCACTTGGAGGAACCGGTCCCCTCGGCTTCATTGGGTAGAACATCCAATCATCTTCACTACCTGATCATAGCAAACAACACAATTACATTATATGTATATACTTTCTTAAATGTCCTTTTTTTTAGTTTTCATATTTTTGCAACTAGGTAACTACAAAAGCGCCTATAATTTTAAAATGGTTGGTCTCTAACCTGACACCGATACACAAACCAAGAGTACGAAGCATAGCACGATGTGAACTTTAGCCATGATATGTGTCATACGAACTATACGTGCCATTTATATATAGTATGGAAAAACAGGATTTTGATGAGTAGGAAGCAGGTCAATACAATAAATTGCAACATTTAATCAATACCATTACTACACAGTTAATGGATTTGTTGAAAAAATGAGTCTGGTTGCAAATAAATAGTAAATCAAATGCATCATCATCTTGACTTTGGTGTAAAAATGTTTTGCATTGTAGAAATGGCTTACGTTTAGCAATGCTGATAAGCATACCCATAAATTTCGACTCAATATTTACAAAGTACTGTGTAAAATAGGATTGAGATGAGTAGGAAATGGGTAAGTACAATAAATTGCATCATTTATTTATATCATTACTACGCGCTCTAACCTGCCCAAAGCAACCTCATGAAAAGGGAGAATGGTGGGTTAAAACTCGGTAGATTAGTAAGCCAAAAAGTCGAAAACCTTGGTTATCCGAAAACCTAACCAAACCACTTGGCTCCATTCGAACCTGAATTACCCAAATTATGTGACTCAAATATTTACTGTTTTAACTTTCATTCAAAACGCAATCTCAATATCCCTAAGAGCGCTCGGTAAGGTAACAGGGTTATTTTTTAACTCACTCTCACCTCAGCGCCACATCAATTTTTACCTTTTAACTTAACTCTTGACTTTCCACCCCGATAACATAACTTACATTTAACTTACCTCCACCCCAATTATTTTCAATTTCAACCCCAAATTTTAACAAACACTTCATTTAAAACTAACATAAACATTTATAAAACACAAATTACATAAAACATCTTAATTAAACTACGATAATTAAACATTAAACATCTTAATTAAACTACAATTATTAAAAAGAAAACATCTTAATTAAACTAGGATACTTAAACATAAACATCTTAATTAAAATACAATAATTAAACTACGATACTTAAACATAAACTACGAGTTAAATAAACTACGATTATTAAAAAAACGAATCATCAGACACATAGCCCTCGTGACTCGAATAAGAGACACTCGAATCGTCCTCACTGGATGGCACACAGGGCAATCCATTTTGAATTCGCCATTCTGCTCGACGGTTTCTCCGAGCCTGTTTAGCTCTTAAGTACTCCTCAAGAGCTCTTGCCGCATCTTCTTCCTCTGCTTGAACATGTAACAATTCTTGCATATCTTGCTGAAACAGTTCTTCATCAGGCAACCCTCTCCAAATGGGTTGGTTTGCCACCGGTGGATTGTTCACCGGTTGATCGGGTTGTTGTTGGACAACCGGTGGATTGGGCACCGGTTCATTATCCGGTGTGAATACCGAAAAGATGTCTTCCGGTGGAGTGTTCACCGGTTCATTCGGTATCATGCTGGAGCTTGAGAATTGATGGGAAAAGTCATGGTGACTTGGGAATTGCTGGGAGAAGTCACGGTGAGTTGGGAATTGTTGGAAGAAGTCACGGTGAGTTGAGAATTGTTGGGAGAAGTCTTTGCGAGACATTGTTTGAGAGAATTGTTTGTGAATTATGTATGATTTGTGAGAGAATTATGTGAGCAATAATGAGATGTGAATGGGTGTTAAATAAGCTCATAAATCCCGCCCATATATTTAAATTTTAAACGTTTAAAACAATCCCGCCCAGTGATTTGAATTTTAAACGTTTAAAATAATCCCGCCCACGAACTTTTGAATTTTAAATGTTTGAAAGATCCCGCTCGGTTTTCAAATTTGAATTTTGAAATTTGATTTTTATCCCGCTCGGTTTTCAAAATTCTATCATCCCTATAAATAACACACCATACAATAGTATTCTTCACAAACTCCTAAAACATTTCACAATGAATAATCGTTGGTCAATGGAAGATGAATACTTGCTAGGTAACGTATGGCTTGAAGTTCATGATTCTAGAGACCTTGTGAATGGACGTTCTTTTTGGAATGAAGTTACACGAAGGTTCAACGATCAGACTGATGGTGAGCACCGTAATAAAAATAGTATTACGACTCAATGGAGTAGAATCAACCTTGAATGTCGTAGGTATAATGAAATTTACAAAGAGTTGCTGCGTACAAGTGAAGACCCTTGTCGTCTCAGCATTGCAAACCGAATTTATTATGAACGCTATGGGAGGGGATATATTATCAACATGTGTGGTTCGTTCTGAGAAACACAGATGCGTGGGACAGAGACGATGAGTAATGGTGTTTATGTTAAGTATTTTCCTATCGTGTCTTTCTGTTTTACGTATCGTGTGTATTTGTTTCCTGTAGCGTTTGTAACTTGGTGTAATATTGCTTTAAATTTGAAATTGAATAAAAGGCTTAACGACTACTTTTTCACTGGCTATTTTTTTAACGTCTTTTTTCCCCTATAAAAACCAGTTTAACAAAAATATATTTCTTCACACAAGTATCACTAATCTTCACACACAAACACAATGGCTAACGAACCAGCTGAGGTACAAAGAACAATTCTTGCCCGATTACGCAATGAACAAGAAAAAGAGCTCAGGCTAATTAACAAATTGCTAAGTGAGATAACTCGTATCATGCTCCAGAAGCATGATCGTGCTCTAGATATAGAAAGGTTGCGTGAGCTGCCTCAAGATCATCCAGCTATCAGGGTCGGTTTGCAAACTCTATTAAGAAACGATGAAACAGATCGTGAACTTCATGTAGCCTTAAAGATGGTTAGGGAAGAAGTGTTGCAGGTGTGGGAAGAAAAGTCAGAGCTCATCGACAATTACAAATCTATATAAAAGCTTAACGAGTATCGTTGGATGGTTTATGTATTCATATTGTCTTGTATTCGATGATGAATTTTAAGTTATGATTTGATTTTTAAATCGTAGGAGGTGTTTTGTAACTTTTTTATTTTGGTATTAATAAAAGCAAATAATATGACAAGGGCCAAAAGTGTAAATTATTATTATTATTATTATTATTATTATTATTATTATTATTATTATTATTATTATTATTATTATTATTATTATTTTTTAAACTAAGTAGCTTAACGCTGCGTGAGCAGGTTAACTCGGCACGTTAACGTGTATTTGACCATCAAGCTCGGTAAGTTAACCTGACTAATTTTTGTGGTGCGTTAACATTTAACGCATGATTTGTGTGATCTTACCGATGGCTCTAATACAACTATGACTATACGAATAACCCAAATACAAGTCCATTTAATCGAATGACCCAACATGAACAACAAAATTGGTTAGAACAAGGAATGTAATGCCCGCCGCGTTGCGGCGGCTTTTTTTTTTTTTTTTTTTTTTTTTTGCAAATTTTTTTACGAATAATGTTGGGGTGAGGGTTCTCATTGTAAGATCGTGGTATGTTTTTGGACGACACGTATTGTATTTGTTTCGAACAAATGTTGTGTGAAGCTATATTTATAGTTGTCGTACGACGTCCTTTTCGGAATGAATGTTGTGTCAGGCAACAATATGTTGTGACGGAGCTAATTTTAACTGTTATAGTTTTAAAAAAATTTAGGATACTATTAAAGTTATTTGATAGGTTAAGGATGCATTTTGAAAGTTCTTTTATTTAGAAACTATGTATATATTAAATTTTAACATTTTTTATAAAACCGTACGTACGCCAAAAGTATATTAATATTGGGCTTGTTTTGTTCATTATCGAGATGCCTTTTTTCCAGTATTTTTTTTATTCAAGAAACCGGTACGTATCTGTTAGATATTTGACAAATAAAGTTTGTTATATAGAAAAGTCGTAAATATTAAGAAGTTCATGGTGTGTTTTGTAACTAAAATTTATATTAAAGAAATGTTTGTTACATTTTTTAATTGTGAACAATAGGATTCATAAAAATTGCAGTACCATGAAACACATATACACGACACTTGTTCTTAACTGGGATTAAACGGACAAACTTCCATATTGAGCCTCAGCTGCACGAATGGGCTAATCAGCAAATCCAAACCAAAAATAGTTTTTTATTACAGAAATTGTTTTTTAATGTATTGTTTATTATTTAGACAGCCATCAACGCTTTTAGTAGTATATAGGAATATGTTGCTGGATTTCCTAATGAACTAAAGCAGTATTCAAAATACTTCTCAAAATAGCCCGAGCCCTCATTCGGGTAGTTTAGATTGAGCGACCAAATGTTTGGGTTGGGTCTTGGTGATTGCTGACAGGCATACCCAAACCCGAACACATGAACAACCTTAATTGTACTACCTAACTACCTCTGCTCCAGCACTTGTTACATATGCGCTTTATAGTTTGTTAGACATCAATCATCATTGTGAAACTGTGCCCATACTTAGGACTGAGCCAAACTAACTAAACCAGTAATGATCGTTGGACCAACCTGCCTTCAAACTTTTGACTCACACCCGGTTAACAAGACCAGATCAAACCCAGTTAGGCTCACAAGTCACTAAAACTGACAAAATAGAAATAAGAAGCATATGAAAAAACAAAAAGCATAAAAACCACACCCTTCTTTAATTAAAAAAAGTTAAAAACTCAACCAAAAGCTTAAATTCGCTTTCTTGGTTACCAAAGTCATATACCAGCTTGACCCATGAACAAGTCTGGCTTCTCGGTTGAAGGGGTGTTATTTGCGCCAAAACTAAATAAGAAAAAAAAATGCACCTGATGAAAACTGGCTGCTAATATTTGTTAAGTTGATAGATGAAATATTCAATTTCTAGGTGAAACACCCTTAAACAAGAGGACTCCAAGACCACCAATGGCTAATGCCAATACTATAGAAACTGCAACAGCATCAACTTTCGGTCCATTGTTTTGCTTGATTTTTCGCTCTTGACGTGTTCTCTCTCCTATTTCATCATAGAGATGCTTGCTGATGTTATCTAGTTGATGCATGATCTTACGTTGGCTTTGGGCTATTCCAGATATCTGCTATGGAAAAATGAAGCAAATAAAGATCCATTTAGCAGGATTCCAATATAAATGGGTAATAAAACCATTAAGGGGTGCTTGGATGTGATTTTACATATAATGAAGAGTAATAACACAAACTATAGGAAATAGAGTTTGGATGTGCATCATCACATAATTAACTATTTGAGTGTTCGATAAACTGTTAATGTATTAAGTCAAAAGATACTAAAAACTGATTATTGTGACTGCAAGTCGCTATAATCATATAATCAGTTTCAGAATGCAAATCGAAACTCGTCTATGCATGTTCTAAATATGAAACTGGAAGTGCAATACGTACCTCTTCAATAAGGGGAGAATCCTTTGCTAACTGAGTAGATGAAGATGAATGGCGCACTAGTGATCCATTTGAGGAACCATTGGCTAAACTTGAGGTGAAGTATGAAGTTGAAGCAGCTCCATTGCTTGACTCATTGATTTGTTGGTTGCCAGAAAATGTTCTTGAAAATTCTGAACTTTTAGCATCTATCCTAGATGTGAACTCGTCCATACGATCATTCAGTGTAAAAATCTGTTCTGTGAGATGGCTAATTGCTCCCTAGAGAAGATGGGAAAACACTATAGTCAAACACTTCGAATTTTAGAAGTTTTAGTACATTAGCAACGCTTCAAAACATACTGTTTAGCAAGTGTGTTTGACTATTCAGATACCTATAACCCCCTACAATGAAAACATAAGGTTACCTGGATTGCCGTTGTGTCTGTTGGCTCCGTGCTCTTGTCATCAAACCTTGGATTGTTGATTGCATATCCAGAAATGGAGGTCAGATTTTTATCCCTCGCGGTAGAATATGAATGTGACATTCGACTGTACGGCACATATATCAGAAACGTTAAATAGTAAAATACTACTGAAAGTTTCAACCACATTAAAACAAACAAATAATAGGTTTGGATCTATACAGACTTGGTGGGGATGTTCGGATAAGAGTTTTATAAGGGTTCATTGCGAATCTGGATCACGTTAGTTAGGTAAATCGGTGATTAGAGCTAGAGATATGTAGACAACTTTACTATATCAAAGATTCAAAGATCAGTTCTTTTAGAACAGCTTACCTGCTTCTGCCAATCTAATTACTTAGGTCCTATTTAATCAGAACATCATTATGGTAATCATTTTACCAAACGCCAAAAAATAGTACCTCTGAAAGAAGTTATTTCTTGTTGCAGTGAGTGAAAGTGTTTCTCTGGGACTTGAAAGCATTTCATCATCGAGGCTTAGCTTGGTTTTTAAATCCTCCGGGAGAACCTACAGAAGGTCTTGATCAGGACTAAAATGTATTAAAACAGATGATGAGGAACTGAGGAAGTTTGGAAATATCATACCGTGACCTCGTTTACTAGCTTTTCAAGTTGCATTAGTTCAACATATGTACGAGGAGTGTATGAACCTTCCAATCCCAGCTGCTCAGCAACACATCTTACAGAAACTCGGTCTCTACCTTGCACCTTTTCGCAAAAAAATTAAGCAATAGAAGGTAACCATTAATCAACTTTAAAACGCCTATGCAAAAATAATGGAAAAGAGAAAGAACAAGCTGGCTTACCTGAACATAATGTCGACCAATTTGTTCCAGCCAGTCTATTTTCACACACACTCTGTCATCAACAAACACATGGCTAGTTCTTTTCAATATAGATGCTATTGTGTACCCCAACGCCATAAGACCACCAAGGAGACGCACGCTAACCTCAAAAGTTATCCTTGGAGATATTACAAATGGAGAATCCGTCACCCATTCCTGAAAATCAAAAATCATAATGAAAATTCTCGTATATTTTTCAATATTCACATTTCTTGTTAGTACAACCAGAAGTACACACAAAAAGCATGATAATAACCAGTGTCAAAATGGACAGTTTGGACTGAGTAACAGGCTAAAATGGATCGGATTGGACTGTCCCGCCAACATATTTTTATCCAAATTGTTAATCATATGAATAGTTATATTTTGAAATATGATTACAAAAATTATATTCTTGAAATATTGATGTAGTTGGGAGGTTATAAAAATTTGAATAAACTTTTGGTAGTTTTTGACCCGTTTAACCATTTCAATCCATTTGACCTGTATCAGTTCTAAGTTGTACATTTATCCCTTAAACATTTGAAAACACTTTGGGTACTTCCCGACACATTTGACCAGTTTCATCTTACGCTTAGTTTTTTGTATTTACCTATTTGACCCACTAAAGATTTAGAGATATACGTAATACACAGGGACCCATTGTTATGTACATGAGCCAGAATTGCTACCACTTATTGAAAGATCTAAAATCAAACCTCAAACATGAGACTATATCTTCCTTCTCTATTGCGCATCCTCAAATACGATTGGCAAGTTTCTGGATCTTCACCAGGTGGCAAAAGATAAATATCATAAGTCTCCTCCAGAGTTTGGGTATGTTCATCCGACATCACAGGCTTAACTTGATCCACAGTTAGGTTTCTTGATGACTGAACAGGTATCAAGAAAACGTTGAGATCAAAATTGTTTCATATTTGAACTTCACAGGAAAAAGCTCAAACCTTTAAAATATAAGTTGGACTCTGGAATCCTGTGAATGGATTAAATTTGTTAACGATTCTTATATGAGCCGTCTTTAGGTCAGGTTCTATAAATGCCTTGTACATTGGATAAACCTGCACAGACAAAGTAACTGATTAATTTGAGTAATGTTTTATCTCTAACACGTCAAATGGGTAAAATAAATCTATGAAAAACGCTGTTTAAAATGAAATGGGTCAAAATAGCTAAATCTGTACTTTCAAATCATAAAACCTCTATAGTTATTTTATACAAATAAGTAGGTTATTTATTGAGATATCATACTTTTTTAGCCATATTTGACATATCAATTATTTGACCCGTCACCCAACCTGATCAACCCAGCCCACATAAGTAATTATCCGTTTTGACCCGTTACCCAACTTGCCCTATCAGACCTTTTTTTAATAATATATTGTTCGAGTATAGAATCTACACATAGAAGAGCAAGGACAAACCGTCTCAGATATCTGGTAAATTATTTCTTCGGGTTCCTGCCCAACTCGTTGTATGTCCCGTAAAACCCTTTTCACAAGATCAAAGTGAACACCACCTGTAACAGATACTCGAAGATCCAGTAACGGACGCAACTTCTCACTTAAGGCGTATATGCCCTCAATTATCACAATATGGGAGCTCGGGACCTCAAGTGTCCTGTTATGACAAATGAGCCTGTAAGTTTCATTGCATCTCATAGTTGCATATATTAATAAATATTACGTATAACATTCACTTAGCTTAGACTTAAACACAGACTGCTTTAATTCTTTGTTATTGGCTAGTAACCCTGTGAAAGAAAGATTTACAAACCTGTAACCGGTACGAGTGCTAGACTTGAAATCATATATTGGAACTTCAACCGATTTCCCCTCCTTCAGATCATAAATGTTTTTCAGCAGCGTGTCATAGTCAGTTAAGCGAGGATCTGTTCCAAAAAGACAATAGAACGTTTGCATCCTTAGACTGGTAGAATAGTGCTTATGTAAATATCAAAATGTGTCATCTCCATGATTGGCATACAGAAACACATCCAGGGGCTGAGTGCTAAATAAAAAATATGCATGTATCTAGATTGGCCTAGAATGCCAATTGAGGCACATGTTCGTGATTGCTTATTTAGGTGCTCATTTGTTTATCTGCTTAGATTAAGAATTAAACATCTTGAGTTATTGGATAAACTCATAAACCTGCATATATGATTATTTTACCTTAAAAATATGCAGGTTGGTATCTGCTTATTTTTAAGCAGAAACACTTTAAATTAAACATCCCCAGAAAACCGGAAGTCCTTGGGAGTTATTTGATAAGCTTAATTTGTGACTCAGCGGGTTGACCCTGTTAATGATTCCAAAAGGGTCAATTAAGATGGAAGCCAACTTAATGTTCGTTTTAAGCGGATTAATAATAGCTTTTAAGTTTCAACTGAAAAAGTCAATATTAACCACGTTGTACAGTGTATCATATGATGATAAAACAAGTAACGAAGTCAAAGGATTTTATAGTCTTACCATCAAAGTTATCATCAATTACTCGACTACCATCATTGTAGTTATCCATAGAAATGACAGCAACACTCGGCATAAAGTTCATTATTTTATCCGTAAATGAGGACTTCCCGGCACCAGAAGGACCAGCTAATCCAACGAGTATAATCCCTTCATTTTTTTGGGCTAACAACTGACAAGCACGAATAACAACAAAGAACCCCTTCTCAAACGATAGATTATCTTGAATTCTAGCAATCTCATAACGATCGCAATCTTTTCTCTTAACTAAACGAACTTGATCTTTCAATAGACCTTGCTTTCTTGACCCCAAATCACCAATAGAGATCTCTTGAGTCATTATTTCCACGTTTATTCCTATTAGTACCAGAAAACATACAAAAAAAATGAAAACTTTAATCTTTCAACAACAACCAAAAAAAAACAAAAGCAGACCTAAGTATGAACTATTTCGTTCAATAGATGAGATCACTCTACCACATAACTAATTAGTTTGTTACATCTAAGAGGGTGTTTGGGATTGCTTATTGGAGTACTTATCTGCTCATTTTTTAAAACATATTAGAGGGTGTTTGAATTGCTTCTGTGAGTGCTTATCTACTAATCACCAATAAACGCTTCAAAGTTGTTTTTAAAGAAGATACACACACACGTTAAAACAATCAATAATCCCAAACACCCCCCCATAGCTAGCATATAAACATAAACAAACATATGAGGTTTTCCCTATTTCAAGTTACCCGGGGAGGGCGAGTAAATGGTACCAAAGATGTTTACCTATGGAGGTTTGAACCTTAGACCTCGCGTGAGGACGTCAAGCGACTACTAATGAATATGAATCATAACATTTAAACATGTAAAACATAAACAATGGTATTTGAATCATAACATAAACAGCCAAATTACATTAATAATAGTAAAAAAAAACAACAACATGACATATATAACAACAATAAAAGACTGATTCCACTATTATTCAAAAGGTTTGACGTCACATACCTTCATAAGTACATTACCACCATTTCAAAAACTGATTTTTTCCATCTTTTAAAGAATCTTTATATTACTATTCTATTAAGTCCCTTAACAACTACTGCAAATTACAAACTTCACGTTAAACCATCAATTTTGCATTTCAAGAAACAAAATCTTGAACTCAAAAAACACAATTCAATAAAAACCAAACATGAAACAACACAAACAAACAATTCCAATACAGAAAAACATATCTTTTTTTTTATTGGATCTTGAAAACCCATGAAGCTAAAAAAAAATCAATGATTACCTAGTAATGAGGAATCAATATGATACCTTAAAGGGTATGAGTGAAAAGTGGTTTTGAAGGGTTTATAAAGTGAAATCAGGTTTCTGCATAAATAAAAATGGTGCTAGTAACTAGTCAGCATTTTTTTTTTTTTTTTTATAAAAATAAATATTTTGTTTTGTTGTTGTGAATTTTATTGGGGATTGTGATTGGAATCGGGAAATAAGGAGGATTTGATATGAAGGTATGAGACAATCTTGGCAGAGAAGCAGAGTTTTTTTATATATTTATAGGGTGGGATGTAAAACCCTTGAAGCAAACCAAGAAATATCAACTATGATGAATAGTCATTCAAACTTTTTTTTTTTTTTTTTTTTTTTTTTTTTTTTTTTTTAAATTTTATTATTATTTTTAATTAATTTGCCAATTTGGGTGATAGAGTGGTCCAGAAATATGTTTTCTTTTTGTACTTTTACTTACAAGAAAAAAAAAATAATAATAAAAATAAAATAAAATAAAATAAAATATCTTGAGAAAATGTTGTACCACGTAATTGATGATAGTAATTAAAAATATTGATGGGCAATTTAAGCCTGGGTTAATCTGGCCGTTTGAATCGTGAACTGATTAGGTGATTGAAAGCTTGTGAGCAAAAAGTTCGGATGAGTCACCGGTTAAACTTAAACTGGTTAAACCGTAAACCAAAAATTTGATCAAGTCAACTAGGAAATCGGTTTTTAAAACATTGCTAATTCTAATTTATACATAATGGGAATGTGAAAGTTAATATTAAGAATCATGTAGCAATTTAATTAGGAGAATGTTTGTCCATTTTTGGAAATGTGATTAACCTTTGATTTTTATTTTATTTATTTATTTTTTTTTTTTATGCTATTGAAATATGATTTTAAAGTTGTTGCTTGTAAAATTTAAACTTAAGCCTATAAGAAAAAGCAGAGCCTTCATTAGACAATCACTAGGTTATGTTAGATGATGAAAACCTGTACGTTATAATTTTCATTGAGACACAATATATAAAGAGTAAATTACATGGATGGTTCATGTGGTTTATTTAAAATAACAACTTTCATCCCTCGAAGTTTAAAGTTGCACTAGTAATCCCTAAGTTGGTAAACAAATAACACCACCGGTCCTTTAGTTTAACTGATATTAAGTAGTTTCGGTATAATTTACACCTTAGCCCCTTTGGTTAAATATCGTTGCATCGTTTATCCTTAATAATAACGGTTGTTTATAATTTAAAGTTTTCATATGTTTTTATCCGTTTTTATACGCTTTCATTCGTTTTTATACGGTTTATTATGTTTTTATCCGTTTTCGTCCGTTTTTATACGTTTCGACCGTTTTTATATGTTTTCGTACGTTTTTCTTACGTTTTTATACGTTTTATTCGTTTTCGTCCGTTTTTCTTACGTTTTTATCCGTTTTTTTCGGTCTTTACATGTATTCATCTATTTTCATACGTTTTTATCCGTTTTTATATGTTTTCGTTCGTTTTTCTTATGTTTTATCCATTTTTCTTACGTTTTCATCCGTTTTTATATATTTTCATACGTTTTTGACCATTTTTATACGTTTTCGTCCTTTTTTTACGCTTTCTTCCATTTTTCTTAAGTTTTCATACGTTTTTATCCATTTTCGTCTGTTTTTATATGTCTTTGACCCTTTTTATACGTTTTCGTCCGCTTTTCTTACACTTTTATCCATATTCATACATTTTTATACATTTTTACCCGTTTTTTTTATATTTTTGTTCGTTTTCTTACATTTTCATATGTTTTTGTATGTTTTCATTCATTTTTATTCGGGATGAAAATGTCTAAAAATGGATAAAAACGTAAGAAGACCTATAAAATGGACGAAAACATATAAAAACGGATGAAGATGTATAAAAACGGTTAAAAATGTAAAAAATAATAGATGAAAACGTATAAAAATAGACGAAAACGTATAAAAACATAGCAGAACGGATAAAAACATATAAAAACGTCCGAAAACGGATAAAACGTATGAAGATGTAAGAAAACGTATAAAAACGGAAGAAAAACGGATAAAACGTATGACGATGTAAGAAAAACGGATAAAACGTAAGAAAAACGGACGAAAACATATAAAAACGGATAAAAACGTATGAAAATGGATGAATACATGTAAAGACGGACAAAAACGGATAAAAACGTAAGAAAAACGGACGAAAATGGATAAAACGTATAAAAACGTAATAAAACATATAAAAACGGTAAAAAACGTATAAAAACGGACGAAAACGGATAAAAACGTAAGAAATCGTATAAAATGAACGAAAGCGTATAAAAAAGATAAAAACATATGGAAGCTTTAAATTATAAACAGCCGTTAATATTAAGGATAAACGATGCAACGATATTTAACCAAAGGGGCTAATGTGTAAATTATAATGGAACTACTTAACACCAGTTAAACTGAAGGACCGGTGGTGTTATTTGTTTACCAACTTAGGGACTACCAGTGCAACTTTAAACTTCGAGAAACGAAAATTGTTATTTTGCACTAACCACAGGGACCATCCATGTAATTTACTCATATATAAATGTAACCCTAAAATCACAAACGGGCTTGGGCTTATTTATCATCTAATAATAGATTATACCATCAAATTCTTCTAAGAAAATCAAAAGTATGAGTATTTGAAATTTCGCTTAAAAAATTATCGTAAAATAGTTTGGTCATGTTTGGAACCGCGTCTTTGATCACAACAATAATAACATCACCATACAAGAAAACCAACAGAAAAAGTTAAAATGAGAAGTTATTATCTAGTATTTTGGTAAACAGTAAAAGTAATTTAAAAAAATGAGAAATTTGTTTTACAAACGCAATATCAAAAACCTTTTATGTGTTTGATGTCTGAAAATTTTGATCAGAGGCCTTAGAACTGTGATATGTTTGGTATATATTGAAGAGTGAAAGGTTTAAAGTTTAAATCTTCAAAATGACAAGTGAACTAGTGTTACATAGAGTGCTATTTGGTTTAAGTTTTTCTCCTATTTACGCTATAATGATGCAAAGGTCATTGGTGGAGTTTTCTAAATATGTATGCAGATTTATGCTTTTATCAGTGGGTCAATTTGTCAACAAATGCATACAAATTAAGTCAAAGCTCAAATTATACGCAATAGGACATGATTATATAGGCATTACCAAGTGTAGAGAATAAGGAATTTGTGACATTCAACAATAGGAACAATACAATATATGGAACTAAATAAGATTAAGCATACAAATAATAATAATAAGCTTAGTGTGCATGTCCAATTATGGTAGTAAACAATAAATAAAAGAAAGTAAATGAACAAGATGATTAGAACCATAAATTATAATTCCATAGAAATAACAAACATTATTAACTTCTGTCTTCTGATTTGTACCAAAATATACAAACCACATGGATGGATTTTGTAGTTTACTCTTACATATGTAATCATTTTGAATTAGACCCTTTAAGTCTTCAACTATCATTGCCGTTCACTTGTGATCCCATTACCATAGCTTTAGTTTTTGCCTATGATGTCCATGTTTAGCTACCTCATATGTCCATAGCTTTAGATTTTGTCAGTTTTCCAAAGTTGTCGCGATTTTTGTAAGAACTCATGCGCTGAGCATGTGATATCAGTTATGTTTATTCATGTCATTCGATCATATTTAGAAAGGAAACATAAACCACACGTTGCTTTAGCTATGTCGATGCATTCAAGTGCATGTATGAAACGTGCGTGAGTCTAAGAGAGACTGTCATTAACACGTATCATAGCCTATGCATTCAGTTTCACCAGCCAACTGTGACCGACAAGTCTTAAAAGTTATGGCTCTAATTTCAACGTCTGTAAGTGAAACTTGTCAAAAAATAAGAGGTAAAACGCCACGTCAAACAAACTTGTCCATTCTAATATGCACATATGAACGCGCTATGTACTAACGGAAACATGTAGATGCTAACAAATACACATGTATCTTATATGTATGTGTTTTATGATCGAATGTATGTATGTACACTGTACAGTAACCAGCATGTATCACATTCGAAATAGGTATGTATACGTGTGTGCACAAAGTAATTACCATATATTTGATCTTGAATCATATTTACAAACACGCAAATAACGTTATACTCTTTATTCATTTTAGTGCAGACAAAATAGATCCATATTCATTTTAGTGCCTAAATAAGTAAATGCACATTCTCTTTCTTGGCATCAAATTTGACATTTGAGTATATTATACGTTGCAAGATCTGTTGTTCATAAATTGGAGTTTATGATAAAAAGTTGGTTTAAAACTGATTTAAACAGGTCTGGGTATTGGATGCTCCTCCAGGAAAAGCCAACTCATATGTCCATGTCAGCACACAAAGTATACATGTCATCAAGAATGAACATGTCATCTTAAATGGCTAAAAGATTTGAAAAATTATATAAGAATGGAACACTTATGAAACTTGAGTGGTTAAACATTATAAAAAAAAGTATGGGTGACTAAATCGGAACACTAATTAAACTTCATTACTATTTGGTGATTTTTTCCAGAAAAGGAAATAGGATACATAAGCTTATAGAAACATAATATAAAGTTGGTTAACTCTTCTCTGTTATTCTTTAAAATCGAGTTCTCTATCACCATTTCCTCCTATTCTAACATGAAAAAACCAGGTTCAAGAAAAAAAATATGTCGGTAATGCAAAAAAAAAAAAAAAAAAAAAAAAAAAAGAAGGGGGGGGGAGGTTATGGCCTAAAGGCATATCAGTCATGGCATAAGGTCCAGGTGAAAGATCAGCTTGACTACTGACTGTTCACCGTCTCCTTGTAACTCTATCGAAACAATGGTAACTGCAACACAACAATAGAGCCCTAGATATGTTTACATCAATTGTGTGTAAGCCAACAAGGAAAGATATTGATAGACTTAACCAAAGAAATCCTAGAAGCAAGTAGCAACTCGACATCAGTAGAATATGATCATCAATCTTAACAGTAATTCCCAAAACGATCAAGTGATTTGCAGTGATTTGACATTAATTACGTCTCAAACACAAATATTTAAAGATGACATTCAAGAAGGTTTAATTACTACCAGTCTACCACACAAGACGCTCAACACGCTCAACAATAATGTTTACTAGTTGTGATGCACGAGGAGAGCATAAGAGGACTTTGCATATCTTCAATTCTTCATTCATGGAAATATTTTTGCAAAGAAATATCCTCACCTTCTTCAACACAGGTGATTTAGCCAAGATAAGCTTCACTAACTCCAAATTGAGTCTCAAGTAGCGAAAATCACCAATTACAAATTCATTCAGGTGCTCCAACGAAATATCCGAAAAATCTTCCAGAGCAATGGAGTCTATCTCAGGTGTCTTGTGAAATGGCAATGTAACCAACATATCAATCAATATGAAGGGTGTTTCTTGTGTTAGTGATTTATGGCATGATAATAGAAACAAAAATGATACAAAATAGATCTATGTAATTTACCAGAATCTCAATTTTCTCCAAGTTCGGAGAGCTTCTCATCAACAGAGCAAGAAAACGTAACCAGTATTTGTCGCAGAAAGACATACGCTTTAAACAAACGGATTTGAGGTGGACTAATAAGGTTGGAAGCTCTCGTGGAAGCACAGTTTCAGCAAAACTCTTAAGACATGCAAAAACATAGATTAAAAACCCCAGACTTTCTCTCCTTCGAAGAATTTAAGTTTTGGACAACTGGATATGAGATGCAAGTATGTTTTGTTAGAGATCTCTACATCCATCAAGCATAATCTAGTAAGGCTAGCAAATCCATTTAATGGCGGTTGATGGTCAATTTCACAGTACATAAGACAAACGTCCGTTAATTGCTGCAACGAGAAAATGGATAATGGTAGCCTATATGAGTTATTCAAGTCGAGCGTTAGTTTCGTGACAGTATTTTTCCTTGATAAATGAGTTATTATCTGGTCAATTTCAACACAACCATCGTCTGCGCCATTTACGGAAAGAGTAAACTCAAGTATTGGACCTTGGTGCAATAACAGAACCTGATATATAGCATAAAAAAATTTACACTTGTAGCTCATTGTTTTCCTTTCACTTCGTTTGTGAAAGGTTTGCACCACAACAGACAGCTGATTCTTGTCAGCTGCTACTCTAAACTTATATTCATCGAACACAAGTTTAGGAATTTTAGTCCAGCTGTACCTCCATTCCTTTGAAAGGACACTTGTTCTTACCGCCTCTTGAATCGGTAGAAGACACAAAATGGTTTCTATTATGGTTGGAGGTAGCCTGCTAATCCTATCTAAAGACAAACGTGAACCTTCCATCTCCGGATATTCTTGATACCAGTATTAATTAATGCTGCAAAAATCAATTCAACTGTTACAGATAAAAGCATTTCAGTTTTATGTGTATTTATCCTCTTCTACTCCAAATAAAGTAATAGGAAGTAAACATTTTCGGCCCGATGAATCACTTTACTTTCAAAATCAACCAAATTAAACTATTTTTCACTCATTTTCCTTTTCTTTACCTCTTTAAGTGAAACTCACAACTTTTTCTATTTCTTTTCATTTCTTTCTTTTTCTTCCTTAATCGAGACTCGAGTACACAAATTTTTCATTATGCAAACAAATGGAGAACGCTGAGCACAACAAGTCTAATATTGCTACACGTCAAAGTTAAGTTTGTAATTTGGTGCCGGACACATTTTGAGAGTTTTTAACACTACACGGGACAATATTTACTTTCACTTACTCACTCGGGTGGGACATGAAAGAAAGTACATTGCTAGTTTATAGCTTTAACCCGATAGTTTATTGTAAATCAACCTAATTTTAATAATGCATGTTCTAACCTAACCCATATAGAGTATGTTTGGCAAAAGTAACTGTTGTTGGAACCGAAGATAGTGCTTGAGATTATAAAAAGAGATTATTTTTATAAGGTGCATGAAGTAACCTTTGATTTTAAGAGATTATGGAAGATTATTTTTTTTAGAATCTCCTATAAGTTGTGTCTACCAAACAAATATTATTTTTTAAGTAGCTTATTTTTTGAAAAAATAAGCGTAATCTCTCAACAATCTTGTGTGCCAAACATAGCCGTAGTGTTAAGAAATAAAAGCCCTAAATTATTATTAGCTTAGCAAAAACCCTTAATAATTAAATCAAAAGCAAATCAAACCAAACCGGGACAATAAAAAATGTATTTATACTAAAATAAGACAGCTTAAAAATGGATTATTACCTTAGCTATCTCAAGTCTCAACGCCTGACCAGAAACCCGAACATCCAGCTACATTTTAAGATTAGAAAAATAAGATTTTTTTTTTTTTTTTTTTTTTTTAATTTATTTTTTACTGTGTGTGAGTTTGGGTCTAAAATAAGATCACCTATTTATTTTACAGGAATCAATCTTTGGCATAGTGACAAATCAGCCCTTAGGCTTATCATTTTCTTTCCTTTTTGCATACATGTAGATTTGTCAAATTCACTATATTTAGTCGTATGAAAAAGAATGTTTTAAACTCGGGTCAACCTTACCGGGTCAATTGGAACTAGTTTTGTTATCGAAAACTGGTTTTGGGTATGATATCGGCTAAACTGGTCGAACTGTGAGCCGGGAACTCCTGATGGAATCAAAACCAAATATGACCGGGCGCTCAAATATTTTGAAACCGTAATATAAAAACACATTTTGATGGACCGGATGCATTTAAGATGTATTTAGAAAAAATTGATATTTTTTTTTCCAAAAATTAACACTACTTCAAAAAAATCTATATGGATCCCCGGGCACCCGCGGAAACCTCTGGCTTCGTCCCTGACTCCACCAATCAATTAGGTTGGATGTTGTGATGACCAAACAAATCATGTCACTCACCGTCATAAACAATTTATGACACTACATAATGAGAAAACAAAATGACGATAACCATAAAGTAACTGTCCAGTTATGCCAATGAACTAAATATAAAAGAAAGTAAATGAGCAAGATGATGATGATAAATATAAATTACATTTCCATAAACGTAACAGACATTATTAACTTATGATAAGGATGATTTGTAGTACAAATCACATGGCATTCACTTTTGAGTTATGATC
Source organism: Artemisia argyi (assembly GCA_030686995.1). Lineage (NCBI taxonomy): Eukaryota > Viridiplantae > Streptophyta > Magnoliopsida > Asterales > Asteraceae > Artemisia > Artemisia argyi. Next base: position 197,968,264 of record CM060702.1, read on the forward strand.
CCATATCTTTAGTTTTTGCTTGTGATGTCCACGCTTTGCAACCTCATATAACATTTTGTCAATTTTCCAAATGTGTCGCAACATATTTAAGAAACTCAAGTGCTAAGCGTGTGATATCAATTATGTTAAGTTGTGTCATTTGATCATTTTCAGAAAGGAAACGCCTGCCATCTTGCATTCCTACGTAACTTGCACGTTGATTTAGCTATATATGTCGATGCATTCAAGTGCACATATTGTACATGTGTGAGCTTAAGAGAGACTATCATTAACACGTATCATAGTTTATGCATTTAGTTTCATCGGCTAAATGTGCACCTACGAGCATGGGCAAACCTTTGTAAGGGCAAGAGAGGGTTGTGACCCTCAAATTTATGACCATTGTGTGTATTTTACATATACAGATAATATAAATAAATTAAACTTAAAGCCCCCCCCCCCCCCCCCCCCCCCCCCCCCCCCCCCTCTCGAAATTGTATTTCAGCCCTTTCAAAAAAGTTGTTCAAGCTTCGTCCTTGCAGACAAGTCTTAAAAGCTATGGCTCTAATATCAACTTATTTATGTGAAACTTTTGTCTAAGATTAAGAGGTAAAACGCCACATCAAACAAACTTGTCCATTCCAATTTGCACATCAAAACACGCTATGAACTTACAGAAACATGTATATGGATAACAAATACACATGTATCTAAGTATCTTATATGTATGTGTGATTGTGAATGTATGTATGTATAGTAACCAACATGAATGTATCGCATTTGAAATATATATGCCTAAGTTTAAAGTGTTTAACAATTAACACTTCTCCCCTGTTTTTTTTTTTTTTTTTTTTTTTTCCAAACTAGCTTTAATTAACTGAAACTGCTGGACCAATATCCTTACCAGCCATTGTTGCCCAATAAGCTTTCTGAACAATCTAAATTCTAACGCTACTAAAAATTACTAAAATCAGAAACAGTTTAGTGGTCTGTCTTGACTCTTGAGTGATAGCATATGGTTATCCTTTAGCTTTGCCTATTATCTCAACCTATGGGCTAAAAAAAGGGAAAATGAAATAGGAAACATAAGCTTATAGAAACATAATATAAAGTTGGTTAACTCTTCACTGTTATTCTTAACATGAGTTCTCTCTCACCATTTCGTCCGATTCTAACATGACAAAAGGCAGTTCCGAGACAAAAATAGGTCGGGAATACAAAGAAAAAAAAGGAGGTTATGGATCCCTAAAGGCATATCCACCGTGACATAAGGTCCAGGTGAAGATCAACATGACTACTGACTGTTTATTCATTATCTCCTTGTAACTCCATCGAAACAATGGTCACTGCAATACAACAACTGAACCCTAGAAATGTATTTTTGCTCAACTATAAACATTAGATAATGTTTGTGTACACCAATTATGTGTACGCCAATAAGGAAAGAAATTACCCTAACTGATTTAACTAAAGAAACCACATAAGCTAGTAACTTAACATCAGTAGAGTATGATCATCAATCTCAACAGTATTTCCCAAAAAGGTTAAGTGATCTGCAGTGATTTGACATTAACTACATCTAAAACACAATGTGACATTCAACAAGGTTTAACTACAACCACTAACACGCTCAACAATAATGTCTACCAGTGGTGATGCACGTGGGGAGCGTAAGAGGACTTTGCATATCTTCAATTCATCAACCATGGAAAAATTGTTGCAAAGATGTATCCTGACCTTCTTCAACACAGGTGATTTAGCCAAGATAAGTTTCACTAACTCCACGTTGAGTCTCAAGGAGCGAAAATCACCAATTACAAATTCATTCAGGTGCTCCAACAAAATATCCGAAAAACCTTCCAGAGAAATGGAGCCCATCTCATGTGTCTTGTGAAATGGCAATGTAACAGACATATCCATCAATATGAAGGGTGTTTAATTTCTTGTATTAGTGAATTATGGCATGATTATAGAAACTAAAAGGAGACAAAACAGATTTAATGTAATTTACCAGAATCTCAATTTTCTCTAAGTTTGGAGAGCTTCCATCAACAGAGCAAGAAAACGAGACCAGCATCTGCCGCGGAAAGACATACACTCTAAACGAACGTATTTGAGGTGGACTAATAAGGTTGGAAGCACAGTCTCAGCAAAACTCTTAAACCATATGCAAAAACAAAGATTACAAAACCAAAGATTTACAAATTAAATCAATTATATATCAATTGGAATTAATAATATTACCTTAAGGCGTAATAAACTAATAATATTACCTTAAGGCGCCAAAGGCTAAGTGTCAACTGTTCAACCACATGCAGACCCTTAAGTAGCTCAATAAGGGTGGCATCCTCATCAACAAAATGCTGCAGCAACTTACAATAATCAGATAAGAATGAAAGCCCATGAAGGTCAATAATGTATTAAAAAGTCCTTACCAGTTCTAAGCGTTTAAGTACCGGACAACTGGATATGAGATCTAGGTGCGTTTTCTTAGTGATGTCTACATCCTTTAAGCATAAGCTTGTAAGGCTAGCAAATCCATTTGATGGGGGCTGATGGTCAATTTCACAGCACATAAGCGTAAGGTCCGTTAACTGCTGCAACGAGAAAATAGATAAGGGTAGCTTATACGAGTTATTCAATTCGAGTGTTAGTTTCGTGACAGTATTTTTCCTCGACAAATGAGTTATTATATGGTCGATTTCAACAGAGCCGTAGTTTGCGCCACGCATGGAAAGGGTAAACTCAAGAATTGGACCCTGGTGCAGTAACAGAACTTGATATATAGCATAGAAAAATTTACACTTGTCGCTCATTGTTTTCCTTTCACTTAGATCGTGAAAGGTTTGCTTAATAGCAGACAACCGATTCTCTTCAGTTGATACTTCAAACGTATACTCACTGAACACAAGTTTAGGGATTTTAGTCCACCTGTACCTCCATTCCTTTGAAAGGACACTTGTCCTTGCTGCTTCTTGAATCGGTACAAGACACAAAATGGTTTCTATAATGGTTGGAGGTAGACCACTAATGATATCTGAAGACAAACGTGAAGCTTTCATTTCAGGATATTCTTGATGGACAGGTATTAATTAATGCTGCAAAAACCACGTCAACGTAAACTGCTAGTTTAATATATAAAAAGGCATTTCAGATTCAAACGTACGGATCTTCTTCAGATAAAATTTAAACAATTACATGATACAATCATGTGGAAAACATTGAGCACAACATGACTAATATTGCTACAAGTCAAAGTTAAGTTTGTACTTTAACGCAGGTAACATCAGGTGGATTGAACAAGTGAACAACCCAATCGTAATACCTATATCACTAAATGACTAAATTCAAAATAATTGGTTAATAACTTGTAAAAGTTGCTAAGAATCTTCTTTCTTAATTACTATCTTTTATTTAAAATTTAACCGCCACATAAACTCGTGAATAATACAATTGTGTTGTTTATACTCGGCTATTAATCAATGTGGAAATGATCAACATCACATAATGGATTAAAGAATCCCAAATCATTATTTAGAGGGTTTCGCTAAACGTGATTAAAAATTCGGACTTCGGACATCCATAGTTTAGGGTCTATGTACTTTTCTTCATGTCCCACCCGAGCAAGTGAAACTAAAAACTGTCCCGTTTAATGTTAAAAACTTTCATAAAGTATTATAATATCCACATTTTAGTGACACGTGTCACATATTGGGTTTGACATCTGACATGTCACCAAAATGTGCATATATTATAACACTTAATTGAAAGTTTTTAACATTAAATGGGACAGTTTTAAGTTAATTACTTTCACATACTCGGGTGGGACTTCCAGAAAAGTACATTGCTATTTTATAACCTTCGCCCCATCGTTTATCATCAATTAACCATCTATCCATTATCAATGTACAATAAAATAAGCATTTCTAACCTAATATGTTAAAAGTAGTTATTAATCAGCCAAAACGTCATAATCAAAAAAAAGGTTAATGTCAATAAATAGCATTTTACTTTTTTTAATGGTCCATTTTAGTAATTAAATTTGTTATTGTACTGTTTTAGTTATATTATTGTACTTTCAGTGATTTAGAATAAGTAATCATTTTCTAACTTTTCAAACTTGCGATCAACATAATCGGTAAAGTTGTATAATGTGTGATAAGTTATCAAATATTGATGTGTTTTAACTAATTTAGCTCATGTGTTAAAAAATGAGACAAATAAAGAAAGCAGACATATCTTCCCTTTTCTTTAACATGTCAAAAAACCACGGTCCACAATTTACTTTAATTTATACTCCATTACTCCGTATCACTTTAGACATTCGAAAAACGTATGCCTATTACGTGTTAAAACATCAGGAAAACAATTACTACTTCAAACCACCAAAAGTACATTTAATAACTAAAACGGTACAGGAAAATTTAATTATAAAATTGGTCCACTGTTAAAAGAATGATGTTGTTTTATGACACTAAGGTGGTGTTTGTTTAAGCTTACATGTCAGGCTTGTGAGCTTATTTGATTTCAGCTTATATTTCATAAGCTCCAATTTTCCACCTCAATTTGATACTTATGGGCTTATATATGCTTGTAAGATTAGAATAAGCTTAACTAAGCTTGTTATATCTAATAGGGTATGTTTGGCGAAATGGGTTAGTTGGAAACTGAAGTTTATATTTTCATAAAGCTCTCTAGAGAATTAGGAGCTGAAACTTATTAATATAAAATCGCATAAAAATACACCAGATTAAATTCACATACATTTCAAGATTTTGCATGATAATCCATTATATTTCGAGGGGTATTTAGGTAATTTGACTAATTATAAGCCCCTGTAAGCCCATTCAAATTGGGTTGAGCTTATGGTGCCTGTATGACATACAAAGCTTATTTTAAAAGCTCAAGCCCACAGCCATAAGCTAATTTAACCCATCAGTCTCAAAATATGTCGAAAAACTGAATTAAGCATATGAAATATAAATAAGCTTAAACAAACCATACTAGTAAAGCAACGTTTCACGACATCTATGAAGAAATAAAGACAAAGCTTAAAAGTGGAACATTATTACCTTGGCAATCTCAACGCTAGAACCGAAGCCCCAATATCGGACTACATTTCTAGCGGTTGTATCAAGAGCTTAAATTGGTAAGTTGTAGTGTAATTTTTTTACTCTGTAAGAAATTGGGTCTTTAAATTGGTATGTTGTGTTTCTTTGTTTAAGAATTTGCAAAGATGGTCCTGTTATTTGAAGAATTTGCAAGTGAAGTTTATACAACTTTGAAACTAAACCTTGTTAGAAACTTCGGCCTCCGTCCCAAAATAATTGTCACCTAATAAGAAATGCACAGTTTAAGAAAAACAAAATTATTTCTGATTTATCTCTCTTATTTTTTGCATAATGTTAATCCTTACCTAATTAATTAGTATGAATATATTCTTTAAAGTTTGTAATATTAATATCAATTATGAGTAATATGGTAAATTTGATTAAAATTTCCTATCTATTTATTTTTAGTACTGGACAATTAAATTAAGACATATTAAAAAAAAAAACGTAGACTATTAATTTGAGACGAAAAAGTATTTGATATAAAGATTCAATGGGTACTTAAAAGGGTACATAAGGGTATTTTGCTCATTTTTCTGCAGGGACGGATACTGCAAATCAAAGTAGGGTTGAGCATCGGTCTAAAACCGACCCGACCTGACTTGAACTGATAAAACCGAAAACCGAAATTCGTGAAAAACCTAAACCGAACCCGAACTGAATATGGTCGGTTCGGTTTAGGTGTATTTATTTGTGTTTTTGTCGGTTTTGGGTCGAACCGAACTGAATCGACCTGACTCGCAACTGAAAATCGTGAAAAACCTAACCGAAACTGAACCGAAGCGTTGTCGGGTTAGCTCGGTTTTGTCGGGTCGGCTCATTTTGTCGGTTTGGTTCGGTTTTAAACCTTCCATGCTCAGCCATAAATCAAAGTAACACCATTTGCATTTTCAAAGTTGTAAGGACTACGGATGTAAATTTGGGCAAACCACGCGAACCATTATACTCAACAATTTACTCTTGAATAAATTGGTTGAATGGTGTGTCGGTTGGTCAAATCATACATCTCAGAGATTATTCATTGAGATGATCTTATGTCATTGCCGCTATAGGGTCTCTTCAAATAACAATATTTTAACAAAATGAATATTATAAATCAATTACCACAACAAACACTTATCAACTACCATAACAAACACTTATCACACATTCACACTCAATTACAAAAATAAACACCTTCAAAGGAGTTTATCAAAATTGACACATTGAGCGAGCAAACCATTTGTTCTCCAATTTATTTCACCCACATATCCTCGCTACAAGTCAAAGAACATGGACTTGCTCGCCCCATGTTGGCTCGCCCAAAGTGTTGATTTTGATAAAAACGGGTTTAGATAGTTTATTTTGGTAAAGGTGGAGGTAAAATGTATATTTAGAAAATTTCTCAATATTTTTACCGCCGATTATTGCCAAAAACTTCCGGTGTTCCATTATGAATGTTTAAAATAAAATTCAATAAAAGCGTTTTCAAGTAAGCAAATAACCTAAAAGCTATTTTGGTAAAGGTGGAGGTAAAATGTATATGTAAAAAAAATTCTCAATATTTATATCTTTGGTTGCGTTTAGTAGTGGAAAAGTTTTTTAAGTTTTCATTTTTCAGTTTTCTTGAGAATGAGAGAGCTATTATTTCTCTAGAAAACACTTGAAAACGTGTTTAGATAGGGTTTTCTAAAATGAGAAACTTATGGAGAATTCATAAACTAAAATTTAGTTATAAACTTAGAAAACAGGTTTTTCATCTTTCCAAAAAAACTTTTGAAAAAAACCTAATTTGAACCCATTTATTATTTTCTTAGGTTTTCTAGAAAAATCTTTATGAAGTTTTCTATTAAACGTCTTTAACTGCTCATTTCCAAACACATTCATAGTGATATTGGCTTTAGTGTTACTCTATCAAATTCATTTTACACGTGTGTTATGATACTTACTAAATTAAACTCTTCTTTCCAACTTTCCATGATTTATGCAATGATGAAACCATAAACCTCAAATGTCAGTATGATACATGCAAATAAATCAAAAATCGCCTCAATATGTATCAAACTTTTTATTTTTCTTTTGCTGATTTCTTCTAGTTTCTAGCTCGCTTAATGTTTGTTACCTATTACAAGTCATTCAAACACGTTTTTTTTTTTTTTTTTTTTTTTTTTTTTAAAGTTATGTTTCACCAATTCTTAATTTGGTCTCAATATTAAAACGCCAGGTAACAAACATTATATTGAATGATTGTTACAACTTACAATGTTACACGCTCTTCACTTGTTACACATTTACTTGTTACAAATCAATAGATACATGAAATAACACAAAGTTTTTATGTGTTCATGAACCTACAATTCTTTCTTACTTCTCCATTCACATATGTTTCTGGATTTGTAATGTTTCCCAGCTTCACCATCGACTCTGAAAATTGTTCAAAAAATGCAATGGGTTCTAAGGCGTATTTCTTCACAAGTTTCTTTGTTTCGATGCCAAGAACGCTTGAGTAGAGTTCTTGGTCCGAGTTAAGGAGGCCCTCTCCATTCAATAGTAAAAGGTAATACGAGTTGTCAAAAAAATTTGGTGAAACATAGTCCATTGCAGCTTCATTATTTTCTCCTCCTCCAGCTGCCGGGCATGTTGACTGTAGTGTTTTGAGCTTTGACTTGGCGATCGGGTTGGCTATGGATGTTATTTGATAGTCTCCATAGATTCTGTCTCGATAATTCGTACAACGAGCCATGCCAATTGTGTGAGCACCTGCCATATTAATCATATAGTAGTAATTTCAAAAATTGTTTGTGTCATGATAAACAGGAAATGTTGGCTAGTCAATTCAACCCGCACACACACAGAAAGTATCCGTTTTGATCCTTAACCAACCAAATCTTATGTGTTTTTTGGATTACCTGAAAGTGCAACCATATCGGTGACAGAAAGGCCTTGGTACATGAATTTAGAGATCATGGATAGCAATCCGTCATTTGCACCAGGTATATTTGTTTCCACCTGGGCAAAGCTACCTGTTCTCGAGTCTTTTCTTCCTACCAGGACATGCCAGTAAGGTCCACCAACCTGTACCCACAATCACAACCATTACTAAATTTACAAACTAATTCTAAACCTCTATTTTTATTTCATGTTCATGTACCAGGATCGTAGCATCTCTTGCAGCAATAGTAAGAACATCAGCACATGAAACTGTTCCAGGACACTCGGATTCCAGCTTGTTCTTGATCCTATCTATGATGTCGAACCCTTTCAATGCGTCTAAATTCGTGGGAGCATTCTTCTCTCCTTGAAAGGTGACCGTGTCCTCTAGCAACACCGACCCGTCACATCCCTACAACAATATTTCATAAAAACCGAAAATGAGCCACTTTTTGTACGGGTTAAAAACTTGAAATGGGCTAGGTTTGGTTCGCCCGCAAATTTATAACAACTAAGCATTAATCATGACGTGACCAGATTGACATAAAACATAGCCGAAATCAATCATTCATATATACCTGTACAAAACAGTCGTGAAAGTGCAACCGTAAGATATAGGCAGCATTACGAGGGTCAGATAAAACAGCACACTCCATTTCTTTCCGGACTATGGCTTCGGCGTTAGGACAAGTAGACTTGTAGTAATCCAAGGATAAGTGAGGATCACTTGCATGCAATAGTGTTAGAAGCAAAAAATGAATGAGCACGGAAACAAAAATTTGTCTAATATTCATGGTGTATTGTGGTCCTTGTGGACAAATAATAGATCGAAATGATTGGGACTGAGTGAATATATAAGATGATAAATTACGTGTAAAAGTTGGGATCTAAGGAAGATTTATGTGAAAATGTGATTTTAGTCAATAGAGGATGTAACTACTCTTGATTTGTTTGGTGAGTATTCTAAAACCATTTTCTTCAAGTTTGCTTTTATGCAATTAATTATGCTATTAATGTGAATATTAACTTAAGGAAATGTTGGTTATGACTAAAGTATTTAGTATGATGCATGTTACTAGAAACCAACGAAAAAAAAAAAAAAAAAAAAAAAAAAAAGTTCACAATATTTTTAATATATTTTGTATAAAAAATTAAACCAGATCATGAGTATTTTTTTATTATTTTTTTAAAGTTGTGATTGACACATTAATTCTTTACATGATACTAGAATTGTTATTTAAGTAGCGGTACTCAAAGTCTCAAACCATCATTTGTTACATGTATAACATCTAGAAACCAAGAAAATTATAATAAACATGTGGAGTACGTATGAATCTATGGATTATACCTAAATTGATGACTTTTTGGTTTAATGTTTAAGAATTTAAGCTTTTGGACTATAATGTACAGCTCTTTACAGTAGTGATAGACAGAACTTGCAATTTACTCTATTAACTATACATTCTTAAATAGACAAAAAAGATAGTGGTAGGAAAACATCAACAAATTAACTGGAGAGTTTGTAACAGCTCGTGCATATCGTACAGGCCTTTTGCCTACTTATACATGTAGGAATCAGATACAATGTATGGCCTCATATCTTAGTTGATACTGATATACTGATCTTGCGGGTCAGATTGCTTGAGTGCATATGTATTCTTTGCTATTCATACTAACAGAATTACATATTAAAACAGCCTCGTTTGACTGTTAAAGGCTAAAATCTAGTCTTCTAATACTTAGGACCCAAGAATTATACAATGTAGTTTCAGATCCTTAAATCCAAAGCAACAGAAATCGTATATCCATTAGTCTTCATGTTCTTTATCACTATCAGAATCTGCAAACGAGAAAAAACAATAAACTTAAGTGAGGGAGAGAAATGAAACCGTCACATTTTAAACCTATTACCATCTAATGACATGTTCCAACAATGGTTGTAAATACAAGCAAAAGACCATAAGAGTTACTCCACAAGTTCATGTGTTCCATGAAACTCATTATATTGCAATAATTAGGTCCACATGAATCTTTCATTTGTCTTTATGAAGGTATTTAACTTTTGGAGAACAGTCAAACATTCTACTTAACATACAAATGTACCAAGTTAAAACTTGCAATTTTCCTGCAAGAAAAGTAAAATGATATGCTGAAAGTGAGTTGATCAAACTAACTCACCAGAGCGAACGTCCTCGCTAAGTTTTCCTCTATCTTGGATCTGTTTAACAAGCATCCGGTACATTAGCACCCACCAATATATGTGCAGAACAAGCAAGCAGACTAGCAGAGTATTAAACACATAGTAGTAGATTGGTCCCTTTGGATTTTCCTTCTCTTCATCTAGAGTTTGAAGAACTTCATAGCTGCAACAAGAAGAAATACATAAACGTTATACGGAGTATTATATACAACACTTAATAAAAAACTGAATTATCAGTCCAAATGTTTAGAGTTAGTTGTCGCAAGCTTACGTTGTACTCCATATGATCCAAAACGGGAAGTATATAAGGCGCAATACTACCCATGACAATACAAACAGATTAAATGATAAGCTAGCAAGCCCTTCAGCACCGCTGTATTTAGACATCTTCCCTACTTCAAGAAATACATCACTAGCATCATGAAGAGCTAAAGTAACCGACCCAACACGAGCAAACCTAAAACAAAACATGCTAATTAATCACACATGTATTAAAGCAAGTAAATGGTATCAAGTAGCAACTAAGTATCAAAACAAAGTACCTGCATATGTAAGACATTGTAATAAGCATGACAGATGCAATATGATGACCCATCGACACACTAAAATCTGATCGTCTTGTCTCCCAGAAAATCAAAGCAAATATTGAGTATGTGTAGAATCCACCCGTGTACATGTACATGACTTTCAATTTTAACCTGAAAACCAAATTAAACCATGATTTTACTAATTCAGAATCATTTAGTCAAACTCTCAAAGTAAATACGCATAAAGTTATTGATAACTAAGAAAAAAAAATCATACTTCATTTTCTGCTCGGGCCATCTTTGATTTCCAGGACCGATCCAAAAGTTGCTCGTTTTACTGAACCAAGGCTCGTTGTAAGTTACAGTCAAGGTGAGGATTTCTGCTGAGAGATAATATACACATTTCCAGGCTGATTCTTTGAACTTAAGTATCCTCTTTTTCCTTTCAATGGTGTCTATGTCCAGCCTATTGCTAGATATAAACCACCTTCCTATACCCTGCAACATGTAACTTGAATATACACAAGATAGATGTACAAATAAAGTATTTGATAGAAACTCGTGTTGTTATGTAAAAAAAACAGGTAGTTCTTTGCATAGGTGAAGGCAAGTTTCTTGATGTATGCAGGTTTTTCAGTCTTGCTGTTTATTACTTGCTACCATCATATAAAAAAGATTTGCGTACACATTACATGAAATTTATTATAGTTATAATTTCAAACTACAAAAAAGAAGCAAGGTATGCACATTAGCACATATATAACATTACACATAGGTATGACCCTGCCTACATTCAAAAGCAGGATCAAAGAGCGATGTGGACCATGTCGAAGATCCAATTTACATATTATATGCATAAATAACTAGTATGGTTTTGGCCTGCTAAAGTAACATTCAGTGAATAATACTCCAATACGGTTATAGCAAATATTCACATTTAAATTTAAGGGCAAAATTGTGTAGTCATCTTTAATTTTTCCCGTTGTATACACCATACTTTTTAATTTCGTCTGTTGTATGTATCTTATGACCATTTTGCCCCTACTTGTTAATAGGATCGATTGTTGATAGATGAGAAGTGTAAAATTGTCACACTATACATACAATAGACGGAAATCAAAAGTATGGTGTGATACAACAGAAAAAAATAAAGATAGCTACACAACAAAGCAAAAAGTGTCAAGTTGGTCACATTTTCGTGTCGTTTGCCCTAAATTTAATGTACCCAAATTGTGGAGTATGGTATGGTTGCAGATGCTCTCACATGAGGAGAAAGGATGTGAACCGTGATTTACCTCCCACATGTTGCGTGGAACCCGTCCCTGGGGACAGGGACGGATCTAGAGTGTTAATATGGGGGGCCGGTGCCCCCCATGGCTAGCCGAAAAAGTTGAAATTTTAGTGTAATTTTTTTAAAATTTTGACCTTTTTTCGAAAGTGACCCCCACTAAAAACTCAAATTGCCCCCCACCTACATACTAAAACCTAACATTCAACGCTTTAAAGTCTTATAAATCATTCATCTCTAAGTAAAAATACTCGATTTATCATTACGATCTTATTTTTTTTCCGCATTTTGTTGTTATGTTCAAAAAAAAAAAATTGCCCCCCACATCCATTTTTCCTGGGTCCGTCACTGCCTGGGGAAGCCCACAGACTATGATTTATTATAACATAAAGCAGCACCACATCTTAATGCAAAATTTTTCCTTGTAGCACAATGTCAATGGCATACGACAATATTCAAACTCTATTACTAACCTTTTTGCAAGACTGTCAAGAAAAAAGTTGTAAGTTCTAACATTACATTCCATCTATATAACTCTAAATTAATCTTTTTGTATCATCTTTACTCAAGCCTCATGCATCAAAAAGAAAAATAAAAAATTCTCTTATATATAATATGATCACAGATAATTAATTACCTCGAAAACAAGTCTATCGAGGAACAATCGAATAGTTGGGAAGAAGATTACAATCAAAGGAAGAACAAGAAAATCATTGTAAGCTGGGAATGATTCATGTTCAAAATCAATGGATTTTAAACCCTGAATGAAACCCATGTTGTGAAAGATGATTGTTTACTTCAAGTTTCAAATGACATTGTTGAAAGCATGAGTTTATAATATGTACTTGTAGTTAGGGAATCGGTGGGACTTGTTTTTAAACCAAAATCCTACTAACATTCAAAATCCTTCAAGGTTTTCTACTATACGTTTTGACTATGTAATGTATGTAACATTCAAATTTCATAAGTACTATTGCACTTTAATAATCAAATTTGTTAATAAACTTCTTTGGATTGTTGCATATATATTTTTAAACTTTAATAATCAAATTTGTTAATAAACTTCTTTAGTAATGTATGGTTCAATATGTTTAAACTTGTCATTTTGTAAACTAATTTTCTTTCAAACCTAATAAATTTCATAAACTTACAAAAGTCCAAGGGCCTGAACAAAATTCAAAGTCCAAAATCCAATTAGCCCAAAACGTCTTCAGCCCAATGTATAAGATGGAAACAACGTCAGCCCATAAAACATAAACTCGTCATCACACTAAGAGTAGGCGGTACAGTGAGTTATACCTTAACACAGGCCGCGTTAAGGCTGCATTACCATACCATCCGTATGAGTTATGCGTTTGCGTTAAGGGACACGTTAAGCTGCTAACGCAGCGTTAAGGTACAACATATAAAAAATAATAATAAAAAGATAAAATTCATAACCATCCCTCCAAAGCTCCAAAGGCTAGTAGACCATTTGAAAAAAAAAATAACATTTTGCCCCCTCCAACTTTTATAAACGGGTACATTTGTAAAAAGAAATAATAAAAATAAATAAATAAATATATATTCAAAACATTAATGGCTAGTTTCAATTTGAATTCAAAATGCATCTATAAATACCAACATTTACAAGTCAGTTTCATACACTTTTTATAGGCTATTATTAAAAAAAAAAAAAAAAAAAAAAAAAAAAAAAAAAAAAAAACAACTTCCCTTATGGCTTATCATCTCCCACATTCCGTCAAAGAAATGCAAGTGTTTATTCAAAAACAATGCGATAAAGATGATGCTAATCGAAAAAAGGCTATTATCGACGTTATCAATCAATTTCAACTTGCAAAAGCAGAAAAAAAAAAAAAAAAAAACGTATGAGACAACGATACGCGAAATGCACAAACATTTCTGCAGAAATAAAAGTTGTGATTGACCAATTTTTGAATGAGAAAGCCAAGAAAGACGAGGCCATTAGTGACACGTTGTGGGGTTGTGTTTCATAGATACAACCAATATCAGCAACAAAATCTGGTGGATATATGAGGAAAACAAAGTTGTTGGTTATGTATCACAACAATTGACTCAACTTGAGCTAGGTGCATCAACTTCATCTAATGCACCTACATTTATTGAGCAACAACAGTCTCCCCTATTTATGGGTTATGAAGGCGAGACAATTGATGAGCATGGCTTAACTGCGAGCCAGCATTATCAAATGATGTGTGACGAACATGTATTCAGAGAATTTGAAGCAGAGCAAGCAAGGCTTCAACAAGAGTGAGATAAGAAACTCAAGAAAGAAGAAGCAGAATGTAACTTTTATTGAGGAATTTCCTGGGTATAGGTTTCATTCATATGATTATGCATGCGGGGAGTACTTAGATTAAGTTAGGTTTATGTATTTCATATCGTCGTGTATTTTAGTTCGTATGTTTTTATTTCCGTATCGTAGTTCGTAGCGTATCATAGTGTATTTTATGTAACGTTTATTTAATGTTTATTATGTAACGTTTATTTCCGTATTTCAATGAATTCGTATTGTAAAATGTTTAAGATTTAATGTTATGTTATTTATTAAATAAAATATTAGTTTTAGTTTAGGGGTTGAATTTGTAAATAATTGAGTTATGGTTATGATAAAGGGTGTTTTATTTGAGTTAAGGTTGACAAGTTAAACTTACGTGACACTGATATGACACAGAGTTAAAATATAACTCTTAAGTTATTACACCAACTGATCTAAGAATAATCTGATTTCCTACATGCAAAGTATGCAAGTGCATGCAAAAAAAGACAAATTTTTTTAATCGAGATTTAAGCTCTAATTTTGCATTCTTTCTACCTAGTTTGTTCGTTAGCAAAATTAGATACATTTAGTGAACCCTTTTGCTTGCATTGAGACTTGTCACACATGTTGTTTGATGGTCACTTTGGAGGCGTAAGGCCACAGGCCCGTTAGTATAGCAAAAGTAAAAGTAAAAGTACAAGAAATTTTTCGTCTGAAAAGAGAAAAATTGAAAATTCGTTTAGTTAAATTTTTTTCCAACAATTTTCAAAAAATGTGTAATTCTCATTCTCTAAATTTTAACTAAATGTTAGAAAAACCATTCTACTCTTCTCATTTTTTTCATTATCTAAGAATTTAGAAACGAAAAAACAGAAAAAAAAATTTCACCAAAAAACGACTCAACTTTTGTATCAACAATACCATTACCATTTTACGTTACAAGACAAAAAGGTTTTCTATGATTATGTTTGTTGTTAAAGATGTAATCATAATATATGTTATACGGCACACGCATGAAAGATATTGCCTCAAATTTAGAGGTGACAATTTTCGACACGACACGATAAATGACACGAAGCAACACAAAGTTAAACAGATTTGAGTTAAAAACAAATCAATCCGTCTAGTTGAATTGACAAATTATCAACCTTCTTCATTGTTTGGTCTATTTACTTAAACAGGTTTAACGAGTCACAAACGAGTTACACGTGTTATACAAGTCTGGGTTAAGGTTGAGTTTTTCGACGCAATAAATAAACGGGTTGTATTTAAGTAGAAGTTACACTAACCCGAAAACCGGCAAACCCGAATATGTTAGTCCGAATACGACTTCATTGCCGCCTGCCCGCCTCTTCTCAAATTTTTTTTTGAACAAAGATTAATTTCATTACATTTCAAACCTCACAAAAGGAGGAAGATACGACATAACAAATTACATCGAAACATAACCTCACAAACGGAGGAAGATAACAACATAACAAGTTACATCACAAGACATACACCATATAGCTGTAATAGCCTATAACAACACCCTTCAAAGGTGGGGGGAATCACCCGAGTGAGCTTTGACTGAAAACAGCCATATAAGGGTGTAGCTTGACAAAAGTACACGAAGTACATAATACATACAAAGATGCAAAAACAAGACATCCATAAAGGAGCCTAACAAAATCCTAACAGATCTAAACCAAATCCCTACGCAGCAGCAAGCCGACGATGACGGACCACAACAGATCTGAGCAGAAGAGGCCGGAAGCCATCGGATCTGAGCAGAAGCAGTAGTGGCAGCAGCGACAGACAACGGCATCGGAGGAAATGACAGATCTGTAGGCAAACATTTATTAAAAGAAAGGAAAATGCAAAAGAAAAAGGTCCGGACGGCCGGCCATAGCCGACCGCCGGAGAAGGAGCAGGTAGGTTGGGTTTTTCTTTTTTTAGTGAGGAGGAGTATATTATTTAGAGAGAGAGAGAGAAGTTGTATGATACTTGCCTCTTCTCAAATTGCCCAAGTTTTTGGAATGTATTCTACAGTTCTACAGTATATCATAATGTTTGACCGACTAAATTCATAAGATCCAAATCATATCATATACAGTCAAAGCATAAAAAACAAAAAATGAAATAAAAAAATATTATCGTATGTGACAGAAAAGTACTGAAATTAGAATTGAGTGGTTGAGAAAGTTACAAGCAGAGCCAGATTTTAGTGGTGACGGGTTGCATTATGGTGCATAATAAATGATAACACAATGCATGTTTTTTAAATGCAATAGTAGTATTATTTTAAAGAATTGATTGACACTTTTTTTTTTTTTTTTTTGTACATTTAAATATTCAATTTGATGAAATAGTGCATAATAAATGTACAATTGTTTATGATGTGTGCAAATAAAAGAAAGGGTAAATTGCAAAATGGTCCTTAACGTTTTACGAAATTGCAAAAACGGGACCTAGACAAAAGTAGCGCAAAAAAGACACCAACGTTCCACATTTTCGCAAAATCGCCACCGAGAGGCCTTTTCCGTTAATTTTCCCGTTAAGTGCCACGTAGTTGAGGGTAGTATCGTCATTTTACTGTTTCCCGGGTACTAAGCTAGTGACACTGTAGCTTGAGGGACAAAATTTGCAAGCGATTGTTTGTCTTTTTTACAAACGGTACACTATCCAGTCCCAGTTAAATATGAACGTTGTAGCACATTAAAGTTTCACACTTTCCGAAATCCGGCAAAAAATATGGTCTTGATTTGTGACTATGAGAAACAAACAACAATCAAAACAAGCTGGACAAACAGGAACCCATGACGACGATTCTACTATTGTCCATCATGTGGGTTTATTGGATGGACGGATCCTCCAATGTGTTGCCGAGCAGTTGCTGTGATTCCTGGCCTGTTGAGGGCGAGGAATGAGCTTGAAGAAGAGTTGGAGGAGCAGTTGAGGTTGATGAGAGAGAAGGATCAGCGGATTAAGAAGCTCAACAAGTTTCTTATTTTTAGTTGGCTCTTTTTTTCATTGCCATTAAGTTGCTTTAGGTTGGTCGTTGGTATGTAGGTGTGTTGACATCTTTCTAGGTTGTATCATCACAGGGTATAAGGTCATCCCTGGTTTGTATTGACCTTCATGTTAATAAAAAGTGTTTGATTTTATCACTATAGTGGGATAATCGTTGTTTTGGTTGTCCTTGTTATTATAAGAAGACAAATGTAGTCAATATTACAGAATCAATATGCAGTAAACTTGGTTTCTGGTTCCTTATCAATTTTGACTTACAAAAGTCAAAACAAGTTTGGGTCATTCGGTATACTTATGTAGTGGGCATGTTGGGTCATTCAATATACGTAAGTATATGATGATGGAAAACCACAAATTGTGCACAACATTATACAACAAATAAGTATATGATGATGGCAAACCACAAATTGTGCACAACATTATGCAGCAAATAATGATGGTAAACCAAAATGAAAACAAATACCATTCCTAATTAATCAAGTCTAAAAAACAAATCACGTACAAATAATTGTCTAAAAGACAGAAACTCAGTTACACAATCCATACACATATTGTGTTAAAATACATGAACGAATAACCAACCCAAGGTTATTGCACCATCACAATTGTGTTGACTCACTTGGCGATTTTGGCTTTTCTCTTGATCCTATTCTTCCTTTGACCTCCACCATTCCCAGTAGAATGTGATACATGACTTGCTTGTGTTCCAACTTGATGACTTGGCCCTCCTGCTACCTCACTTACTTGTGTTCCAACTGGCTGACTTGGCCCTGCTCCCACCTCTGTTGCAGAAGATCCCACTGGCTGAGTTGATCTTTCTAGTACCTCATCTGGTACTCCTTCCCTTGTTCTTGTCCCTTGGTTGCCTCTTCGTCCCGTACAAGCTCTCTTATTATGACCCTGCCCACCACATGCACCACATTTGACAGTCTTGCCCCTTTTTGACAGCTTCCCATTCTTCACCATTGATTTTTTCATAACCTGTTCAGCAATCTCATCCCTTGACACTCTTCTCTTCTTCCGTGGTCTCCCAATTGGAACATGGTAGTGAGGTGGCTTTAGTTCACTAGGGATAGGGCATTTGGGCCAAAAGTGTCGAGCAGCAATTCCTTCAATCTTGTGTTGATACATCGCCCTCCATGTGGTTAACCAATAACATTGGTGCACATAATCCTCTGGGATCACAACCATGTTGTCAGTTGATTCCTTGCTGTGTTTAGCCATGTCGTTGATAGCCGCAACAGCATGCTTACATGGAATACCAGTGAGTTCCCATCTCCTACATGTGCATTCCATTTTCGGCATATTCACAACACATTGGTCACCCCAACCTCCGGCACACTGGTATGTATCCCCCCCACTCCATAAAACCTTATACTCATTTGCTTCCTCCTTGATGGTTTCTAAAATTTTAGTTGCTGTTGGGGTTAAGAGACCTTCACATATGTCGATTACATGCTGCACACTAACACTTCTCTTCACAAGATACTGCCTGATGTACTCCAAACAACCAATGATTGGTTGATCTCTGTCGCCCACCAACTTGCTATTGAACGATTCACATAAGTTGTTAAGAAGGATGTCACATTTAGCTCTCCCTGTAACCAATATATCAATATCAACATCACTTTTAATCTTATTAGTATTACAGATGACAGTCATAATATCAACATCATTTTCAACCTTATTAATATTACAGGTGACAGTCATAATATCAAAATCATTTTCAATATTATTAATAGTACAGATGAAAGTCATAATATGTGTATAGTGTACCTGAAAAATGTGACCTTGACCATGATGATGCTGGTATCTTCCTTAACCAGTCATAAGCTTTAGAGTCAACTGATTTTAGCTCTTCCATTCCTCTATTAAACTCAGGGATTGTTGATGCTCTAGCACACCTCCAAACAAGCTCCTTGATACTCTCCCCCTTAAATAACTGCTTCATGTTGTCATATATGTGTCGCACACAGAAGCGGTGTTCAGCAGCAGAAAACAGTTCTGCAATGGCTGGTAATATTCCCTGTAGATTGGTACAAAACTTAATATGTGAATGAGGATTGAATTGGGTTGGAAATCAACTAATTGAATTTACACAATGTTCATACCTTTTGTCTGTCGGATATAAAGGTGAAGTTTGAATTTGGTTGCAAATCAAGGTCATCTCCAAGATTGCTAAGGAACCATAACCATGAACTCTTGGACTTAGCTTCAACCACTGCGTAAGCAACTGGATAGAGGCCATTATTGCTATCGACACCAACAGCAGTTAAGACTTGACCAGTGTGATGTCCTTTGATAAACGCCCCATCCAGCCATAGTATGTCCCTTCTGCCTGCTTTGTAACCTTTTTTCAATGCACCAATACAAACATAGATCCGTCTGAAAACCCTTGAAGAAACACTTGAATCAGGGTTTGCTTCAACTTGAATCTTGACAGTTGTATCAGGGTTTCTATTCTTCAACTCCAAAGCGTAATCCCTAAGATTGGCATACTGTTCTTCATGGTACCCGTCAATTTGTTTCTGAGCAAATTCCCTTGCTCTTGATATCTTTGTGGTTGGGACATCAAGCTGCAATTTTTCATTTATTTCCATTGCTATTGCAGCTGTCGGGGCTGTCCGGTCCCTAACAAGAATTTTAGCAACCTCGGATGAAAGGAATCGTGCAGTCAACAATTTAATTTTTCTTGTTTGTAGGCATTTATGTTCATCATTTAATGTTTTGACACTCCAACTCCTTTTATCACCCACTTTTGACACATGTAGGGATCATTCGCACATGGCATTGTTATTTTTTTTGTAGGTTTTGGAACTTGCAAATTTGCCCTTTGACTGCGAAGAAGAAGCTGATGGTTGACTACTTCCTGTATCCTTTCTGCCATAACCCACAACAGTCCCTCTACACATCGCTCGAATCCTTTCTTGGTCACACTTTTCAATCCTAATATCTCTTCGGGACTCCAACGCATAGATTCTGAGCTTATCTTTGATATCCTTGGGTTGTTTAAATGTTTCTGTTACAAAAAACTCTCCCTTCCTGACATTCGACCTACCCTCATACTCCTTCCTTATTTCTTTTAACCTTATCTTGCGTAGGTTGACAAATTTGTTATTATTGGCTTCTTCATCACTATGAAAATCATCATCAAAGTTATAGCCACTATCATGATCCGTATAATCTGCCATACACTCATCAGCTAACTTTGATACATTCTCAAAGTGGGGATCAAAATCAAACTTACAGTCCGTCATTTCCACTTGTGGCTCAATAGGGGCTCTCACATCATCCTCTTCATCTTCAAACTCAGACACATGTACAAGATGTTCTTCCTCGTTTACCTGCTGTGTTGAGGTGCCCACATCATCCCTTTCAACATCATCGCTTTCAACATCATCCCTTTCCACTACTTCTTCTAAATCAACATAGTTTTTGTTGAGCTCTAAAACCACATCCTCACTCTGGTCAAGTTCTGCAACCATGTCTGTAATCAAGTCGTCTCCCACACCAACATTATCTCCAGGACTGGCAAACTGGTACAAGTCGTCATCTGTAAGTTGAGATTGTTGCTCAACTTGTTCTAGGCCATCAACTTGTTCTGGGCCATCAACTTGTTCTGGGCCATCAACGCCACTTACAGGTGGTTGCGCAGCATGAGTGTCTGTGTCACCAACAACTCGGCTTACATGTGGTTGTGCAGAAGGAGTGTCTGTGCCATCTAACACTTCATCAATTATTTGGGTTTCATCTTCAGCTTGTTGTTCTTGACCAGCAATCATAGGCACAGGTGATTGACCATTGGTACCACCAATTGATGTCTCAGCTTGTTCTGGATCGATGGTAGGATCATTTGAAGGCTCCACCCGTACTTCATCTGCTATTTTACATTTTCGGCCTCTTTTGGGTCTTCTGCGTTTCAACTCAACATACACCTCAATCTCTCTATGCGTTGGAATCAAATCCAACATTTTCATCACATCCTCATCAGACTTCAACGGGTACAACCCAACATCCAAAGTCTCACCTGGTATCCTATAATAATAGCCTGCAACCCCACCTTTGACACCTATGTCATCTACCAACTCTTCAAAGGCGTAAAAGCTAAACAAGTCATAATCCACACAATCATACCACGCAATAACTGGATCAACATACATCCTTCCTGGTGGTGGCGTAAATTTTCCACCGTGGGTTACTTTCAGAGTGAAGTAGGTCGGCTTTGATTCTGTATGCAAACAATAAACATCGACACACACACACACACTAACAACATGAAAAATCAACTTAATGTATAATCCACATCCTATTCGTACTGTTCATTACAATCACATATCACTGTAGATAAGAAAAATCGATACAATTAACAATGCCCAAAACATACCATAAAGTTGATGAAGATTAGGGATCGGGGAAGATCGTTCGCGGTTTTTCCCAAATAAATTGGAAATTGTAATTGGAAACTTTAGGGCAAAAAATGCGTTTGACTTTGGGCAAGGGAGTGTTTGGATCAGGGGATTAATGTGCTTGTTCGGTAGGTCTAATATTGGTTTAGGCGGGAACCGTGAAATGACGATACTACCCTCAACTACGTGGCACTTAACGGGAAAATTAACGGAAAAGGCCTCTCGGTGGCGATTTTGCGAAAATGTGGAACATTGGTGTCTTTTTTGCGCTACTTTTTGTCTCGGTCCCCTTTTTGCAATTTTGTGGAACGTTAAGGACCATTTTTGCAATTTACCCTAAAAGAAATACTCCGTAGTAAAGTTTAAAATACATCTTTGTAGTATGTCCAAATCTTGCTTTTCATTCTCATGCTTTTTACTAAAACAAAAACATCCACTGTTAGTAAAGTTGGCACAAAAATATCCAGCTAATGAGGACTAATGATGCAAATGATTTTTTCGTTATCTTCTAACAAGAATTAAAATATTTGCATCGTTAGTCCTCATTGAGTTAAAATATTTGCATCGTTAGTCCTCATTTATTATAGAGTTAAAATATTTGCATCGCTAGTCCTCATTGAGTTAAAATATTTGCATCGTTAGACCTCATTGACTATAGAGTTAAAATATGTGTATCGTTAGTCCTCATTGAGTTAAAATATTTGCATCGTTAGTCCGCATTAACTATTGTTACGTTTTTATCTTTTTTCGTCTGTTTTTCTTACGTTTTCGTCCGTTTTTCTCATGTTTTCATAGGTTTTTATCAGTTTTCATCCGTTTTATACATTTTCATCCATTTTTCTCGTGTTTTTATCCGTTTCTTTCATTTTTCTCACGTTTTCATACGTTTTTTCCGTGTTCATTTGTTTTTGTCTATTATTCTATGTTTGCGTCCATTTTTCTTATTTCTTTATCCGTTTTCTTCTATTTTTATACATATATTATGTATGAAAACAATTAAAAATATATGAAAATAGATAAAAACATATGAAAACTTGATATTTGATAAAAATATTTCTATATCGATTTGAAATCACGATTTTGACCCCTTTCAGATCCGAATCATCAAAAGTGTAAAACACAAAAGTTGTCCGGAATGATGTTTTACATCAATACTCGAGAGATATTAACCTGAAATTGCAAAACAATGACTGTTTACTATCAAAACTTAAGCGGTTTTTTTTTTTTTATCAAATTCATAACTTATAAACTTATAAACTTATAAACTCTTGTAAATCTTATAAGTTATAACTTATGTAAATCATCAAACTTATAAGACTTACAAGAGTTTATAAGTGTATAAGTTATGAATTTTGTCAAAAAAAAAACACTTAAGTTTTGGTAGTAAACAACCATTGTTTTGCAATTTCAGGTTAAAATTGCACGTGTCTTTATGTAAAACATCATTCCGGACAACTTTCTTGTTTTACACTTTTGATGATTCGGACCAGAAAGGGGTCAAATTCGTGATTTAAAATCGATACAGAAATATTTTTATCAAATGTCAAGTTTTCATACGTTTTTATCTATGTTCATATATTTTTATCCATTTTTATACATATTATATGTATAAAAATAGATGAAAATGGATAAAATATAATAATAACGTATGAAAACGTAGAATAATAGACGAAAACGAATGAAGTGTATGAATACGGATAAAAACGTATGAAAACGTGAGAAAAACGAAAGAAAAGGATAAAAACATGAGAAAAATGGATGAAAACGTATAAAAATGGATGAAAACGGATAAAAACGAACGCGTAAGAAAAATGGACTAAAAAAGATAAAAACGTAAGAATAGTCAATGAGGACTAACGATGCAAATATTTTAACTCAACGAGTACTAACGATGCAAATATTTTAACTCAATGAGGACTAACAACGCAAATATTTTAACTCTTGTTAGGAGATAACGAAAAATCATTTGCATCGTTAGTCCTCATTAACTGATATTACTAACGGAAGGGTGTTTTTGTGCCAACTTTACTAACGGTGGATGGTTTTGTTCCAAAAAAAACATGGGGATGAAAAGCGAGATTTGGGCATACCACAGGGATGTATCTTGGACTTTACTCTAAAAGAAATGAGAGTATGCAAAACACATCCCATATTTTTACTTTACAGTTTACATTACTCTATTATACATTTATAGTGAGAAACTATGTCGTTTAGAGGGTCTTCAAAACGACATCGTTCTCTCTCTCTCTCTCTCTCTCTCTCTCTCTCTCTCTCTCTCTCTCTCTCTCTCTCTCTCTCTCTCTCTCTCTCTCTCTTGTTGGCTTGAAACGACGTCGTTTCATGTTTTCAAATAACATTAGGTTAAAACGACGATGTTTTTTTGGGTAAAGGGGAGTAATCCTGCTCCCTGGCAAATAAATTAAACAAAAAACGTTTAAGTACAAAGGATATGGGTGAAATCCCATATCTCAGCCCGTTACATATGCGATAAAGCTTACATAACAGGTAGACAGCTAAGAAGCTTGAAAATAACTAGTGCTTATGATATGCCATAAACACTTGCAACTCAAGAAATAACACAAACAAGCTAACCAGCAGCTACCGTGAAAGATGAACTTCCACCTGTATTTGGATTAGCCAAATCTTCAGTCATATGTGTGACATGTTCTCCATCTTCCTCATCATCGTTCACCAATACAACATAAGAATTAGATGTAGTAAAAATACCTTCCTTAGAAGTAGAACCAGTAGACTTCACCTTAGACGACGTTGGATGCACATTAAGCCGAGTATTAGCTCCCTTCTTTGGTTCGCTAGTAGTTTTCTTTAGCTCATACTTGAGATTCTATTTGACTGATGTACTAGCAAAATGACTACCTTTAGCAGACTGGGCTTTACCTTTGTTCTTCTTATGACTCACCATTTGGAAACCATCATTGGTAGGCATAGTAGAAGGATTAGCAACATTTGAAGTAGTAGCAACAGGATGATTGATGATGAGGCGAAAAATGATCCGTTTTTAAGGGGTCATTTAAGCCCGGAATTGAATTTATTTGATCAAATATTGCCCTAAATCGTTCCTTTTGTGATTTTAGGTACTTTTGGAGTGAATTCTGGAAAAGGAAGCATTTTGAACGTTTTTGGAGCATAAAAGTGAAGAAAACGGCAAAGTCTTAATTTTCCTTGTTGGGAACAGTACCTGACGGCGTCACAAGGTTCTACATGACGGCGTCAAGAGTAAAACAAGAGGTGAAGTGGATAGAGTCCGTGACGGTCCAGAGAGTTTTACACTAAGGGCATGACGGCGTCACCATAGGCCGTCATGGTCCCATTACATGTGACGGCCCAGAGTAACTTTGCACTTGACGGCGTCAGATCTGGATCTAGGCAATCCGATATTACTATGGGCGGCGAGTTGACGGTGTCAGACATTTCTTCTTGACGCCGTCACAATGGAAAATCTATATATAGTTTTGCAATTTTTATTCATTAAGAGAGGACAATTAGAGGGATAACTTGGAGAAACCCTAGCACGATTTTTACTGTTCTTTCAAGGGTTTTTACACTTTGAAACCTTTCATGTTCAATTAAGATAAGTATCCTTTAAATTCATTCAATATGTCTATGTGTTGTTTGAATATATCTTACGTTTGTGTTGATTTTAACATGCTAGGCTAGATCTCTTGTGTGTTTGCTTTGATGTAGTGAAACCTAGATGTTGATTATGGGTTGATTGCTTGTTTATAATTGTTACGGATGAATGATTTCGATGTTAGGCTTAAGAAAACTGGCAGACTTCCATAGGGTAACATGCTTGAACGTCTTAAGAAACATGAACCAATGCGTACTAGGTTTTTATGGTTGTATTTAATGTATGAGCGAATTCTAATGATCCCATGTTAAGAGCTTCTTGCAGGCTCGACATAGGAGTGAAGTAGGAGCTTATAAAGTTGGGGAAGTACGTACGCCACCCCACGAATGGTATTAAGGAATATAACCCGTCATCCACGCAACTGTAACAAACTATCAACTTGTAAAAGATATCTAGGGAGTAATGAAATCTAAGTAAACACAATTTTTCCCATTATTGTTCACACCACTAGTTTAATTAGCTTTATTTTCATTTTTGTTATTTTATTTTGATTGCATCTTAGTTATTAGGTTAGTTGATTAGCAACTAATTCCGCCCACTCTTCCAAAAATCCGAGATTTTAATTGCTTTTATAAAAATATAAAAATACAAAAAGAATCATCTCTTACCTCTAGACCTAGTTTTTAGGCTTTCTAATCCTAGCGACACTATTCCTGAGTTGAACGATTAATCCCCCGGTACTTGTCACTATACTATACTACAACGATCAGGTACACTGCCTGGTGGGGGTTGTAAGCTTCTCGAGATCCCTCGAGAGGTAAAGCCTGGTGCAATTCCCATGCATCAAGTTTTTGGCGCCGCTGCCGGGGAATAGTTATTGTCTAGGTTAGGATTTCTTTTTATTAGGTCTACTTGCTAGATTCCTTTCTAGTAAGATTTTATTTTTATTTTTAGGTTTTCTTTAGTCTATCTTATTTCTTCGTGTCTTTGTTCGTAACATTTACCATCCAACATCATGGAAGGTGGTAACATCTTTGAACCCATCAACGCACCACAACAAAACCACCCAAAAAACCCACCACTAGCAAACCAACCTCTTAGGCCCCGAACCCTAGGAGAGTATTCCGGTCCTAGCCACCAAGGCTATCGAAACACTATTGAGCTCACCCAAGGAGCCAATGTGTCCCCCTTGCGATCCGAAACCATCCGGTTGGTGCAAAGCGGATGTGCATTCCATGGACTTCATTCCGAAGATCCTAACTAACATCTCAAGGACTTCCTTAAAATCGTAGATTCTATAGACCTTGATGTTACAACTAGAGAGTCAACCCGATTACGCCTATTCCAATTCTCTCTACGTGATCAAGCTAGTTAATGGCTTGAACGTTTACCCGCGGGATCCATCACCTCATGGGATGATATCACCACTCGTTTTCTTGCTCAATTTTTCCCACCAGGGAAAACTGCGATGCTTAGAAATGATATCTTGATGTTCCAACAACATCAAGCTGAAACTTTCTACGAAGCATGGGCTCGTTTCAAGGATCTACTCCAAAAAGTCCCTCATCATGGTATAAATCTTTGGTTATTAGTTCAAATCTTCTATGACCATGTCGATTATCACACCAAACGTACCATCGATCGAGCCGCCGGAGGTAGATTACGTGATAGGAACGCCGAGGAATCTTGGGAAATTATTGACGAACTTGCCGCCGATAATCAAGAATTATGGGAGTTTAATCACACTATAGAATGTTGAGACCTTTCAAAATTATGCCCCACCTTATTTCCTCCTGAAAAACTTAGCCCGGAATTTGAAGCTCGAATGAGAGAATATATGGCAACCCATTCTGAGCGGCTTGCTAGATTCGAGGAAGTAGTTTATAAACAAAAGGAGGAGATACAAGAGAAAATGAAGGAGATGATGAGCCTAGTGGAGGAGTATGCAAACCAGAAAACCCCTGAAATGATGTTACTGAGGAAAGAAAGCGCCACCCCCACTACCCAATTTGTTAATTCCATCACAATTGTCCACACGGATAATGAGGAAGTAGAAACCCCTTGTGAACAAAACATAAAAGAACCGCCAAAATCCCAATCCTTAAGTTACTACCTAAAACATGATATAAACGAAAACACCATAACAAATTGGATAAAGGGTGACAGGCGTAACCAATCCTCCAACTGGTTTCAGAGAAGGAGAAAGAGGGGAAAGATGAGTATGATACCTTACCTGGGGGAGCGGTATTTGAGAAACTACTTGTACAAAAAGTAGCTACTAAGCAGATGGCGTGTGGGAACTTTGAGATACCAGCCAGCATTGGGAATTTGCAATGTCTGAACGCTTTCGCCGACCAAGGATCGAAAGTAAATCTTATGCCCCTAACTATCTACACCTAACTAACATCAGAAATGCCAGCCACCACCTGTGTTAGGCTATGCTTTGTTGGACACTCTTATGTGTACCCCCTGGGAATCGCAGAAGATGTGCTGGTCAATGTCGCAGGATTCATGTATCCCGTTGATTTCATGATCATCGATGATGAAGGAGGTGGATACATGCCAATAATTCTTGGAGCACCATTCTTTACCACCGCAAGAGCTGTTATTAGGTATGAAAATAGGAAAATTGAGCTTAAGTCAGGAAAAAGAAAGATTAGCTTTCCCATGACCCCGCGATGTGCGCAAGAAAGCTTGATGAAGAGAAAGCTCAACAACAACATTGACACATCGCCTATTCGTGTTCAGGAAAAGATTCTTGCATGGGAAGCGAGAATCAAAAGTTACAAAGAAACTAAACATGAAGGAAGCAAAGGCTGCAACAAAGTTCATGTCAATTTTGAATATAGTCAACCAACGGGGAATCATGTACCATTCGCAAAAGGAGACCCAGTACTCATAAGACACTCGGAGATAAAAATACCTCCCGATAAACCAAGTCTCTGGTGGTATGGGCCCTTCACAATTGAAGGTATAGGCCAAGATGGGATAGCTAACTTGAGCAGTAAAGGAGGAGGGGAGGTGACTGCGAGTATTGATCGATTGAAACACCACTGCCACAATAGTGAGGATCGTAATTATATGGGGTACATCATCTCGAGAGATGAGGTCACGTAATCACCTATGACCTTGAGTCTAGCTACAAGACTCGTAAATAAAGAAAAGCGCTTCTTGGGAGGTAACCCATGCTTTGTTTGATTTTTAATTGTTTGAGTGTTATTTGTTTCCGTATGCATGCCTTATTTTTATTGTTGGTAGATCATGTTTCAAAAATAAAATGGTGAAAATACTTTATTTTGTCGTTTGACTTCGTCCTAACTTCATACAAAGGTATTTCGCAAAAAATAAGTGTAAGGGGAAACCCTAAACATGTTTTTAAGAAACAAAATTGATCATGATTTTCCACAATATTAAATGGACATGTATATTCGTATTTGTTAGAGTCAAATGCTTATATCGAGTCATAATGATGTTTTGCAGGATTTTCCAGGAAGTAGGACATAAGTTTTTCCAGAAATTTTCTGGAAACTTAACGTAAAGATTTCTGCAGGTCACTTCTGACAGCGTCATAAGTTTACTCTTAACGGCGTCATGTGTAAAATTCTGGAAATTTTGCTAGTTTTGTTTTTCTAACGGAGTCTTAAAGTTTTTGTTAATTCTTTAGTTTTATAAACTCCAGGAAATCTGCAAACATTCATTCCAAAAGCATTATATCTTACATTGTTTTCTAGGATTTATTAGTATATATAGATTGCCGCCGATTTTACGCAAGGTTGCCTTGTTTGTCTTCTCAGGTTGAACATGTTATGTATGACAAGAAGATGATTTATATTCTGGAAGGTAAGCTTTGATTGTTCATTTTCTTGGAGGAAGATCTAACCTTGTTATCGCACTATCCACACCGAACGAATCAGGGGAGTATTTGATTTCATTCTTTTACCGGTTTCACTTTTACATTATTTAATTGAACATTGGGGACAATGTTCATCCTAAGTGTAAGAGGAGGGTAAATGATGATACCTTATAGGATACACTTTCACTTGAGTTTGTTTGTTTGATGGTAGGTGTGTAATAAAACTATGAGAAATACTTGTTAGTGTAATTTTAGCGCCAAATTTAAATTTTTTTACAATATTTAGGAGTGAAACTTTAGCCATAGCAAGCGTCTCGTGGATAGGAGACTGTATGACTAGCACAAAACCGTACTATTCAGAAAAATTTTCCACCCAAATATGTGAGGTTCGCCTTTAGATTTGATAGGAAAAGCATTCATTATTAGTGCTTATGAGTGTACCGGTAGCATTTAGATTCTAGAACTTGCGTTAGTGATGCATCCCGAGACCGCTAGTGAGACTACATTCGTGTAGTAGGATTTACTACATGATAAGAGGCATTAGGATCACTCTTGTGTTAAACCCGTATCATAATTACTTGACCAATTAAGTCATATTACTTGGCTAGTAAAGTCAATTAATTTTTCCCACACCTTAGCGTTGTACTCATTTTTAGTACACGAAACCCCTAGTACACCCCTCCGAGCCTATCTTTTCGTTTCTAACTTTAAGCATCTTACTTAAAGGAAGAATTTGTTACAAGCCACTTAAATGTACACCCAAATCGCCTTAGCCTTCCGTGTATGCACTCATCTTTAGTGCATTATTGTTATTTGTTTAAACCCTTAGTTAATTATCTAATTGATTACATGGTTGCTAAGTCGAGTCATATCCTTGTACATATTGTTTTGAGACGATTGGGACTCATGGGTAAGTACTTATGTTATGGAGTAATGGGGAAGAACATCATATATTACCCCCATATGTGCGTTAATCTTAAAAGTACTCCAAGTGTTTTGATTATCTTAATTCGAGTCATTAGATTAGTTTATTGTAAAGTATGTAAAAATTCAAGTGTAAAGGGAATGTTCATTACATATGATGTATTATTTTGGATGGTAGGGTAAAAGTGTATGCAAAAAAAAAAAAAAAAAAAAAAAAAAAAAAAAAAAAAAAAAAAATCGAAAAAATTAAGAAAAAGAAAAAAAAAAAAGAGAAAAAGAAAAGAGAAAAAAACATACGGACTACCATCCCGTTTCATTCTATGTTTGTTTTATGTTTTATTATTTTTCATTTATTTAAGTCGAGTCTAGTCTTGGCTTAGCAACGCCATATTGTACATGTAATTAACCAGGATGATTAACTCGCCACCAGTAAAGATTACCTATATCCAACAAAACCGTGTATTCCATATCCCTACACCTAACGTTATAACCCTTTGAAAGACCTCTTTGATAGTTTATCCTAGGTGCTTACGCCATGTGGTGGAGGTTTGATCCTTTCCCAAGCCTATGGTAATCTATTTTTCTATGACAGGTAGTGAGAGATGTTTTCCATTTCCATATCGTGATATATACTTTATTACACCCGAGAGATGTGAGTATCGAAACACTATTTGTGAGGTGCTAGTGTATGACCTCCGTGCTTGTCTTTGGTCTTTAGTGGAACGATTATTTGTTGTAATTACTTTTATATTAGTGTTAAATGACCCCTAACTTATATTTTGTTTAGAATAAAAGCGCATTTGCTTGAGGACAAGCAAATCTCAAGTGTAAGGGTATATGATGAGGCGAAAAATGATCCGTTTTTAGGGGGTCATTTAAGCCCGGAATTGAATTTATTTGGACGTTTTTGGAGCATAAAAGTGAAGAAAACACCAAAGTCTTAATTTTCTTTGCTGGGAACAGTACCTGACGGCGTCACAAGGTTCTACATGACGGCGTCAAGAGTAAAACAAGAGGTGAAGTGGATAGAGTCCGTGACGGTCCAGAGAGTTTTACACTAAGGGCATGACGGCGTCACCATAGGCCGTCATGGTCCCATTACATATGACAGCCCAGAGTAACTTTGCACTTGACGGCGTCAGATCTGGATCTAGGCAATCCGTTATTACTATGGGCGGCGAGTTGACGGTGTCAGACATTTCTTCTTGACGCCGTCACAATGGAAAATCTATATATAGTTTTGCAATTTTCATTCATTAAGAGAGGACAATTAGAGGGATAACTTGGAGAAACCCTAGCACGATTTTTACTGTTCTTTCAAGGGTTTTTACACTTTGAAACCTTTAATGTTCAATTAAGATAAGTATCCTTTAAATTCATTCAATATGTCTATGTGTTGTTTGAATATATCTTACGTTTGTGTTGATTTTAACATGCTAGGCTAGATCTCTTGTATGTTTGCTTAGATGTAGTGAAACCTAGATGTTGATTATGGGTTGATTGCTTATTTATAATTGTTACGGATGAATGATTTCGATGTTAGGCTTGAGAAAACTGGCAAACTTCCATAGGGTAACATGCTTGAACATCTTAAGAAACATGAACCAATGCGTATTAGGTTTTTATGGTTGTATTTAATGCATGAGCGAATTCTAATGATCCCATGTTAGGAGCTTCTTGCAGGCTCGACTTAGGAGTGAAGTAGGAGCTTATAGGGTTGGGGAAGTACGTACGCCACCCCACGAATGGTATTAAGGAATATAACCCATCATCCACGCAACTGTAACAAACTATCAACTTGTAAAAGATATCTAGGGAGTAATGAAATCTAAGTAAACACAATTTTCCCCATTATTGTTCACACCACTAGTTTAATTAGCTTTATTTTCATTTTTGTTATTTTATTTTGATTGCATCTTAGTTATTGGGTTAGTTGATTAGCAACTAATTCCGCCCACTCTTCCAAAAATACGAGATTTTAATTGATTTTATAAAAATATAAAAATACAAAAAGAATCATCCCTCACCTCTAGACCTAGTTTTTAGGCTTTCTACTCCTAGCGACACTATTCCTGAGTTGAACGATCAATCCCCCGGTACTTGTCACTATACTATACTACAACGATCAGGTACACTGCCTGGTGGGGGTTGTAAGCTTCTCGAGATCCCTCGAGAGGTAAAGCCTGGTGCAATTCCCACGCATCAATTGACCACTTTATTAGGGAAATGATCATGGATATGGCCAAAAATCTTGCATAATGTACACCTGGGAGGCCTCCATTCATACTCAACTCGGATAGTATCTTTAGTAAAACCGTCCCCTATAAGAGAGGGGACACCAATAGTAACAACCTCTACAAGTTCAGCCTCTGAACTAACCTCAATTAAGCGCCGAGCAAAGCTATTCCTACCCCAAGAATCCTTACACATAGAGCTCGTATACGAATCAAGCATAATAGGCTTGCCAATAAATGAAGCAGTTAAGCTAATACCATCCTCTTCAAACACTTGAATAGGTAATTTAACCCATACCGGAATACGAGTCAGCTCTTCCTTACACAACCTGGCATCAATTGACCATTTCTTTAGAATGATCGGCAAGTTCGTATCATCCAAGGGCCACCTTCCAAAACTGCTTCTAAACTAGACTGAGTATCAAATTTAAAAAAGAAAAAGCCTTTTTCATTCATCATAATCTTTTTCGAACCATATTTAGCCCAATTATTTTTAACATAGTACTCAACCACTGGAAACACCATTCTATTACCAATAAAGTAGCCATATAGGGTATGTATCAACCACACTACGTGGAATAGAAACGTTAACTCCTTCACAAAGTGAATCAGCAAACAAAGGACGAAAAGTAGAATTTGGAATAGATTTATCTTTTGCATTCGCATCCACATTTACAACATTGGTTGTTGTATCTTCGATACTCTCATCAGAATTAGAATTTGTTGCATTAGTATTCATCTCATAAACATCAAGCAAACCACTCATAGCTTCATGCACCTTTGAACGAGTATCACTATCCAAATTAGACCATATTGGATATTTACCAGCTTCAACCTCCTTAAGGAATAAATCAATATCCCATGTTGATTTCAGCGAGACACCAAACACCAATTTAATAAAATCATGTTTGCTTTTGATAGAATTAAGCTCAATAGAAGGACCCGAACTTGCGTTCAAATGGGATGATTCAGCAGTAATCGGTCCTTTAGAATTCTCAACCTGAACATGAGGAGATGTATCATAAGAATTATCAGCTATAGGCTGTGTCACCACACCTGTAACATCCTTAGGTCGAGATTTCTTATGTTTCCTCATAGTCACCTTCAACAAATCAACAGTAGCACTCAATTCTTCCATATTCACATTAACAGGTTGTGTTAATGTATTATTCCCCTCCCCCAAACTCGCCATCAATACAAACAAGAACCTTAACCAACAGATTATAGAAAACTAGGAACACGCTAAGTCTGATGCAGAACCAATAAAAACCCTAGTATAAAACTAGGGTTTATAATCGTTGAAGCATAATAATTAACCCATACAATCATTATGTATTGATGGAGGAGTGATTGGCTTTATAATTAATGTAAACCAACTTTAACATAATCAGTATACCAAATCGTTAAAGAATGTTCCAATCAGACCCGACAAATAAACCCTTACAATTAGACTTAAAAACCTAACCTTTATGATTCAAGCAACGAATCTGAATGGAGGTTATGATAGAACAGAATGTTAATCACTTCCTAGACACAGATCGCAACAAGAAAACAATTAGTTAAGGTAAATAGAATCGATATTGAGAAAACCCTAAAGGTCGACCTAACCAAAAAAACCCTAAAGGTCGACCTAACCAAAAAAACCCTAAAACCAGTAATTGAGACCACGATCTGATCAAGGGGATGAAAAAATACGAATGTTAACCACCCACAATAGCAAATCGTCTCAAAAAACCAGGAATAGAGTAGATTTTGGAAAAACCGATTAAGGGTTTGTTAGGGTTAGGATCGCCAAAGGGTTAGGATCGCCAAACGCCACTACAAGGATAAGGAGAACAGGCGAGAACCAGTTTCCCGTCGACAGAATGTCGACGGCATAAGGTAGAAAACGACAAAAAAAAAAAAAAAAAACGCTTGATCGAGCCCCACTGCGTTGAATTTTTCATACACATATTTTCCCGTCGACATGTCGACGGGAACATATCACCATACTTTTTTAGCCTCAATAATTCACTAAAGTTGGGCGCGAAATTTACCCGCTAATATTTTCCCGTCGACATGTCGACGGGAATATATTAATCACGATTTTTTTCACAATTAACGTGTGATTAAAGGTAATAAATTTTTGTTTTGTGATTCCCGTCGACATGTCGACGGGAATTTATTACTAAATATAAATATTTTTAATAAACGGATAAAATATTGGGCGGGATTTTTCCGCTTTCTTTTTCCCGTCGACATGTCGACGGGAATATCTCCCCAAAAATTCACCCTATATATAACCTCACAAATACATTCCCGTCTCATTTTTTACCTATATACATTCTCAAAAAATCATTTCCGTCTCGTTTTACACATCTCACAAATAAGTCAATCGTCAATTCTTACAAGACACGCATGACTTGGCATGGTTGCACGGTTGAAGAGGAGTACTCAAAAATCTTGTCACACGCGCTCCTCTTTAATGAAGCTATGTTAACTTTTGGTCATGCAGTTTATGAGGAATATGGTTCTTTTAATGACGCTGAACCGTGGATGAGAGACAAGATTATCGAATGGTGTAGGAAAAAGTCGTACTACAAAGAACACATGGAAGAGCTAGATGCTGCTGAAGCTCAAGCTGTTGCTGAAGCTCAAGTTGTTACTGTTGGAGGTGACGATGAAGCTAAAAGTACGTTGGAAACTAAACTTGATAATATGGGAAATAGGGTCACAAATCTTGAAGCTACATTTGCACATATCAAGGAAATGAGAGCAAGGAAGGGAAAAGATGGTGCGAGTTCGAGTAAAGCGGGAAGTAGCCACAAAAAAAAAAAAATAAACGGGTTGTTTCGTTTGATCTGTTCTTTTGGTTGTCGAGTTGTTTAGATTGAGTTGTTTCGTTTGGTTGTCGAGTTGTTTAGTTTGAGTTATTTCCTTTGGTTGTCGAGTTGTTTAGTTTGAGTTGTTTCCTTTGGTTGTCGAGTTGTTTAGTTTGGTTGTCGAGTTGTTTAGTTTGAGTCTGTATGAAAATGCATGCGGTTGAGAACTCTTGCTTGTTTTAAATAAACAGTTTGCCTTTGTGTTTGATAATTATTGTTCCTTCAGTTCTATTATTTGTGCGTACGAATATAAAGGACGTTCAACATCAGTTACCACAACAACAACAACATTTTATTAAACAACAACAATAACATCAACAACAACAGCAAACAACATCAACAACAACAACAATAACAACGATAACAGCAACAATAACGATAACAGCAACAACAACAACAACAATACTACATATGAAATTTATCCATGTCACCTAAAAGGTCACGGAGTATTGCATCCGACTGACATGCGTGGTCGTGGTTGGGATACGTTGCCATGTCAAGTTTTGCCTCCAACATCCTTAATTTTGTCTCTAGCACCTGTTTTTGTGCCTCCAGCATGTTTATTCTAAGATGTTTTTCATGATAGTTTGAGCACCTTGTTGGAGCAGATCCAGAACCGCTTGATGTTGAAGCTCCCAGAGAACCGGTCATTTTGGCGAGTCGTTCCTCTTTCCATAAAAAAAATCACATCCATGGTCTGTTGTCCCAGGATGTTAAAGAGTAAAAACTATTATTTTTAACAACTAACAAAATTATTTATATAATACACGAAAAAGTATGTAATTGTTCACCTTCGAGAAAGGACACACATAGTATAGTTTACCACGGGTGTAAGATTTACGCGATTCTCGCATAATCACGTCTCCTCGTCTACAAGGACAAGGAAAAGCTTCAAATTCTGCCATCTTCTTCACCATGATAACAGAGTGTGTTTGTGGTTATGAGGTTGAGTGGTTGTGAGTGGTTGAATCGTGACCGGGGTGGCCCGATCTACAAGTTGAGGTGATAAAATGTGGTGGCCAGAAAAAGATTCTGGCGGCGGAAAACTGCTGGTGTCGCCAGAAAACGGAAACTGTTAGAGAGATATATAGTGAGATGAGTGTGTGTGAGAGTTTTTATTAGTTAGATGAGTGTGTGTGTGTGTGTGTGTGTGTGTGCGCATATGTGTGTGTATGTTTATATTGTGAGGATAAGTTGTTAGGTAGGGAAAATTTGGTGGGAAATTCTAGCGCCATAGCATCTCATGTATAACCATTGCATATCGACTCGTTCGTTTAACATCTCGTGTATAACCATAGCATCTCGAGTCGTTCGTTTAACATCTCATGTATAACCATTGCATCTCGACTCGTTCATTTAACATCTCATGTATACCCATTGTATCTCGACTCGTTCGTTTAACATCTCGTGTATAACCATAGCATCTCGAGTCGTTCGTTTAACATCTCATGTATAACCATTGCATCTCGACTCGTTCGTTTAACATCTCATGTATAACCATTGCATCTCGACTCGTTCATTTAATATCTCATGTATAACCAGTGCATCTCGACTCGTTCGTTTAACATCTCGTGTATAACCATAGCATCTCGAGTCGTTCGTTTAACATCTCATGTATAACCATTGCATCTCGAGTCGTTCGTTTAACATCTCATGTATAACCATTGCATCTTGACTCACTCGTTTAACATCACATGTACAACCATATCATCTCGGCTGGTTCGTTTAACATCTCGTGTAGAACCATAGCATCTCGGCTGGTTCGTTTAACATCTCGTGTACAACCATATTATCTCGAGTCGTTCGTTTAACATCTCGTATACAACCATATTATCTCGCCTCGTTATTTATAAAACATTGGGTCAAGGATACAAGACTTGAATTTTGACCGGTTGTGATCTCGAGGTTATCTAATGGTTGAGATTTAGTATTTTGCGATATTCTAATTATTATTTATTTTATATTTTAATAATTTTTTTTATTATAATATAAGTAATTAATTTTAAATATATATATATTTTTTAATTTTATTAAAGTATTTATAATAAATAATTTTTTTAATTATATAAATTTAGTTTATTAATTTTATAAAACTAAATTTTAATATTTTATAAAAGTATTTATAATAAATAATTTTTTTAATTATATTAAAGTAATTTTATAAAACTCATTTTTTAATATTTTATAAAAGTATTTATAAGAAATAAAATTTTTTAATTATAAAAGTTATTAACCCGTCGACGGGAAAATAAGCGCCAAAATTTTCGTGAAATTTTAATACACCCCGCCAAACGCAAACGACAAAATCATTTAATACTCCCGTCGACATGTCGACGGGATTAGTAATAGTATAAAAAATTACTTTATATTCCCGTCGACATGTCGACGGGAATATAAAAGTATACACAAAACCAGATCTGGTCTCAATTATTGTCACATACTTAGAAAAAAAAATACTATCGATCTACAGCAGTAAAATGTAATGTTTTTAATTTTTGTTATTATTATTAATTTAATTGTTGTTAATTATTGTTAATTTAATTGTTATTATTATTGTTTATTTTTGTTTTTTTATACAGCGGGGTAATTAAAGAGGTGATAGCCGAGAGCTGAGGGTAAAGAGCCGAGGGTAATGTTTTATTTTTTTTATTAACTTATGGTATCCCGACGACATGTCGCCGACAACAGTTTTTTGTTTAAACTTTTGATATATTAATTTGCTCTCTTTTATTATAGCCCGAGCCCAAGACGAGACCACAGCCGAGCCACAGCCGAGACCACAGCCGAGCCACAGCCGATACCACAGCTGAGACCACAGCCGAGACAGTAGCCGAGACAATATGTATTCCTTTTTTTTTTTTTTTTTTTTTTTTCCATTTTTATGCTTTGTTGTAGTTTTGTATCCCGTAGCGTTTGGTTACTAGTTTAGTGCTTGCAGCCTATGTATAGTTTGGTTAGTATATTAGGTTTTGATATAAAAGGGATTGTTGCAGATTGTGAAATGTGATTAAATATTAGTTTACGGATTAAGTATTAAGTAGGATATTGCGTTTGGTTAGTTGTTTGGTTGGTTTTAACGACACAACCAAGGTCGGTTGTGCTCATTGTGTACCCACGGTGCAAATAGCACCTTGGGGGACTTGGTATTGAACTAGCCGTAGGATATTGGGTGGGTTTGCAGGTTTAATGCATTAGTTGGCCGAAGGTTGCAAATATTAAACTAGTAAAAGAAAGAAAAAAAATAGTTTGGTTAGTAACTATATAAACAAAATAGTTTGGTTAGTAAAAAAATTTTGGCAAAATAAACTAGTAAAAGAAAGAAAAAAAATAGTGTGATTTTAGAGTGTGTTTGTTTCGGCTTATATAACGGGCTTATGGCTTGTTTGGTTTTCGGCTTATGTTTCATAAGCTAAATTTTTATGGCTTATTTTGAAACTTTTTACCTTACATAGTTTCAAAATAAGTCACAAAAAATAAGCTTATGAAACATAAGCCGAAAACCAAATAAGCCATAAGCCCGTTATATAAGCCTAAACACACAACTCCTTAGATATATTTGATATCTTTCTATTAATTGTTTGGTTTTCGGCTTATGTTTCATAATAGTTTCAAAAATAAGTCACAAAAAATAAGTTTCAAAATAGACAAAATAGTTTTTACATAAACTTATATAAACAAAATAGTTTCAAAAATAAGTCACAAAAAATAAGCTTATGAAACATAAGCCGAAAACCAAACAATTGTTTATATTCTAATTATTTAACTTAAAATATATGCTATTAATTGTTTAACTTAAAATAGTCGATTTGTGTGTTGTTAGACTTTTGTGAATGTTTTAGGATTTTAGTGATTAATTTCGGAAAGTCCCCATCCAAAGTTGATCATCCTATAGAAAACCCGTCCGAAATTAATTTATTAGAAATTAATTTCGGAAAGTCCCCTGTTTGGGACTGCTTTTTGAATGTTTTGTCTCATTTAGGATATGGATTCGTATAATTGATTTATTATTTGAGATGATTTCGACAGTGTTTCTCCTTTACTCCTACGAATATGTCTTTAATGCACATATTTGGGGAGTTGACGGGAAATGCTGCCGAAATTTTCTCATATAGTAAATCAGTTATACGTATTCATATATGAGATGAATCATTCAAAGAGTGGGTTAGGATTGCCTTCCATAGTTGCACTAGGTGAACAAAACAACTCGTAATAATTCCATGGTTATATGTGTTTATGTGTCGAATATTTTGAATGTGTAATAACTAAGAGTTGAACAAAACAATATGCAGTTATGATACGTGATAAGAGTTGGACCCGTTTAGACAGTCGTGTTTCAAAAGAGTTTTTTTGATGGTCTTGCCGCATTCATTGAACATTGCAAGCCGTTATTGAATAGTTACGGAAACATAAAATGTCCATGTCGTCTTTGTTGTAATGTTCCATGGGTATCTCTCGACTTACTTAAAAGCCACATAAGCCAAAATGGATGGGACCCAACTTATACACAATGGCGTGAACACGGTGAACCGGATCCTCTTCTTATAGAAGATAACACAACACAATGTGAGATGAGTGACATGCGTGCGTGCCTTAATGATATTCTTGATATTCCTCTAAATAATGAACAAAATGAGCCAACTCCTCCAAATATTGGCGAGACAAGTAACGAGCCGGCTCCAGCAACGACACCTCCTGTACATAACGAGTATGAAAAGTTACTTGCCAGTTCCACCCAGCCTCTTTACCCGGGTTGTAACTTTATGACAACCTTGGATTTTATATCAAAGTTTACGCATCTCAAGGTCAGCGGTAAATGGAGTGATACTTCATTTAACAATACGCTAAAATTTCTCCAGGAGGTATTTCCTCCCAGGTTAGGTTACAATCTCCCACCATCATACTCTGCTATAAAAAAAAAACATTTAAAAAGGTCGGGTTAGGGTATGAGTCGATACATGCTTGTGAAAATGATTGCTTTTTATATCGGGGGACTGGTGCCGAAGATTTGGAGTATTGTCCGGTCTGTAAAACAAGTAGATGGAAAGACAAGAACACAACGGGGAAGAAAGTTCCTAACAAGGTGTTGCGTTACTTTCCTATCATTCCTAGACTACAACGTTTGTACAAATCTATTCACACCGCAAAACATATGACTTGGCATGCTACTGAAAAGTCTAAGGTAAACGGTATGATTCAACACCCGGTTTATGGTGACGCATGGCAGAAGTTTGACAGCGGTAAATATTCGGATTTTGCCAACGAACCGAGAAACGTTCGATTAGGGTTGGCTGCTGATGGTTTCAATCCGTTCGGAAACCTTAGTCAGACTTACAGCATGTGGCCAGTTATATTAAGAACATACAACTTGCCTCCTTGGTTATGCATGAAAGAGACCACTTTGATGTTGACGTTGTTGATTCCTGGCCCAAAATCACCGGGGAAGGACATTGATGTTTACTTAAAGCCTTTGATTGATGACCTTCAAGAATTATGGAAAAAACCAGGTATCTTGACTTTGGACGTTGTTACAGGAAAATATTTCCACATGAGAGCGATGCTTTTATGGACCATCAATGATTTTCCTGCTCGTAGTAGTTTGTCTGGTTGGAGTGGGCAAGGTTACTATGCATGCCCTACATGCAAAGCAGACACTCCGGCTACGCGTGTGAGAAGCAAAACAGCTTATGTTGGCCATAGAAGATTCTTAAAAAAAAACCATAAATGGAGGAGTGACCGTAATACATTCAATGGTGAAACTGATACTAGAGATCCTCCTAAAAAATATACTCCGGATGATATCTTGGCTCAACTTGCGATATTGCCCACACGTTTTCTGGGGAAACATCCAGATTATGGGGGTGGGAAAATAAAATGTAATACTACATCCGACCTGAACTGGACTAAACAGTCTATTTTCTATGAGCTTCCATATTGGTCTTCTCTTTCTCTACAACACAATTTAGATGTCATGAATATCGAAAAAAATGTGTAGGAGAGTATCTTGAACACTTTGTTAATGAATGACAAATCTAAAGACACCGCTAAGGCAAGACAAGACTTGCAAGCTTTGGGCATTCGACAGGAGTTGTGGCTCGGAAACAAACAAAACGGGAAGTGCTCGAAGCCTCAAGCTAAGTACTCCCTCACACCCGATAAAAGAAAACTGTTCTGTCAATACATCAAAACAATTAAACTGCCAGATGGGTTCGGATCCAAGTTCAAGTCGAAAGTGACCAAAGATGATAACAATATAACGGGCATGAAGTCTCATGACTGTCATATAATGATGCAACGGTTACTTCCTTATGGACTTCAGCAATACCTGGACGCACCGACTTATACACCATTAATCGAGCTTTGTTCATTCTTTAAGCAAATTTGTGCCCGAACTTTGATGGTGAATGACATGGTGAAAGCTAAAGACCAGTTGATCAAAATTTTGTGCAGTCTCGAGCAAATATATCCTCCTGCTTTTTTTGACAATATGATTCACTTGGTTATGCATTTACCTGAAGAGGCTCTTGAAGGCGGGCCTGTTTCATTTCTGTGGATGTATCCATTTGAAAGATACATGAAGAAGCTAAAAAATTATGTACGAAATAAAGCGAAGCCGGAAGGTTCAATAGTGGAGGGTTATGTTGCAGACGAAGCATTAACTTTTTGTTCTTGTTATTTTCGGGGCGAAATTGGGACGAAATTTAATCGTCCCACTGCATCTCAGGGCTGTCCTCGCCCAACAAGTGATTTCCAGGTGTTCCGATCACTATGTAAAAAGTCTGGTAAAGATACAATTATTCGGTTAGGTCTCCAAGAAATGAAGAAAGTGATATGGTATGTACTTCACAACAGTCCTGAGATCGACGCGTACATGAACGAGTTTGAGAGGTACGCGTTTTTATTTTGAAATTTCTTTTTCCCAAGTTATCTTTTCGATTAATTCTAATATCATGAACATTTTCAGTGAACATCCTGATAGCGACATGCAACAAGAATTTCCTAGATGGTTTGAGACGAAGGTAAACTTATTATATGTATTTCCTTGTATAAATAACGACTATATATATTACTCATCTCTACCTATTCTTATCTTTGTTCATAGATCGGTAAACTTTACACAGCCAATGACCCAAGTTGTACTCCCGACTTATTCGCTTTAGCTTGTGGACCATTATCGACCGCAACCTCAGTTCACTCTTGCGTAGTCAACGGTGTGAAGTTTGTTGTACACAGCCGCGATGTAAAACGTACAACTCAGAACAGCGGAATTTGTTCTCCTGGCGAGAAGGAAGGAGAAATGTATTATGGTCAGCTAGAAGAAATTCTGAAGTTTGCGTATACCCAGTTCAAAGTTGTGCTGTTTCGAGTTAAGTGGTTCGACTTGGTCAAAAGAGGTAGAGTCGAACGTTATAACACTAGAAACAACATGACACAAATTTGGGCATGTAGCACAGCGTTTAAAGATCAACCTTACATTCTCGCAACACAAGCAAAACAAGTCTTCTACCTTGAAGATCCTGCCAGACGACCACTCCATTGGAAGGTCGTCCAAGAAGTGAATCACAACACAACCTGGGATGTCATTGTGGCAGAAGACGATGATGATGTGATACATGGCAACAACTCATCTAATCTCCAACTGTCTGCTAATTTGAATAATTTGGCATTTGAAACATTAAATATCGATGGTCAATCAACGTTAGTTGAGGCACCACCACCAATCATTCATGTTGATGACGACGATGAATTTATTGATGATGAGGACGACGATCCTTATGATTTAGCAGACTCTGATGCAAACAATTCTGATGATGAAGTTGAAGATGTGACTGATGCTGTTTATGATAGTGATGTAGATTTAGCAAATTGATCTTAAATTGTAACTTGTAAAACGACACTTATTTGAATGAAATTGTTATGGATTATTTAAATGTGTATATTTATTTTGAATGTGTATGTATTTGAATGTGTGCATGCTTATGTTAATTTGTTCCCGAATTTCTATATGTTAATTCAACTTGTACTTTGACAGATGGCAGCAGTAGCGCGCGGTCACGGTGGTGACGGTGCCGATGACCCACCACCCCCTTATCGTTCGATTACTAGCGGTCACCGTAGTGGTAAGAAACCTAAACTTGATAATTTGAATTTTGTTACTTGTTATTTTATAACGTTTTCACTTACTTCAATTGTAGGTTCGTCACAACAACCTCGACGAGGAGGTAGAGCGAGACAAGGTGGCGGCAGGGGTGGAGGTCGGGATGGCGGCAGGGCACAGGTCCGTGAAGCCAACAAGAACGTAGACCTCAGGAAAGCCGTGACTAGATCGGGCCCGCAATCGATCGAGTTCGAGTATCGTGATCAGAAGACATTTACTCATGTTAGGCCGCACCGCGCATAGTTCAGTAACTATGTTGGCGAGCTGGTTAGGTCCTTGCCGTTGCACTATCCCTCCTGGCACGACCTTGACGAAGCGACTCGACATGCCTTCATGAACCGACTCGGGGTCAGTTATTTTATTTTCCATTTAATTATATCTCTATATTTAATTATTTGAATGTATATATTTATTTAAA
This sequence comes from Artemisia argyi, assembly GCA_030686995.1. NCBI lineage: Eukaryota > Viridiplantae > Streptophyta > Magnoliopsida > Asterales > Asteraceae > Artemisia > Artemisia argyi. The sequence goes on from CM060702.1 coordinate 198,012,015, forward strand.
TTTGTTTAATTGTGTATATTTGTTTAAATTTGTTTATTTATTTATATCTTTATGTTAATATTAACTATATTTGATTGCAGGCATTCTTCGACTTGCAGACCCACATGCGCGATCCCAATTGGAGAACCATTAAGAAGGGCCTCAGTGCATATATTGCTAAGGTCTACTCCGACAACAAGGGCACGATGGAGAGGACTTACTTTACGGTGCCGGGTGGGCTTGCTAAAGTGGATGAGATACGAAGAAACCCTCCTCTGAACGTCGAGCCGTCTGTGTGGGAGGACCATATCAAGTTTTACATAAATGAGAAGAACCTCAAGCGTGCTGCTGTGAACAAGGAGAACCGAAAGAAGAACAAGGTGTACAGCCACCACGGTTCCAAGTCATTGGCCGTTATTCACCACGACTATGCAATACACATTTTATTTTTATACAAGTATTTTATTTTTATAAAATTATTTAATTACAATTATATATTAATTAAAAATTTTAATTATATAAAAGTAAATAATTTTAATTTTATAAAAGTATTTAAGGTTAATTAAAATAAATATGGTGTTTGATTTGTCATTTTTAATTTGTTTCATCTTATCTATATGCATGTGTATATACAGTTTTGAATAGCAAGGACAAACAGTACCCGTCACTCATCCAGAGCTTTTACGACACACATTGCGACAATATGCAGGATGAGGCTCGGGTTCAGTATGCAAGTATCTTTTTTTTTTTTTTTTTTTTTTTTTTTTTTTTTTTAATTTATTATTTATTTATTTATTTCCCCAAACACGCACTTTAATGATTCATTGAAACATAATCTTGTAATTAACCCGAAATATATATATATATATATATATATATATATATATATATATATATATATATATATATATATATATATATATATATATATATATATAAATTTTCTCAATTAAATAGGAAGAGATGGTTCGGCTGAGAGATCTGGGAGCGAATATGCCGGAAGGGGTGGCGTACACGGAGGAGCAGATACTTGCTATGGTTTTGAAGGGCAAGCAGTGGGGCCACATCGCCGGACAGGGTAGGGTCGTACCCGGGCTGAAGAGGCCACCGTTACCATACACCCCGCCTCCACCTCCAGGTATGTACAGTTTGATAATATATTAATTATAGTTTACTTGATCATGACTCAAATTAAGTATTGCAATAGATGTTTTTAAATTTTGATTATTTCGTTTTCAGAAATGGCCGATATGGAGAAAAAGCTTGCTGAGGCCGAGAAGAGATTGCTGAGGCCGAGAAGCAGAGTCGGGAAGATGCTGAAGAGCGTAAGGCCATGAAGGCGAAGCTTGATTTGGTGACAGGTTTTATGTCGTCCAACCCGCTATGGCACCAGTATCTTAGTCAGGCAGGTTCTCAGCACGTGGATGGCTCGGGCAGTGGCGCTGGAGGTAGTGGCTCAGCTGGAGGGAGCGGGAGTCGAAGAGGCGATGAGGATGGCTCTGGTGATGATGAGGGTTCTGGTGATGATCATGAGTGATTTGGGATGTAGAGGTACAAACTTGGGTATTTTGTGTTGTACTTATGCTTGAAACAATATTTTGGCGACCCATATGTTAGTATTGTATAGTTTAACCTTTTGGCGACTTGAACATCGGGGATATTGAAACATTTGTGGATATGGCAGCTTGGTTTAGATATTACCACACCCCGTTTTGTAGACTATATGTTTTTATGCATTTTGAGGGTGTTTAGCGATAATTTGCAAGTGTTTTAGCTGATGGTGAGTTATACGTTTAGGACATGTTGATATTGAGTGGTTATAGGTGCTATTACATGTTCTGGCTGTTACAGGTTTTGGTAGATTATTTTTTGGAAAATCCGAAAAAAATCTGGAAAATTGCCATTTTTGCAGCCTGCTATTAATGATGCCGTCGACATGTCGACGGCAACATTAACCAAAAAATATTGATTATTTAATGCACGTCGACAGCAAAATTAAAAAATGAATATTTGTAGTTTTAAAATGCTGTCGACATGTCGACGGCAATATATAAAACGTAATTATCATTTCTTAATTAAAACGTTAATTAGTTATACGTTCCCGTCGACATGTCGACGGGAATAATTTGACGGACAGCAAAATCGTTTGACTGGAAAACGATGTGGGACCCACAATGTCGACGGCGATTGTCGACGGGAACGCTGTTCCCGACGAAGCACAGCCGACGTTTTGTTCTCGTCGACATGTCGACGGGAAGCTATGGTGCCGTCGACTTGTCGACGGTAAGGGTGTAAAAATGTCGCCGGAAAAGGCGTCGATTGTACTAGTACGCGTTGTGTTGGTTTGTTCGATAAGTATATCTCTGAACATCCATTTTAGAACGATGACGTTTTGCTCTCTTTTGTGCGTTCTAGGTAGTGCTTTTATCTACCACCGAGCACACAATTACACACACACGATTTTGTAATATGTGTTTTGGCCAATTATTTATTACAAAATACTTTACTAAGTTGATTTTGTTAAAGATAAAAAACAATTAATTGTTGAGTTACTTAGTTAAGGGTGGTAGAAATTTCATTTTGTCATGTTCAAGATATCATTCAGCACTCTTAAAAGTTTAGAGTACTATATGATTCAGTATGCCAAGTTCGAGGTACTAATATGTGTTTTGCCCAATTTAATATGCTAATTGGTTTTTGTTCATCAAAATGATGATGTCTGGTGCAATTTGTAATTAAATTTTCTTCTAATCTAATAAGCATCTGAACAACTGTGATTATCACTTTTGTTGTGTTTGTCTATGGTGTAGTGTGTATTTACATGTTTTGCTTATTGCACCGCAGTATGATCGTCAGATTCAAGAAAAGATGAGGGTAGAAGGGTAACATTGCTAATTTTTAGGAATTAGAATAATTTAGTTATTACAATTAAATTAAATATTTGGAAATACTTGAGCATTATTAAGATTTGGAAGGATATTCACGTAATATCAAATTTTGCAAAGATATTTACGTAAAATCAAAGATTTGAAAGGATATAGATTGAAATTCTCCTTTAAAATATTATTCTTAACATCAAGTTTTAAGACTTTTTCAGATTTATTTGTTTACTTGACGAAATATCTTGTGCTTTACGTGCATCAAACACATGTTAATTCGACATATATAACTTAATCCTAAAAGTTTATGCACATAGAAATCGAATAATTTGAAGTTATTGTTTTCAAGTATCTTAAAATCGGGTAGAGAAAACACATGATGTAAGGTAGATACGGGAATGATCCCCTGTCCCATATCGGACCTCACCATGTCGATATCGGTCCCACACCACACATGCAGCCCTATTATGCACATTAACTGAATAAGCTCCAAACAAATTTTGATTCGAACCACTATACTTTGTCACGCCAAAAAGGCAATGCAAAAAATATAGAACAAACGCAATGCATGCAAACAAACAAATTAAACAAGTTGTTCATTAATATTGGAGCTCACAAAGGCCAAAAATTAGTAAGAGTCCAAATTATCAAATCACAAATAGAATAGGCCCCTCTATTGTCTGGCTATAACCAGATAAAAAGATGCTTCGGCCGCCCGTTAAACGGGGTCCAAACAGACTGGAAAGTTCGATTTACGTGTCCACTTAGAATCAGTTTACTGAGAACCATTTATGGCAGACGATTAACTCTATGAAAAATTTGAGCGTAGTGAGGCAATTTGGTGTAATGACATAAGTTATGAGCACATGATTGGCGATAAATAAGCCAAATACAGTTGGATTCGGTGCCTAGTGTACTTAAGATTCTGCTATTATGTGAAAACAGTTCAGTGACTTGGTGAGTTAAGTCGGTAAAAAGATTAAGACGAGTTAGACCTGATTTATGGAAACTGCCAACAAGCGCACAAAAGATAAAGGAAAACGCCTAATACAGTTGGTTCAGTGCCAAGTCCACCACGAGATGATTTTTTTTGGGAAAGTTTTCTTTTTTGCATGCAAATAGAATGGATGTAGCTGGACAAGATTAAAATTAACATAAAAGTAGTATATGAAGACGACAAGAGGATCACCAATATAGAATGCCATCTAAGGTTGTCTGAGCAGCCAATTCTACCAATTAAGTATCCAGATATGTATATACATGATAAAACTTTCAGTGGAACTACACAGTGGCTCAGTGAGTCGACTCGGTAAGAAAATGACACACACATGCTTTTACGCCGAGCAACAAGAATAAGCAACCCAACTTCAATTAACTATATTGTTATAGGTAATTTTCCAATTTTCGGTGCATGAGCAAAAGCTAGCTTGGTGCAATTTACTCGTGAGTTAACTCATTATGATAAGATCATAAACAACCTTTATAAATTATTTGTAGAGTAGTGAGATACTAGTAGGGTACAAAGTATAACTATTGAGCAACTATTCACATCTAGGCCGAGTTGATCTATATACAATACCAAATGCTAACACTACTAATATTGTCTAATGAGGATGATGGAAAAGCATTTGATGTGAAACCAACCAAAGTATCCAACTTTAAGTTAGGTGATTATCAAGGGGGAAAAAATGCCATTTTGCCATCTGGGAATCTAATCAACATGAGCAAAATGAATGCAATGACTCAATGAGTCCAGTTAGAATGGAAAATGACATAAAACATGCTTATGAGGACAGACAAGCGAAAACTAAAGATACAATGAAGATAAACTTAAATTGACAGCAATATAAATCTTCCTAATCTAACTAGATGATTAATTATAATTGGCGAAACACATGCGCATCATGACTCAGTGAGTCGACTCAACTTGATAAATGACATAAACATGCTTTATGAGGACAGACAAGCAGAGGATTGATGATAAAAAAGCCAAATACAGTTGGGTTTACTGCATTATGAAAAAAGTGTGACCTTTATTCATGTCAAGACAGAAGTACAAGGTGTCCATTAGAAATGAGTAATTGATAAATGGATCAGCATGTGTATTAATGACCATATGCCTTACCTCTTGAATGGGCTCCATTGCATTTCCATGTTCTAAAGCTCGCCTTTCACTAATCTGGAAAGTAAGCGAAAAATAAGACTCGGGTGTTTACAATAAACAAATCAAGAATGGTCTCATCTGTCATGTTTACAACATAGTCACTACCTTTACCCCAGTACTTGGACTAATAAATGTTGATGAATTTAATTATTATCAATGGTGCTAGAGAGAGACCTCTCTATTAGCTACGCCCGTGTTTTAAGAATCTTCGCTTAGGACCATTTGGCCTACTACCAAATCAATAACATCCATCAGCCAGTTGGTAAATATTTATATCAAAATGATATGATTCACATGTACATGTATAAACAATCTAACAAAGTTTATGTTTCTTATAATAGAATGACAGCTTAATGCATACACTACTTTTGCATAAGGTTATAAAATCACCTACCTCCACACATTTTTTTCAAACAGACAAGTGCCTCACTGGCGACGCTTAATAGACAACCATTTATTCCAACTAATGCTAGTTTAGATATTATCATGTGCATACTTAATCCTAGCCCCCACGAAAACCAAAGACATAAGCCTACTTTATGAACAAAGAGACAGCAGATAGAAAACAGTGGAAGCAATATTTGGGCTTAATACAATAACGCCAAAATACAGTTGGATAGCCTGTACAATCTCACATGAAAAGAAGCCTTGTTGATGACATTACAAAAGAAAATTTAAATAATGCAGGAGGGATCCTCTTCTATTTTAGCCATTTATGATCATGTGACTTGGTACTTTTTTCTCAAATGCAGAGTGGGGTTCATTCCCCACTTGCCACTCACTCATATCTAAACCTCAATTTATGATGCTAATTATAAGTTCTTGTATATTTCATTCTTGTTATTTCATATCTCAACAGCCTAAAGTTCTTTGCACTAAAAAATAGTCTCTCACCTACTCAAATGGAGCACTCCAAATACCTTGGAGCTGCGGAAGAGTGTAGCAGCAGCGAGTCGGGATGGACCATGTACATTGTTTCTCCCATGCATGAAAGCAGTTACAATAATTGTCATGGTTATGATTATGGTCATGGTTATGATCATAGCCATGGTTATGATCATATACATGGTCATGGTCATGGTCATGGTCATGGTCATGGCCAAGGTCATGGTCATGTTACTGATGGTATTAATGAAAGTTATGGTGATTATAGTATTTACCAAAATGAAGATAGTGATGATTCAATGGTGTCCGATGCTTCTTCTCGTCCTAGTCGTCAGGCAATCTTGCGTGGAAGTTCCAAAAAGCGAAGTGGATCACGTCGTGAGTCCAAGCATGCAGTGAGTCAAAAGCAAGCGGAGAAGAAGTTATATGAAAGAAGGCAAAGAGCAGTTAAAGAAGAAGAACATAAGACACGGATTGATGTCAAGGCAAGAAAGACTAATTAACTGGTTTGCGTAAAGTTTGAAATGTTCTGTTTTTTTATCTGTTTTTAGCAAAATATGGAGCTTGATATCAGGGTGCAATCCAATATCCATGCACATATATTTCTTGTTTCTGTATGAAATTAAGATGGCTAAGAAGGGGAGATAATGCATGTATAACATTATGATCTATAACATTATGATCCACTATAAAAGTGTGTTTTTGTCATTGTAGATATTCTTAATTTATGATTTCACATAAAGATGCATTCGGTTACAAAGTGAATAAACATAAGATGTGTTCAACAGAAGTCGACTGTACGGATTGAGTGAATAATCGTTGCAGATAAGCCATAATACTAGAGTTAACTTATTTGCATGTGTAAGGCCACAATATAGCTTAGTCCCCACAGATGACTAGCCAACTTTGTCAGGTTTTGCTTCCAAAATTCGTATGTCATAACTTACTATAGACAAGAACTTCAACTACAACATTTGATCTCTTATGTTTGCACACTACCATACATATAACTAATTAAACTGAAATTACATTATGTCTAAACTACAATGTCTTTGATCTGAAAATAAGTCATTACTATCGAGTTTGACTTACTTTAAAGAGCAGGGGACCCTTTCCTCTAAAACTAATCAAGTCTCAACACCAAGTCAAACACAAGATTCATATCACACAGATGCTAATTATTTATATAGACAATATATAACATGATTCTTTGAAATAAAAAGATGTATGTGATCCGAAGTAGCTATAGTTTAGATAAATCAACAACTAGCTAGCTATCTAATGCAGTGATGGTTATTGATATGTTTGATGAGAGAATGCATCTTGAAGTAAATGTTCTTCATTTCTGAACAACTAACATGCCTTTAAAAGTACAAATAATTGAAATAAAAAAAAAAAAAAAAACATAGCTGGCAGAAAATACTCAACGAAAATATACTCATGTAGGTCTAATAACTAAAGTAACAACCATAGAAAGCTAATAGTATCAGTTATCTCCTAACTCTAGGTTAGGCTATATTCATGCACAATTACTAAATTGAAATTGAATTGATTTGTTAAAGAACAAAAGAGATTATAATAGAATGATCGGATAAACTCATACCTGTAACAACAAAACCCCAATGCATTTCACAGGAACATAAATGCTCAATCACCGGGCATATTAGAGCACTAGTTCTGATAAGGGAATTGATGAAAGATTATGAAATTGCTAGCTAGTACTTCCATTTAGACATGGGTTACCAATTTCAGTCGATAATTAATTTCAATCTATTTTAAAAGAGAAATCAATATAAGACTTGGCAAAGCGCGAAATTGTTTTGGAGAGGAATTTGTATTAGATATCAGATAGAGTAATTTCCATATTGAAGCCAAAAAAGTTTACTGATTCTTTGTTTTGCTTAACAAAATTAAAATTTTCAAGTTTTATTCGACATCTAAGATTTCTTTTTGTTGGTTAAAAAGTGACCAGACGACATGATCATTGTTCAACTCTATAATGGAAATCAAAAGCAATCAGATTGGAAGTCAAGCCACGTTCGAAGAAGATTTATTTCAAAGATTCCATGCACGTTATAACATAAAATAGCAAAAAAAAAAAAAAAAACGCAGAAATGAGGCTAATATTGTGGATCATAAAGGGAATGAGAATCCAATTCTAAGGGAAACATGATTGGTAAGGTTCACAAGAAAAGCAAGGTTTGCATTGTTCTAATTCAAGTAAGCTTGTGCTTCAATCAAGTTTAAAGTGTATTCTGCTCTGCAGAATATGAATCAGTTCACATCCTTAAAGGGGATCTAAAGGGAATTAACATGGTGGATCCAAGTTTCTTTGATACATGTTTGTGCCCAAAGTATAACATGATTGACTTGCAATGCACCTCTGCAACTAATAAGAATATCATCAATAGCAGGAGTGGGCAATATATGAGTTCATGACAAAGCTACAGGCGTTGACTGCAACAAACACTTAAGCTCTAAAGAAGGGCCTGCAGAATTCATACTCTAAATTGATTTAACTAGTAATACCAAGATGCCGGTTTGGCTAGTGATACCAAAGAGTTGCTCTAGTTTAAAAGTTTATAGTTATGTAACATGTCAAGTGGCATTGTTTTTGGAGCATTTTACTCACATCACTATCAAGTTAAGGATCTTTACTCAAGTGTGTTTGTAGTTATTGCTTCAACTTTGTTGCAAATCTCTATCCGTACGTGTCAATTTTCCTAACAAGAGATATCTAGTAAAGTTTGTAATTACCTGTCAAAGACTTAGATATCCGACAACAAGTGGCATATGAACATGTTATCTATTTTAGATATTGTCTAGCTTTGATTCCACTTGTTGGGTCACTATTCTAGCACATATATACTACTCCAATCTCAACACATAAGCTTAAATGTAGCTGCATTCCAAATCCAATTAGCAATGTAATCTACCAAGTTACGTTAAAACTAAAGCTCCATATATATTAGCAGATTAAACTTAGCTTTGCACTAATACATAGAAGAAGTAACAGATCAGTGCAACATCGATCAAGTGGTCCTTAAAGAATGCCAACACAGAGGGGATAAGTTTGCAAGAACCAACGAACAAGGATGGAACCGTACATGTATATCATACGGACCACAATGATACAGGGCCATTTGTTACATACTTCTTAAAGACATTTCTTTGTCAATCCACTTGCATTTCGCAGCTAATATCTTCTTTTTCTCTCACTTATCTCATATGGATAGAATCAAGAATGCACATCCCAATTTTCAAGAAATGATCGACATTTCATGTTCCTCTAACGAACTCTTTATTAAAGTGTTTATAATTTGTTGAACTACTTCTTGTTATAACTGTAAAAGTTACATCTGTTGTGAAAATGGTGTCGTTTGTTCCATCATGAACTAGCATATTCAGTTATTCATTTTAGTTTTGTTAACAACGGTATTAGCATGGACGCCAACAAGCTCAAAGAGCAATGGGATGATTTACACATATACAGTATTGAGTTAATGTGTACTAATAAGGTACTCTGTTAAGTTGTAGTCTTATAGTAATATCATATTAGATTCATAATTGTTAAGCTGCTATGATCAATAAAACTAGATGCTACATATTACATAATTTCATCAACAACATGATAAAATCATAAGCAACATACAAAAGGAAGATTTATTAACACTTTACACATCTTCCATCTCGGCTGATAATAGTTACTAGGGCAAAAAGACACTTGCTAACACCATACATAGATCCCCTTCTAGCCCTTCGTTATTGATTTTTCTTTCCTGTGCGTAAATACCAAATGTTTGTAAAAGGTCAGGAAAACAAACGATGCAGTAAAACTTCTGAAATGCAACTTATACAGTAAAAAACAACATACCTATGTAGACTTTAATCGACAAAATCTTGATAAACTTTACAAAAGCTATACAATTTTGCCATGGTTAGATTTTTTGGTCTAAATCATCCTACATAGGTGACACTTCAGTGCCAATTAAAAACAACTTGAACGCCTGTTTAGGCAAACTTTTGAGCTAGTAATATAAGCCTGAATATGTAACAGTGTTTATTTTATTTTATTTTTTATTTTTTATTTTTATTCCTTATTAACATGAGTATATAGCTCAGCTAAGATGATAAACTAAAGTTGATTAGCTCCCACATTTTCAAAAGTGAATTTACTAATATTTCCAAATTTCACCAGAACATAAGGAAATGCTAATCCGATAACCACCAGCAACATTGCCTTGTGGTCAGGGACCCTAATGTCACCACAAGATGTCTGAGATTCAAACCTCATTGAATACAAATCTTGGAGGTGGACAGAGAAAGTTAAAGGGCCGAAACAGGGGCGCACCGAGACTTAAAGTTACCGGGTGCAATATTAAAAAATATACACCTGAGTTACAAATTTACCAAGAGAGATGGCAAAACGGGCGGCCCGTGGGCTAAAAGGGCTACCGGCTAAACGGGCACGGGCCAAACGGACACATATTATATGAATCACTTTAGAAAAGACCCAAAACAACGAAATAAATTTCTCAAACGTAACACCTCATTTATGTTTAAAAAATTAAATATATTACATCTATAAGTTTTTTTTTTAAAAAAACAACTGTAATGTTCTCTAATTGAGAGAAAATATGTGCCCATTTGTACTCATTTAACTGGACGCATCACTGACTTATACTGTGTGTATCGTGGGTTGTACGGTTTGACCAAAGCCCCTGATGTGATAATATAGAGAGGGTTTGTGTAGTGTAAAGTTAAATGCATGGCTTTCAACCACTCAGCCATCACTCCGAATTAAGGGTAAAAACAATTAATGCACATGTGAATGTTTTAAACATAGCCTTTAGGGCCACATGTAGAAAATCACAGCCCCAGGTCCGCGACTAGTAAAAAACGGTCAGGGAATACCCCGGCTAAGCAAGGTACACAGTCAGGGTACAGAGTCAGTCCGAAAAGGGTAAACCGAACAACCTCGTTTTAAACCAAACCGAACACTTAACAATAACATTTCAATTAAAACTCACAACTAGAAATAAAAACCAAACAATGAATCTAATAAAAATATTAAAAAAAAGATAGCATACCATGATAGGTAACAGAAAGTCATGAAGAGTGTGATTTAGCGTTGTGAAAGAAAGCAGCAGAACAAAGTATGGAAGCAACGAAAGCAAATATCCCAAACCCAATCATAGCCGAAATCCCAGCCACTGTTAAATCCATTATTAACTGTATACTCAAACCCATCACCATCCTTTTATTATTCTCCTTTTTTTTTTTTTTTAATTACTAATCAACCTTTATATCCTTCCTTCAGCCAGCCAGCCATTTAAAGAAGCATTTTTCTTTTTTATATAATTTCGGTCGGACACGCAGATATATTGATGTTTCTGGATATGTTCTGTTTTTTAGACGGTCCAATAGTGTTGTTTTACGGTTGGAGGTTGACCTTTTCTTGAGTGGTTTAATAACATTTCGGAATCGTACAAGTTTTAATGCGTAGGTTACAATGTAGTGTATTGATGCTCATAAGTGTGTTCGTACAAGTTTTAATGCGTAGGTTACAATGTAGTGTATTGATGCTCATAAGTGTGTTTTTGAATTTTTAGTATACTCGGTAATTTTGATTTGGTTGATTCTGATTTATGTTTCGCGGAGCTTTTTGGGCGATAGAGCGTTTAGCAATTAGCTTTTTAATTTTTATTGTTCATTTGTTAAAAGAATTGTGAGTTTTGCTATCTTTTTAGAAATATTCATTTTTCAATACTTCTTTAAGAAGTTTTGAGCGATAAGCTGTGGCTACTGCTTACAGCAGCTCACTGCTACTTTTATCAAATATATCCTTATTTGTTTTAATCCTGGAAGTTATTTAATTTAGAAGTCTAACTTAATAGTAAAAATTAGAAAGATGTTGACATTGAAATAAAATTAGATTTATTTTTTAAAATAGTACGAGTTTACAATTATATTAAGCGAAAATGTGTCGACGCTTTATATGATTTTTAAAACAAAGAATCTTATGTAGGATCTCGATCTTTCATAAAATTGTAATTTCTCGATCCAATCTGATTTGATCCGATCCTACTTCTCTCATATTTAAACAAAGAAACTATAAACGAATGTATTTTGTTAAAGTCGAATAATAAAACAAGTGTGAGCAACGATAAGTGTCAGGTAAGTGTAAAATGTACATAATTTTTAGACTATAAAATATATCGTCCTACGATTATATGCATTAGTATTCTAAACCAACACGAGTTTCATTTCCATTATGTTATAACTTTTTGAGCTCTTATTTCTTCATAAATTTGTTATATTATCAGTTTAATACGAATTACTAGACATATAAGACATTTATATATTTAAGTAGGATATTTCAATCTCAATCCGATCTTATAATTGTGATCTTGCAAAGATATAAAGCGATCTATAATAAAATCTTGATTTTAACGGCCTTACTTATTTTGATTCAAACATTAAATCAGCATAGAAGAAATAAAAACAAACACCATATATCTACGCAAACATCATGTAATTTAAATAAAAAATAAAAACAAACACCATATATCTACGCAAACATCATGTAATTTAAATAAAAATTAAAAACAAACAAGCCTAAATTCACTTAATTAAATAAACTTTTTGTGAAAACAAATTTATCCGAATAAGAGTCATTGGGATTTTAGAAAATGAATACCTTACTCGTGTTGACCCTATAAAGTTTCTAGTTGATCAAGTATTCAAGTACGTTTAGTCAGGTTTGAGTTAATCGGATTCAGGTTGACCATTAACTCGCACATCCCATGCACAACACTGGTTTTTCTTGACCAGCCTGGGCTTGTCATGTTAATAGGTCTTACTTTTAGGTCATTGGACATTTGGACCTTACAAAACCAAGCTCATCTTGGTCCCAAATTTAGCAATGTTAGGCCCAATTGTTCATGTTGCATCAATTTCTTTGAACCCCCTTTTCTCTGTTATCTTTAACTTTCTAAACATTTATTCAAACTAGGTTTAAAATTTGGAGATAAACAAGAAAATATTGGAGTTATATGAAGTTTTACTTTGTGATACTACAATAGGATGTAATGATTAAAATGTCTGTGAGAAGGCAATTTATGGAATAAGGTGAGTAGTCGACGTAAACATGGTACAAAAGCACCAGATGCTGGCTATCTCTTCTCCCACTTGTTCCTCTTGAGAAGCATAGTTTCGGAACTTTTTTCCAATTGAAGAAACATTTTGTTCTCATGAGCAAGTATCTAGTCAGTGTTTCACAAATCCGTATAGGTTACATCGTCGTATTATATTTTCCCTTGAAGGGGTTTTTCTGAGAGAGAGAGAGAGGAAAAAAAAAAAAAAAAAAAAAGGTTTAGCAAATTAATCAAAAGAAGTTAAGGTTTAAAAATTGGTTAGTCGAGTGGATTAAAATATGGATTAGCGTTCATGTAGTTGAAAGTTGAAAGTTGGCTATAATCTTTATGAATTAGCGTTCATGTACTGATGTAACATGATAATACTAGTTCTATGTAATCATGTTATCTGGTTAAAATGTATAAATTGATGGTAAAAAATACATATTGATTGATACAAAAAAAAAGTATACGTATATAATAGACAAATGAATAAAGAAAAATGTGAATATGTATATATAGAAGGGAAACAAAAGGTGTGCTCATAGGTAGGGGTGGTAATTTGGGTCGGGTTCGGGTTGTCAGGTTGGCAGTTCAGAAAACCCCAACCTGAACCTGACCCATTTAAATCATCGAGTCAGCTATGTCAATCCAAACCTGTTTACACGTAACCCGAACCTGACCCATTTAACTCGTATATATACTTAGGTTGACAGGTTAAATAGGTTACATGGGTTGAATATGTTAAACGGGTTTCGAGCTGACCCATTTAATCCGTTATATATATATATATATATATATATATATATATATAAGTTAGCACATTACACGAGTTAAATGGATTAAAAGCGTTAGTGGGTCGACCCGTTTAACCCATTTAACCCGTATAATTAAATATAAATAATTTTTAGTTAAGAAAAAAAACTTAAACGGGTTGACGGGTCGACCCGTTTATTTTATTCTCAACCCGAACCTGACCTGTTTAATAAACAAGTTAGATATGTCGACCCAAACCTGACCCACAATCTATTTAGTTCAACCCGAACCTGTTAATTTTCGTGTCAATTTTAAGTCAGGTTTAGTGTCGTGTCAGAAATTGACACCCCTACTCATACGCACCTCTAGGCTTTTAGAGCATAATATAAAGGTCTATCGTGATATGGAATTGCATGAAGTGTTGTTTTCCTAATAAAATAAAAATACATTATTGTGGGAATAAAACTATCATGAATCACTTCGTGTAAGGTGCGGAAACTGTTGAAATGGCATGGATATAACATTTTACTCAACATTATATTTCTGTCGTTAGTAAATTGAGTCAAACACTTCATGAGTTCTTTATTTAGAAACAAGATGAGTAGCCGTGAATACCAACCGAGTTTTATAACGACATATAATTTTAGTGATAAAAAATAGTTTATAGGTTATAAACGAAAAATAATAATAGTTTGAAGATTTGGGGATTAAATATAATGTTTTGAAACTCGGTTCAACCGGGTGGTTCAACCGGTTGAACTATTTCGATCGAAAAACAGGTCAATTTAAACCGGGTCAACCTGCTCGCTGGGTTTGAAGCGTCCGGGTCAAACCGGTTTTCGATATGTATTAATAGTTTTCTTTTGAAAATATGTTTCAACATTTGTTTTTTTAGTTAAAAAACATTTTCTTTATTGTGGTGTTTTAAGTTTTTTCTTACTAAATACTTCAATATTTCATTTGACTTTTTCACTTTTTCACATTAACCATTTTGCTTTTATATGTCGTATAAATATACTGTACGTGAAGAAAAAACACTTCATGCATTTTGTTTTCCGCAATATATAATATCAACTATAAAATACTAAAACCACGCTAGCCTCCTAAAAAGGGAAGGTTTTACCTGGTTTGGGCCTATGTAGTGATTGATTCAAACCCCGTAAATTAATCGGTCAAAAAGAAAAAAATCATGATTACCTAAAAAAAACTATAAAATACCAGAAGAGAAAAGAGGCAGAAAAAATAATAATAATAATAATAATAATAATAATAATAATAATAATAATAATAATAATGAGCATATCCATATCACGATGGGCCTAAAATAGTAAAATGTTACTAGAAAAAAATGCCACATCGCTTTCAGTTAATTTGTTAATTATTTACATTTTAACCCATTATGTTTTTTTTGAAACTCATAGTACAGTAATATACTCTTTCATATGTAAAGCATCAAGTGTTCAAAAAAAATATACTATGTATAAAGCATCAAGTTATTTTCTTGAACGTCTAATATAGAAGTTTGAATGTCATAATGGTCGTCATTAAGAAAACAAAATGAGACAGATTGTCCATACGTACAACACTATCGCGGAAGTCACTATGTTAGCAGTCTTTTTATCTTTATGTAAGCTTCTTGATGTCGATCTACGTACATCTTACTTCACTCATGCACATCCTGTAGTGCGCGACATTACGTATTGTAATTGTTGTTGTATTGCTCATTCAATGTTATCAATGTGACTTAATAGTTTGAAGGGTTATGTCGGCTGACATTTTTATCTCACAAAGAGGCAACAAGCTAGTGAAAGGGCAACGTACACCAACCCACCACAATTTGTCTATTCGATTCGCTAGAGTTCTTTTTTGTCATATATGGGGCACTCACTAGTTTCACAGAGTCATTTGATTACGAATTTGACGAATGCCACCACTAATTTGTGACATGTTTGATTAAAAAGGACTAAAAGTCTTGCTTTTAAAAGGATTATTTTTATAAAGTAATGATTACTTACGTTGTTGGTTCTATGCATATGCTCAATATAATGCTTTTTAAAAAGCTAAAAGAATTAGCAATCGAAGTCCACAACCTTAGACTTTTCATTTCCTAATAAACATCTGTTTCATGCAAATTTTAGATGTACATGATAATTTTAAATTTTATAGCACGGACCAGACAAATATGACATGCTACCAATATCAATCATCGATCTTCTACAGAGAGAGAGACCAAAAAAAAAAAAAAAAAAAAAAAAAAAAAAAAAAAAAAGCCATAGAGTGCTTTGCATTCTTAATTGTTTCTCTTAGAAACCTGAATTTTGATGTAATAACAACTTAACCGTAACTATTTTACAAGAAATCGTTTGTAAATCACATTATGCATAATGACAAGCGCTTTAATTTGGCAAGTCTCTTCCGGATCGAGTGAAAGTGGAATGCAACAAGTCTTCCGGATTTGGAGTCTTCCTCGAGCAGTGAATCATTGGCTACGTTTAGAGCCCAGAATCATAGTCGAGAGAACGAAGCTAAGATTTATGCTCGCATACGAAGTCTCCAAAAGCCGTGATTACTACAACCTTCCTCCCAAGAATAATCCTAGGGAGTATGAGTGGCTTGTTCACGATCACTTGAATCAAGCTCTCAATATTCCTCATTATAGGAACATCCTGGATACGAAATATTTTGAACACACAATATTAGAAAGAAAGGGCCTATTGCAAGATAGGCTCTTCAATCTTATACTTGGTGAACGAAATCTTTCTCGTATCATGGAACTTTCTCCCTATATGAATATCCGGAGGGAGCCATATGACTTCTTTGAGGATAAGGTGGAGCCGGTGGGCTCTTTACTGCATTCCTTACAGCGGGATATCATAGATGGTAGTCTGAATTTCTTTACTCAATATAAAGCAAAATGGTAGAAATTTTACAAATCTACCGTGAATTCTACTCCCACTTTTACCGATGAGGGATTTCGCCTCAATTCCCTGTTGAAATCAACTACTGCTCGTCCATCGGCTAATTAAGTTCCAACTCTATGTTGATAAGAAAAAAAAAATCCCCTAAGAAGAGGACTTTCAACTATTCTAAAAGAAATGGGTAAATTCAAATTCTATCATCTCTTTTTCCATTTAAATTTAAGTATTTACATTCGTTTTCATTAAAGGATAACAAGATGACTAGAAATTCTTTAATTTTTTCAACCTAATCGCTCTTTTGATTTAGGGAATTTTTTTATCAATATAATTTTTCTTATACACATACGTTTTCATTATGAAATGGAGAATGATAATACTTTGGATTCATTAAAAAATTAAGAATATATTCATGGGAGAAATCCTTGTATTGGAAGAATTGCCACATATGAAATTGAGCACAATTTTACAAAGAGATGACCCACTTGTTTCCCACCAGGCAGGTGGCCAAGGGTTATAACGCACTCTTCGCACAACAAAATCACTTTAAAGTTGACTTATTCGTTCGGCCAACCATCGTCACGGTTTACCCTGTTTTTAGTCTATCAGGTGCTTATTGGCGAGTGTTCCCTTAGCTCTCCCTTAACAACTAAAAGCCTTACCCTCCGTTAGTTGACTTATGTGCCATAAGGGGCAGACAACTTGCTAGTTAGTAGGTTTTTCTGCAGGGCGATAACTAGTTAACTTCCTCTCGTGCCTTCTTCATTAAAGCGAGCTTTTTCCTTCCTCACCTGTTGAGACAGATAGATGACTTACACTCCCTATTTAATAGGGGCTTAGCGAGTGTTTGAAGCCACTTGTAGGCAAGCCACTAGGTCAATACAACAGAGAGCCTATCAATCGCGTTTAGCATATTAATTCTTACTAATAACCATCTCTCACTTACTACCACTCGTACTCCCTATCTAGGAAGCCACTCGACCTAGAGAGTAGAGAATAGAATAGGCCATGATGCCGGGAGAGAGATTTTTGATCTTGAGAGATCCTTTGAATACGACCGGGGATAGAAGCCCACGGAGCGGTAGGCTAAGCCAGAAATAGGAAGAGATGTGATTAGATTAGCACAAGGAGGGGAAGAATCTTGGTCGTGTAGGAAAGTCAAATGTAAGCTAGAACTGAAGAAGAGAATATACTTTTGGTTTAGTCCTATTGCCTGGAAGTAGAGGGAGTTCACTCACACTCGGGGCTGCTTTATTCCCCTAAGCCTCATAATAGAAACCTTGCTGAAGCCCTAGGAGGGGAAGGAGTTAGTCTTCTAGTTTATCAAAGACTTATTATTGGAAATGGAAAATCAGGGGAATGCTACCAACTCCCATTACTCCCACATTGGAAAGCATATGAACTTGACTGAACTAAATGACCAGCCCCGGGCCAGGGTAAAAGAAAAAGGGGTAAGATAAGACAGTAGCACCCACCACTCTGTCAGTAGGAGGTTATCCGGTCGATCTTCGTAAGTAAGTAAGTAACACTTTCATAGATGATTCCTCTAATCCTCTAAAGGCTTAAAAGGGAGCTAAACCATTTATATCTATGAAATTCTTTGGTAGAGGAGTGGCCTCACTTCGCTCGCCTCCCTTCCTGTCGCCTCATCTTCTTAATCCAATCTTGAACGTTCAGTTAGGCATTCAAAAATTCACTTCTCTTTTAAGTTGCAATAATATTTTTATGCTCGTGGTGACTTCAATTCTCATTTCCCCTTCTAAATGGTTATAGGACTAGGGCCCTACTATCCTCATCGCCCGATGTTTGCCATCTCGTGATTTTGTGTTTATTGATCGAAGGGAAATAACTCAAGTCCTTCCTCAGTGCAATATGCTATCTTTCCCTCAAGCGAGTTCCACACTGAACTTAAAAGAGGAACGAGTCTTTGCGAATTCTGTAGCTATGTTATGTAATACATACTTGACTTCTACCTTCGTGTGTCAATGAATCTTTTATATACTCCCTATTTATGATGTTTCCGTGTTAGTCTTACTAATAGACCTAGGGAGAAGTAATTTGACTCATTCACATCTAGATCATGAATGTTTGGAATACACGTTATTCAAGGAGACATTGCTTTTGCTAATTCAAATTGAAGGGTGATATAAAGTTGGTCTTCATCTTCAGGTCCATAGTTAGCGAATTCATGCTAGTTAGTAGTTCCAACTCCATATCAAGGATATCGTCACTAGTATCAATATCGTCAATATCATCAATATCGATATCATCAAAATCTTGAGACTTGTTATCCAGGAATGAAAGGAAGATATGAGTTTTTCGCCGGGTATTTGACTAAATAAGAGCGTCCAGTTCCTATAGAACCTATCACTTAAATACCCCTAGAGAGGGATAAGGCTAAACGGAGCGAAAAAGGTTTTCCGTGAGATGTGAAATGAAAACTATTAGCCCCACACACAGTTTGTGAATATGTGTTTTGTCTGATAATGAGCAAGGAATACTCGTCTCTCTGCTAAAGAGGATGTATTTTACTCTTAATTCATTAGATATTTTTTAAGCTAACATTGGTGTTGTTTTAGGGTTAGTTATTTATTTTGAAGCGTTGGCTGTTGGTGTGTTTTTTAGGTTACGCAGGTCTGGTCGTATTTTGGCGTATTATTGTGTTTTGTGATATTATGATTTGTTAGGTGTTTGTATTATCTAGCATCTTCCTAGTTTTATTTTGATAAATTTGTCGTTCAAATGAAAAGAAAAAAACATATAACTAGCTCCATAAGACTCAAGGTAATGGTAACACATAACACCATCTTATACCATTTTTCACACGCCACCCCATTATTTAGGGCTAGCTTACGCATGAGGGAGGGCAAAAAAAAAGGTGAAAGGTGAGTTGCATCACCTTTCTGCATTTGTGCAAAGTCTTTATATTTTATTATTTTTTATTTAGCTTGTGAATGTGCGTATGATATTTTGTGAGGTATTTTTATATAAAATGAGTATTTTAGTAAAATGAAAGGAGTAAAGACTATTAGGTTTGAAAGATGAGAATGAGTGACAAGAGGTAAATGATGATGTAACACACAAGTGAGATGACCATTATCCGGAGTTAAATATTACATAGAACACTTAAATAAAAAATTTAGAACATTTTTCATATTTAGAAAGCAAATTATCTCATTGTGGGTTAGGCAACCCCACCAAATAGTTAAATAAAGCAAAGTTGTACTTAGGACATGACATATACTACAAGGTTAGTTGTTTGCTAGTGTAATTTATTCCCACCTAATTCTCTTTTGCCAATATCCTTTACGTAAAAGATGATGTTGCTATCGTCCTTGTAAGTGTTTCGTGATGCATGACTATAATCAATCAATAAATATTCTAAAATTGATTAGCTTTTTGAAGTATGAACTTTAATTGCCAAAAAATGTATGAGAACCACAAAACAAGTCATGGTACATAGAAAATGTGGCCTAAAAGTTATTGCTATTGTTTTTAGAAGTGGGTTATATATAAGTGAGTATTTAGAGTAAACTGCAAAATACATCCCTGTGGTTTGCCTAATTTGACACCATACATCCCTCTCGAAAAAGTTAGGACAATTACATCCCTCCGTTAGTAAAAGTCAAACAATATACATCCAAAAGGACGAACGATGCAAATGTTGTGTCGTTAACTTGGACACGTGGCAGTTAAGTAAGAGTTAGTAAGGGTATATCAGTCATTTTACGTTTCCCTCTCATTCTTTATATAAAAACACACACACTCACACCTCAATAACACTCTCTCTTTCTCTCTCTCTTGAATAACCAGCCACCCCACTCGCCGGAACACCAGCAGAAACCGGCGCCGGCCACCGGAAAATTTTCCGGCAACCCTTTTTCTTTTCCCAATCGATAGATCGACATCTCCACAACCTATCTGGAGCTTTTGAGCTCTCAACACGCCCCCTAACTCACGGCCAACGGGCCTTGTGGGTTTCTTGGAGTCGTTCGAGACACAACACACCCAAAATGATACCAACTAAATTTTAAATCGGTTTTTATGAAATAAAATGTTATCCCACTTGTTTCTAGCCCGAAATATCTAACAACTTCACGAGTTGACTCGGTGGTGAGTCAACCCACGCGTAAAAACGCGTTTCTTACCTTGTGGACATTCGATCTATAAGTTTTTAAGGATATTGGTGGTGTTGGAGGTGGATGTACGCGGTGGTGGTAATAAAACGAGGTGATGGGTTTGTTTTTGGAGCACGTGTGGTACCGTAGGTGGTAGGGGGATTGATGAGGGTTACGTGGGTGGTGGTGGTGTTGAGTGGTGAGAACAGGTGGTGGTGGTGTTGGGTCTTGGCAGCCGGCGGTTAGAGAGAGGAGAGAAAGAGAGATGTGGTGTGGTGATGATAATGATGAAGATAGGGGTAGGGGTTTGGTGATGAGTGGATAGAGTTTTTTGTTAGAGATGGGTTGGGTTACGGTGGTGGTGGGTTGTGGTGATGGTTTGACGTCGGTAGTGGTGAGGTTTGGTTTGGTGGTGGCGATTTATGGTGATGGTGTGTGTAGATAATAAGATGAAAGTGTTTGTGTTTGATTGTGTTTGTGTTTTTGATTTTTGTTTGTGTTTTTCATTTAGGTTTATGTTTGTGTTTTTGATTTTTGTTTGGGTTTGACTGAAATTGGTAGAAAAATAGTTATGAAATAGATAGGGAAACATAAATGATAGATATACCCTTACCTAACTGCCACGTGTCCAAGTTAACGATACAAAATTTGCATCGTTCGTCCTCGTGGATGTATATTGGTTCACTTTTACTAACGGAGTGATGTATTTGTTGCAACTTTTTCGAGAGGGATGTATGGTGCGAAATTTGGTAAACCACAGGGATGTATTTTGGAGTTTACTCGAGTATTTATTTGAAAAGATGAAGATGACGAGATTTTTAATGGTGATGGTCATGGTGGTGATGGGTAGGGACGGAGCCCAAGCCAAATATGACCGGGTGCACAAAATCTTTTGAACTGCAATACTGGAAACATATTTTGAAGGATCGGGTACATTTAAGATGCATTTAGAAAAAAACGGTGTATTTTTTCAAAAATTAACCCTATATCAAAAAATCCATAGGGTTCCCGGGCACCCGCGGGAACCCCCTATCTCCGTCCTCGGTGATGGGTATCGTAGTGAGGGGTTGGAGGTTGAAAAGGAGTAGTGATGCAGAAGAATGAGTGTTTGGCTTACTCTTTAGATGTGGATTTGAAAAGATTTGTGTTTTTAGTTGGATATAAATGGTAATCGTGGTGGTGAATGAGAAGTTGAAGAAAAGGAGTGTTTGGATTAGTTGTGTGTGTGTGTGTGTTTTAACTTTGTTAACACGAAATGACAGTTACTATTGGTATTTGGATAAGAACGAGATTTTTGATGAGCGTTAGGGTATTGTATCAACAACGAAGCTAAACAAAGATGTTGGGGACTACCAGCGTAATTTCGTTGATCTTAGGACTAAACCCAAGAATTTAAAATAGCTGAGAGACTAACGGTGCAATTTAGTCTCTTTGTTTTCGAACAATGGTAATTCTTCCGATCAAAAGTCCTCTAGTGCTAATGGATCGGAAGAATAGCTAGTGATGCCAAAAGAGTTGATGTCATCTCAATTACATTGGACAACTCCATGATTGAATCCTTAATGAGTCTTCTCATATTACATGAAATATTTAATGTGAAGCTAGATATATAAGAAGAAGAAGAAGAAAAAAAGACAATGTTTATCGATTGAACCATCAATTTGATGTTGTTGCCCATCCATTTTTAGTTAAAATTAAATATTAGACACTAAGTTGCGGACCCGTCTCTCTAAGTTAAGTGCCCTTCTAGTCACCAACATTATTACTTAATTAATACATATATAATTAAACCTCAATTGAGTCAATTTATTAGTTAAAGCTTCTATCATATCTATTTCTTAAATTGAAAGGCCAATTTAGATAAGTTCTGCCGTTCCGAGTACTTTTCATAGTTGTAGAAATAGAATGAAGACAACACTAACTTGTTAACAAAACAAACATAACAGGATTTAAGTCATTTACGAAATTAACCGGCAGTAATTTTTTTTTTGAATGGCGGCTTTGTATTAAACTAGCAAAAGCTAGAAAGAATTACAAGGAATTAATAGTTACTAGAGGATTTTTCAACCAACCTACCCAACTAAACTTAAGCTTAGGATTTCTAGAAGAAAACAATAAGCACGATTGTGAAACTATATTATCCCAAAGCACCCTTTTCATAGGCGGCGAATTAAAAAAAACCAAACGATTGCGAAAACTCCATATGAACCACATAAGAGTTCCTCCCACGCCATCAAGGATCAACCGAGCTTTACTAGAGATCAACGAAGAATCTAACCACGTGCACCATTCCAAGATGTTTTCACAAAAAGGAATGTCGAGCTCCCACCACCTAGCTAAGAAAGCCCACAAATCTTTAGCTAGCTCACAGTTAAAGAAGATATGAGTTACCGTTTCGACGTCTTCATGACAAAGAGGGCAAAGAAGAGAATCAAGATCAATACCTTTCCTATCCAAGTTCATCCTAGAAGAAAGCATGTTTAGCGTTAACCTCCACAAAAACATTGACCTTTATAGGAACATTTTTATTTCATCGAGTAGCTAAAGAACCTACATCAAGGGTATTGGAATCAATCAAGGAACGCACCGACACAACGGAGAACCCTTTGGAAACGTCAAGCGACCATTGCCAAGTGTCTAACTGCTCGGATAAAACAATGGATCCAACTAAGAGCTTCAATTCAGAAAACTGAGATAGTTCAATACTTCCTCTCGGAAACCTTCTAAAAGTAGAAACACAATCCTGAAGCGCTAACCGGCACTAACTTTGGTTATAGATTTATAATTACATAAAATTTTTGTGTATATGGGGACTATTTGAGGTTAATCATAAGAGAGTTTTAGATCGATCTCCTAGTTAGTTTCATCCATGAGTTGACCGTCAAATAACCAATCCTGCCATTTTTTTCCCTAAAATTCTATAGAGATACAACAATAACAACAACAACAATACCCAATTTTGTATGCACGAGGTATAGAGGAGGTGTAGTGTAGATAGATCATACCCTTACTTTTGGGTAAACCCGAGAGTACGGAGACTGCTTCGAAGAATACCTCCGACAAGTGTAAATGAGTGGGAGAAAGAGTTCAAGAAAGTGACCATGTAGTGAAGCAAGAAAAAGAGAACAATTAAAGAATGTAAATACTAGCATAGCAAAGCAAATAATCATACGCGACATGGAAAACATAGAAAATAATATAAATAGCACCCATAAAGCAAAGCATAGAAGCAAATAAATATGCAACACAAGGAAAGCAAAACATATAATATAAAGAACACGAATAGGAGAAAAGGGGGCAATAACATAAGAGCAGAAGCGAATAAAAGCAACGAACATAGCACACATGTATGGGGATAAAAAGCAAAACCGTCATACAAGCAATGGCACCAAGGAAAAAAAAATCTTTGAAGATAAAGCTAAGGGCTTAAAACCTAAAGAGAAAAAAGACAAAAGGAAACAAGAACTTATAGACACCTATAGAAACCTAGACGCCTAACAAGCTCGAAACAGAAACTAAGACCTTAACGCCTATTGTGATTCTAGCTTCCCACGTGTTCCTATCAAAGGTCATGTCTTTGGTTATAAGAAACTCCTTCATGTTATGCTTCAATCCATCCTCCCACCTAAGTTTTGGTTTACCAATTTTTCTTAACCCGTTCACTGCCAAAGCTTCAACCCTCCTAACCAGTGCAAACTTTGGTCTCCTTCTAACATGTGTGAACCATCTCAACCTTCCTTCCCTCATCCTAGAATGGCAATTAGACCAACTTTGTTAAAATTCTATATAGATCAACACCTTAGGGTTTTTTGTTTTGTTTTGTTTTTTGTTCTTTTTTTTTTTTTTTTTTTTTTTTTTTTTTTTTTTTTTTTTTTTTTGTCAAAGGACATTATTCGAGCCGTCCAGGTGCCCTCGGAGGCAGCGACTCTTTTATGCTACATGACATGAAAAGTTCTTGAATCCACGTCTAGTTTTACATATAAGAGTAATGTTATAGTACGTGATAGACCAATCGTCAATAAATTCTACTTGTATTAAAGAATTCTTATATGAATTGATGAACTATTTGTGTTAGGTAGTTACGTTGCTAAATTTTGGTATGTATCATAAGCTTGCGTGCTTAAAGAGGAAAGCGGTAAACATAGACATATCAAATGGTGCAATCGACAATACGGGTGCTTTGGCGTTTTAGGAATGATACCATGTTTGTTGTCGAAAAATCTTCAAAGAACTTAATCAGTATAAACGACATCAAACATCTAACTTTCAATCGAACTTCTCATATAATTAAGGGAAGTTTTGTAGTTGGATTGAGTGGTTCTCAAAGTCTCCCGACATTGGCGCAACTGTTTAGGAGCGAGGGGCGCCCGACCCTCCAAATTTTTTTTTGCGATGTAGAGGGTATATAGTTTTCGTGTAAAAAAATTTCAATATATTCGGTTTCGACCCCCCATTTTAATTGTGATTTTTTTTATACATTAAGCAATAAAATTGATCAATTACATTTTAGATAAGCTCATCTCCCCAAACTAAAATCCATTAGCAAACCAAATCCCAAACTAAAATCAATTACTTAGCCCATTAAAAAAAAAAAAAAAAAAAAAAAAAAAAACGGAACAATCCCTAACAATTAACAAACCAGTTAACCAAATCCCAAACCCTCCCCATTCGACCCTCAGAATCTAGCAAACAGTATGGTGATTTACATAGAAAAAGAAATTGCTAACAAGTTTGATGCGGAGTCCATAATTGAATAATTCAAGGATCTTAAAGGTCGAAAGGCTGAACTCTAATTTTTCAATGAATCGAACCAGGTATCAACCGTTTGTCTCCTTTATAATGTTTAGTTGTCTTGGACAAATGCTTAGGTTTTTAGTGATTGAAACTTTTTTATTTTTTTTTATAATAATAGTATTTAATTTTTGACCCGACCCGAACCGAATCACCGACCCGAACATATTACCCGAAAATAGCCTTAGGAAAAAAAAAAAAAAAATAGATTCCGACCCCTCACTG
The DNA here is from genome assembly GCA_030686995.1 of Artemisia argyi. Lineage (NCBI taxonomy): Eukaryota > Viridiplantae > Streptophyta > Magnoliopsida > Asterales > Asteraceae > Artemisia > Artemisia argyi. The sequence goes on from CM060702.1 coordinate 198,037,863, forward strand.
AAAATTTTGTAGCTTCGCAACTGTCTCCCGATGCTCTTATTTATTTTATATTTTTATTCGGTTCTGAACGGCCATCATTACAAGAAACTAAGCTTTTAGTGACAAAGGTTTTAATGACATAAAAAATTTTCGTTAAATATAGCATTTTAGTGACAATTTTAAAATGTGTGACTGAAGCTATAAATTTTGAGATTTGATGACACATTTATAAACAAAATGTGTCACAAAAGGCAAAGAATTTATCCTCGCACTTTTTTGTGTCACTATTTACCTACAGTAATTCTACCTACACTCTTTAAGTGCAGGAAAACACATAAAAGTTTTATGACACTTTTCTTTTAACAGTTTTAGTGACACTTTTTTGACTTTTTAGTGACACTTTTTATGAAGAACGGGCAAGAAGGTAGGAAAAAGGTACAATTCTTAAGGTTGATCATCGTCATGTCTTTTTTAGATATGTTTTGGGAATTTGCATTTTTAAAGAAATGAACAATTCTTAAAAGGTTTTTATGAGGATGATAAATTTCTCCATTCTAACCCACAACAGTTGGTCTAAATGAGCATTCAGTTTGATGATGATAAATATCTACAGTTATTTTGGTCTAATTGAAAATAAAGAGGCAGTAAGCAAAAATGTAAAACATACGACTTAAACATAGACAAGACAAAGCTAAAGGATTGTGTGAGAATTATGTAGCATGTAAATGAGTAAGTACGCATGACTCATTATAACTTATAAACATATCATTTCCACACTGTGTTCTCAAGATCTGAAAGAGGAAGAAAGGAAAAGATCCGGAAAGAAACTGAAAAAAATTCGTTTTATCAAGATCTAAAAAGGGAAGAAAGGAAAAGATCCGGAAAGAAGAGAAAGGAAGTAGAAGTGTTATTTTTTGTTATAATTGGTTCTGCCCAGTTTTGGGAAGAAGAAGGTGAAAGAGAAGTGATTCTCTTCCTCTTCACTTCTCTTCTATTCTCTTCTTTTACGAGGGTAACTAAAGAACACAACGTAAATCTATAGTTGTTGCACCTTTATTCATTTATTTGAATATGCTAATAATCTATTTTTTGTGTGTAGCTACTTGTTCGATCTTAGTTTTGGCTTATGGGATGGATTAGGAGTGTTTGGATAGAAACCATAATTAAGAAAATTTGGCCTTTTATATTCCGGTACCGGAACCGGGACTTCCTGTTTTTTCCCATACCGATTTTGAGCAGTACCGAATTTTTTAGGCTAGTTTCGTAGTACCGGTGTTGTACCGTGTATTGTAAACTGGTACCGATATGGGTTGGTACCGGTATGGTACCGGTACTGTATCTTTTTTCCGGTACCCATACTCATCATTGTGAGATAAAACTATAACTTCTTCTTCAAGCGCGTTTTTTTTTATGCTTCGGATCGAAACAAACTTTTTCCGATGCCTCCAATGATCCACATGTTTTTTGAATCACATCGAAGCATGTCTGTTTTGGGGAACATTGAAATATCTCTCCACATTATAGCAAACCGCATAAATTAAAGTTGCTTTCAAGGCAACGACAACATACATGCACACAAATACAGAATCACAAATAATTACATATTGCGATTAAATATACCAGAGTTCGATTAATTAAATATTGAATCGTGGTTTATTTTGTCATCCTGTTGAGTCAATAATACATTTTCGTGAAAGTAGAAATTAAAGTAAGTACACAACTTGCATAAAAAACAGTAGATACATGCACACAGCTATTCTCATTTATTTATTTTACAATTTTCCCATTTCATTCATCAAATATATGCCTACATACATGTTTTATTCGCTAACTTTTTTTAAGAAATTACTCAACGAATCAACAAAGTTGCAAGATACCTAACAACATGCATAAACTTCACGCTTCACATCCATTATATTACATCATTCATACAAATTTACAAAGTCTTTATGTTATGTACTCTCGTCACTAACCATTGCTTCAGTTTTATCACTTTATTATCGCAAATGTTCAATTGACCCGGTCAAACAAGATTTTAAAGAAGTAGGTAATAATTTCAATCTAAACTCCTAATGAAAAGTCGATGATCAATCAACTAGGCTAACTCAGTTGACCACCAAGATTTCTTAGGGGCTTGGGGAGAGGATGTTTGACTAGGGGAGGTCTCAAATTCGAGTCTCACCCGAGACTTTTACCCATTTAGGCGGAATAAAAGGAAGTACATGCAGAGTTTAGAGTCAACATACTACCTAATTGAGTGTTACTGCCAATTTAACCACTAACAACTAACAAGCGGTTAAAAGAAATAAAAATAAATAAATAAATAAAAAAAATCCTTGTAAAAAAGTCACTTTGCATCTAAAAGATGCACGAAGCGAGAATTTTCCCGCATATCTAAACCCCCAAGAGAAAGTCTCCCCTCCTATATAACTCCTCCATTTCTCACCCATTGTCTCCCAACCACACAAAACAACATCATCCTCATACAAGAATACGAGATGGCAGCAAACTACACTGAATATGAACATCTCTCCACCTTTATTTCATTCCCCAACAACATCCCATCTTCTCTAGACTCTTTAACAAACATTCCATATTACCATCAACATCATTCTTATCAAATACCCGTTCTTGATTTTTCTCAACAATCATCTGCTCTAAGTTGCAACACCTCGAGTACTTCAGATGATGCTGAAGAGAACCACATGAGCGTCGTCAACGAAAGGAAGCGAAGGAGGATGGTATCTAATAGGGAATCGGCTCGGAGGTCTAGGATGAGGAAACAAAGACAACTTGACGAGCTATGCACACAAGTACTTAGGCTCAGGAACGAGAACCATGGACTTATGAACAAGCTTAACGAGTTTTCTGACAGCCATCATCAAGTGGTTCAAGAAAACGATAGGCTCAAGAAAGAAACCATGGAGCTAAAACACTTGCTTAATGAAGCACAACTCGCGACCACTTACATCAACCTTAAAGATCTTCAAGAAGATGATCATGCAAAAAAATAAAACTGTCCCACCGAGTAGTTTTTTGTTTAACTATTACTATTAATATTGAGAAAATAATGTGTCAGTTTTATTTGCTAGGTTGGTTTTTTTAACCCTAGTATTGACATATTTGAGCCAACTAATCAATGGGTTAATTATACAAAACCCCGGGACATCATGTAACATCAGAAACTTGTTTTGTATCTTTTATATAGATTTTTTGGTGCGTTGTAAGTTCAAGTTATCGGACGTAAGTAAGATTTTTTCACATCGAAGTCACAAAAGGGCATTTGATCAAAGCCTTTTTTTTAATGGCGATTTATGGTATAAAACTAGCAAGTTGCTAGGACAAAGTTACAACGAATACAATTGCAATTAAATGAACAAGTCTTTTTAGGGGTTAATTGTGATTCATTTAAGCCAATTTAAACGAATGTTTTTGCTACTGTACGTGGGTGATCCAAAGATATGTAAGAGTCTTGATTTCTTCTATGAGAGTATCTTTCCGAGGTGTTAAATATGATCTAGCATTATCAAGGCATATATATTTAGGTGTTCCTAGCTTCATCGTAACTAACATGTTCTTAAAAGAACTCCGATAGAGTAATAAGCTTAAAAAATGGAATTGAAAACAAACACATGCATCCTATATACCACGGACTCCATCAAGAGTTAAACCACAATCCATTTTTTGATGTATGACACCTATGATATGTATCTGCACTTAAAAAAAATTGTCATATAGTGACACTTAAAAAATGGCACTAGAGTTAAAAAAGTGTAACTAAAAGTAAAAAAATGTCAAAAAATATAAAAAGTGTATGTAGAAATCCAGTACGTAAAAGTCTATTTATAGTGACACAAAGAATTGTGGAGTTATATTTTTTTTGCCTTTTAAGACACGTTTTGTTCATAATCAAATCTCAAAATTTTAAGCTTTTACCCACACTTTTTTAAAAAGTGTCGCTAAAATATTAGATTTAGTGACACTTTTTGTGTCACTAAAACCTCTATCACCATAGGTTTATTAACTTGTAGCGATGATTTTATTAAATATGCTTGTGTCATATACAGTATCGATATATCATATCTCTTAGATATATGAATTTGAATGGGATATATAAATTCGCAATATATTCAATATCTGATAACTTTTTGCTGATATCGTATTGATACGTGATGCCATCACATTTCTCCATCAATATTCATTCGAGTGTGCCTAATTAACGATGCTCAAAACCCGGTAACACTGAACAAAATACTAAGGAGAATCATGAGAATCATCTAAAGGTATTCGTTACTTTGTTCTACAAGTGATGCTCGTGTTAGATACTATATATAAATTGTCATTTGTCAAGAGGGGGTCCCTATTAGGAAACAGGAAAGGAGATCGACAATAATATGAGGGGGAATATAGATAAATAAAGAATAAATATATACACGTATATATAGTTTGAGACTACATCTTAACCCATTTATCAACCTATTACTCTAATGCAATACACTTTTTAAACTAATGTTAACTTATCATCGTACATGCTGCATGCACATACATACAAAGACGGTCCTACATATATGTATCGGTGTGCCACGAGCCACACTTGATTTTAAGTCATGAAATGTAATATTTTAAAAAACGGTTGTTTTTTTATATATGCAACCTCTGATATTCGTGCTATTTTTTTATCATGCAATTTTACCTTAACTCAAGAATACTTTATAGTGTGAATTTTAGCACCTATAGTAAATGAAAGAGTTTTTGCAACGCCCTTCCGAAAATCTTTAGTCGTATATTTGCATAGCCCATTGTAGTTTGTATGGGCTAAGGCCCAAGTATCACTTTTTAGGGTTTGGATTCCATATATGTTTTATTCCGGTTTTATTAATGAGATACGAAAACACTTTTAATAAAGAGAAGTCTCCCGTGCTTGACAAAGACGTGACACTTTCATTTGTTAAGTCTAATACTTCGGTTCAGTCTTTGTTTTGATATTGTACACTCGGACTTGTGGACTTCCCCAATTTCTAGTCTTTCTGGATTTAAATACTACGGATTATGTTTTATTTTTAGATCATTAGTTGCAATATGTTTGGGTTTATCCGCCAGTTAATAAATCTGATGATTTGCCAAATTTGTGTTGTTTTGTACCTTTGTTCGCACTCAATTTAAGTGTGAACTAAAGTAATTTCAGTGTGATCATGGTGGTGAGTTTGACAACCACACCTTTCATAAGTTATTTACTGCTAATGGGATTTAATTTCATGTTTCTTGTCTATGTACTTCACAACAAAACGGTAAATCTGAAAGGATGATCCGAACCATCAACAACCTTATTCGCACATTATTATTTCAGACTCATCTAACCCCCTAATTATAGGATTGAAGCTCTTAATATGACCATTTATTTATTGAATATTTTACCCTCTCATGCCATAGGCAATCCCATTCACCCAACTTTTTGGTACCACCCCCGACTATAGTATTTAACGTGCTTTTAGTTGTCTTTGTTACCCTCACCTCGATACCAATCACAAACTTTAACCCCGGGCTATACCTTCTATTTTTTGTGTCATGTCACCAATCAACGTGGCTATCGTTGCCTTGAACTTAAAACAAATAAAATTATCATTTCCCGACATGTTACGTTTGATGAGACGGTTTTTCCATTTGGCTCAATGACACCGACCGTGAGTTCCTCATATGATTTTTTAGATGACTCGTCTAATGTCATTTCTAATATTATCAGATTGTCACCCACAACACCACTCCAGCAGATGCTCAACATGATACCCAAACTGTCACAATAAAAATCACTCCAAATGTTACCCCAAAAGAGCCCATTCACAGTAAGCCTCCCACTCCTCTCGGCCCACCTTCACCAACCCCCGTTCCCACTTCAACACAGCCCGATCCCATTTCCATTTCCCAAAATCAAACCACTCAACCTGTTAACTCCAAACCCGGTTTCTACTCATCCCATGGTCACACATTTTCGTATCCGGACTAATCGTCCCACTCAACATTTTACTCTTCACGTGTCTTCTATTTCTCCTTTACCTAAGTGGAATAGCGATGCGTTTAATGATCCTAATTGGCAAAATGCTATGTGTGATGAGTATGTTGATATAAATAAATGACTAAAAACGTTATTCATATCTTTCGATATCTATATATTTTGATAATCACAAAACGAAAACTCATCAAACCAAAGATCATGACATAAACAAGTATTTAGTAGTAAATACTCACCTTTACCATCTAATCACTTAAGGTATGAATAAACAAAGTGTCTAATGCATTATAAGATCAAAGGAACACTTTTGTTAATCACTAGATATTTATAAAATGTCACAAAACATTTTATATCTTTTATAAAACATTTTTGGCATTAAATGAATATGTGTAATTCATTAAAAATTTATGAATTCAAATTTTCAAGCAAAAATAGCAAATCTAATCCAGAAAAATTTCTCTCACAAAAGGACAAGAAAGTCCAATGTTCAGGAGGGTGACCCCCTTAATTATACTAGGCGGCCCCCTTAATCATTAAGGGGACCGCCCCCTAATTAAGGGGACCGGCACGCTCCAGAACAGTATTTTCTGGCCCTTTAAATACTGGATCATTCCACATATTTTTCTCACCTTTTTGCACTAAAAACTTTCTGATCTAAACATCCATTTCCGTCCTCTAAAAATCCTTTGATCATATATACATTAATCTTTGTTTTAAAGTGGTTCAAGCCTCAACACTCAAGTGCAAAGAGAAGAATACGTCTATTAGAAGTATTACAACTTAGTATCATCTTGCTATCTAAGTTGCTTGTTTATCTCTTCTTGTAAATCCTTCATATTTTGGTGAATAAGGTGTATGTATTAGTTAGCTAGATTTAGTTATAAACTCTAGAATTGTTGTAAGTGTGGAGTGGAACTTGAAGTGAAGAAGTAGTGTTGGATAGTAGTGGTAATATGAGATAGCAGCAATAGTGACTAGTAGTGAAGAAATTGAAGCTTCCAAGTGGAGAAGACTAGAAGACATTAGTGGCTTGAAGTTGTGAAGACATTAGTGGCTTGAAGTTGTGAAGACGTTAGTGCCTTGAAGTTGTGAAGTTGCAAGACATTGAAGATGTGAAGTATTTGTGAAGGCGTGAAGATACTTGTGGTGTGAAGAAGTATAGAAGAAGTGAAAAGGTGTGAAGAAGGTGTGGTGTGATATTTGTTGTGAGATTGGTTCTAGCTACGATTAGAACTCGACATTTTGCTTTGTGTCGTAAATTGGTGTAAGCTTTTGGTGTGTACGGTTTTCTCCGCCATAAGGGAGGTTATTGACTTAGTGAAGAAAACTCTCGAGTTCGGTGCTCGGGGAGTGGAGTAGGGCAAGGAAGGTGTCCTTGAAGCCGAACCACTATAAACCCTTTGTCTCTCGGTTTGATCTTTCCATCTCTCACTCTTTGCTTGCTTACTTATTAGCTTTTCGTACATTGTTATAATTGTGTGTTGTGCATATATTGATTTCACATAAATATCAAACTAGATTCCATTTACAACATTAATTGTACATTAGTAAACTACAAGTATATATAATTATTAAAACACATATACATATATAAATACAAACTTATATTTAAGTGAGATATATGAAATTATAATTTCTATTCAACACTTTAAATAAGTAGTGTCTATGTGATGTATGTGAATTAATTTGTATCTATACTTTAGCTTCAAAGGTTTTTACAATTAGCATCAATTCTTTAAAAGCAAACTTTTATTAAACCTAAAAGACGAAAAACTATTCAACCCCTCCCCTTCTAGTTTTCCACAATTGGTATCAGGTGCCACGTCTAGCAAGATTTTTAAAATAGATTGTATTTTAAAACTTGTAACGATCTATGGAATTTGAAAAATATTTAGAAGGGGAATTTACGCAACAACCACCATTATTTGAAAATGATCATTTTCTTGAATGGAAAAATAAATTTGAAAATTATGTGAAATCAATAGATCTTGATCTTTGGCATATCATTTCAATTGGTGATCTTAAACCAACCAAAATGGATTTTGAAAATCGATATAATAATCTTCAAACCAAAATTGATAAAAATACTAAAGCCAAATTACTTATCTTCAAAACTCTACCAAGAAGTGAATATGAAAGATTATTTCTTTGTAAAACGGCAAATGATATTTGGAAATGTCTTTTAAAATTTCACCAAGAGAAATGTAAAACCAAAGATGATAAACTTAATATTGCACAAGAAATAGTTACTCTAGAAAATTTAATAGATAAATATTTAGTTGAAATAAATACATGTACTACTAGTTCAAATGTGATCATTGAAGGTATCAATAACGAAGAATACATGAGCCAAATCCGAAGAAAGAGTGTTAATAAATCATGGTGCAACAAGTACGAAGAAGACGATGATAATACGGCTTGTGAGAATATTCAAACAAATGAGAATACAAGTATTGATGGCAAGGACTACATGCCTCTCGATCTAAGCGAAACTACAAGTAAAACAAGGAGCGACATGGACGATGGAATTGATCAACATATAGCATGTGAAGATTACACAACTACTAATAAGGTACAATCCGAAACCGAACATTTTTGCTATGATCAATTTTCAAAATTGGAAAAAAACTTCAAACATATTTGCAACATTGACTCAAAAATGATTCCTAAAAATAAATCTTCAATATTCATTGAAAACAATTTTGAAAGGGAAATAATTTTAGAAGATAAAATGTCTAGACTTGAAAGCAATATTGAAATTGATCTTAAATGTAAATATTGTCAAGACTATAAACATGAAATTGAAATAGAAAATGAAAAAGCAAAAATGTTAGCAAAATTTGAAAATAGCTCTAGATCTTTCAAATATTTACTTAACATTCAAAAGTCATTTTATGATAAAACCGGCTTAGGATTTATCGTAAATGATCCTTCAACAAATGCATTAAAACAAATAAAATTTGTTAAACATAGTGGAGAAATTTAGAACTAATATTACTTAAGCTCACTATTTATCTCTCTAGTCAAGAAAGTCATTGTTTGTTGATTAAAATAAACTATTGATGAATTCTTGTACTTCTCGACGACATCCTCATCATGTGCATTCAAATGCAATGGATGTTCTCAACTAACCAATTCGGACCCATGAGAATCTGGGTACCAAGCTCTTTATCATGTTTAGGTAATTAACGAACGAAGAGACTTTTAAGTTGTGGATTGCTCACCTTGCTCACTTACTTTTGACGACTATTGGTTCATATCACTATGGTTCACATTCTGCACATGTTTTGCCTATGACGTTGTTGCGGTCATTTATTGTCTCGGCATTTTGTTCTTCAGTTTTGGAGTATTGGTTTTATGGTGTGTCCGTTACTATTTCAAGACGAAGGCTTCAAAGCACTACTTTTCTTAGTTTTCACGACTTGTGATGATTGGTGTGATCGATTAAGCATTTCGGATCAAGGTCCCTTGATTTCTATTGCGTTGGAATGTTACTTTGCTACTTCGATATGCTTTAGGCTAACTTTTAAGATGTCTTCCATTTCTCTCATGCCCACTCTTAAAGAAAAGCTGGACCTGAGGTAAGTTTTCTTTTTAAAAATTTGCCAATATTACATTATATTAAAGTAGGCTTTAATTAGTATATGAATATGATTTAATTTGTAAGTTACCATGTTTTTAGATCATTAATACTAATACATGCATATATGATATTAGGATAATTAATGCTCTTGTTGTTAAATCTATTATCATTTTTCTTAGTCTTCATTTATATTGAAGATCTTCTATGATCTATAGTAGAATACTTACCATTTAAGCCATATGATCTTCCTAGTTGCATTAATAGATGAATTATAATTAAGACTTGTTAGTAACTTAATATTATGATGCTCTTTGTATATATATATATATATATATATATATATATATATATATATATATATATATATATATATGTCTATCTTGTATTCATAGATGATTTACTTTGTCCATCTCTATCTCATTGCATTTACATCATATATTTCTACCATCTTTCTTCCATACCTTTAGTTGTCATTAGAGATGATTATATGTGACAATGGGTTTAATTGATTCTCTTGAGTATGATAAGTTTTCATATCAAATCCTTTACTTGCAATTTCTTGATTATCAATATCAAAACATCTTGTTTAAAACCCCTCTCTTTGAATAAAATTCTTTCAAATATCTATATTATTTATTTTAAACAACATGTTTAACTATAAGCTACCATAACTTTATTTTAATCAAAATCAGGATTGAAAATTTTTTTTCTCATGATATGAAACAAAATTCAATTTATTCTATTGTAATACACACTTGAATTTATTTCAAAACATTGTTGAATAAAACTAAAAACGTTTTGCTTAAAACATATTTGATTATCTCACATGTGTCAGACACTTATGTGGAAATGACACTCACAATTTAATCAAATTGTTTCATGAGAATCATGGTTTGCCCATATGAATCTTGTTTGTAACAAGTCTTGAAGTCCATATAATCATATCTTCCCACTTGTTACTTGTAAGCAACTCTCAATATGTTTGCACTAGCCTACATGTTATCATCTTCATAAAGTTGCATATTTAACTAATTTGCTTTATTGCTTCCTTAGTTGCATATCTTAATTGATGAATTAGTAGATAGCATGTTTATTAGAAATTAATTGTCTAATTTAATTATTTCTATATCACTCTCTACATTCATGAATAGTATGCCCTATGTTGCCTCAAAGAGTTAAACTTACTTGAATCCAAATCAAAAAACACAACCTTTTTGAAACTTTTCTGCCAAAAACCCATTTCTGGCATTCTGGGAATCGCCAGATGGGCGGCCCCCTTAATTTTAAGGGGACCGGTCCCTAATTAAGGGGACCGGCCATCTGATGGTCGGGGATACTGTTTTCTATATCACTTTTTGACCCATTTCAGCCTATACTTCCCAAAATTCACAAACATATTTTGTCCCATACTATCCCTCAAAATTTACCTTCCTAAACCACATTTCTCATACACTATAAATACCCTCTTCCCATCATTAATGCCATCACACCCAAACATGTCATCTTCCAACAACCAAAAACCAAAGATTTCAAGAACCGCAGGGATCTCCGTCAAACCCTTTTGGAGGAGGAAACTTGATTCTTGTCATAACTCAAGTGATGTTGTTCCAAGTCAACCAACAACTAAACCTCAAACCCACACTAATGAGTCATCTCACAACCTATCATCCACTCATGCCCTCATTAATGCTTCTTCTTATGATAAGCATGCTCAATCCCAAAACAACAATCCCAACCTCTCAATCAATACTTCACATGTTGCTCATTCAACAAAAACACCACTCACTTATGAAGAACCTCTTCCACCCTTTTCATGTTTTCATGACTACCCAAGCTCAACCATGTCTCCACCACCAAGAGTACCACCACCACATCCTACAACTTCACATGACATACCTATGTTGCATGTTCAAACCTTCACTCAAGACAACTATCATGTTCCACCACCAACACCTTCCTCCGAACACTTGAAGTTCGTTGAGGAGCTAAAAGAGGCTCATGAGCTTAGTGCTTTTTTAGCATTACATCTTGCTCAACGCAATTTGGATCCACCCCAATCAAGCTCACCATCATCAACACACAACATCAACCAAATTGAGAAGCATGTTAACAATTGCCCTTGTTGCATCTTCCTTCAACAACAAACCATTGCTTTGAATGAGCACTTCACTTGGATTGAGTATCTTCTTACAAGATCTCAACAAACACTATCGCTTGAACAACATCAAAACCCTCAATCAACAAACCCTACTTCAAATCCACCACCTACAAGTTCCACATCTCCAAACTCACCAACATTCATGCAACCAAAAGTTTATCTCCACTAAACCACCAAGCATTTTATATGCTTATGTTTCTCATTTTCAAATAAAACTCTTCAACCATTTTGGGATTCAAGAAAGTTTGGTGACACTCCTTGTTGGCACATTAGGATGCTCTGCTTAGTTTAGTATTCTATATTTATGGCCTTTGTAACAATGATTATGGGTTGACATAATCATTTTCTATTAATGAATGACTTAATATGTGTTTCTAATTATCTTTTGCCATGCTTATTATTTGTTGGTATTATGATATATGTGTTTGCCTGTGCCATGCTTGTGCTTCTAATAATTTTCTTGCAAGAATTCCAATACTCGAACCCTTGGTGCCCTCAAACGAGGGGGAGCATACATCAAGGAGGAGCTTCCTTCTTATTGGCTTAAAACTTTTTGATTCTACAAAAAGGGGGAGAAGTGAATATAAACTCACTAAATACTTTGTCTAAAAATTAATTTTTGGATTTAATGAGTTTAGGTTTTGTAATCATAAAAAAGGGGGAGATTGTTGATATAAATAAATGACTAAAAACGTTATTCATATATTTTGATATCTCTATGTTTTGATAATCACAAAACAAAAACTCATTAAATCAAAGATCATGACATAACCAAGTATTTAGTAGTAAATACTCACCTTTACCATCTAATCACTTAAGGTATGCATAAACAAAGTGTCTAATGCATTATAAGATCAAAGGAACACTTTTGTTAATCACTAGATATTTATAAAATGTCACAAAACATTTTATATCTTTTATAAAACATTTTTGGCATTAAAAGAATATGTGTAATTCATTAAAAATTTATGAATTCAAATTTTCAACCAAAAATGGCAAATCTAATCCAGAAAAATTTCCCTCACAAAAGGACAAGAAAATCCAACGTTCAGGAGGGCGGCCCCCTTAATTATACTAGGCGGCCCCCTTAATCATTAAGGGGACCGCCCCCTAATTAAGAGGATCGGCACGCTCCAGAACCGTACTGGATCATTCCACATATTTTTCTCACCTTTTTGCACTAAAAATTTTCTGATCTAAACATCCATTTCCGTCCTCTAAAAATCCTTTGATCATATATACATTAATCTTTGTTTCAAAGTGATTCAAGCCTCAACACTCAAGTGCAAAGAGAAGAATACTTCTATTAGAAGTATTACAACTTAGTATAATCTTGCTATCTAAGTTGCTTGTTTATCTCTTCTTGTAAATCCTTCATATTTTGGTGAATAAGGTGTATGTATTAGTTAGCTAGATTTAGTTATAAAATCTAGAATTGTTGTAAGTATGGAGTGGAACTTGAAGTGAAGAAGTAGTGTTGGATAGTAGTGGTAATAGGAGATAGTAGCAATAGTGACTAGTAGTGAAGAAATTGAAGCTTCCAAGTGGAGAAGACTAGAAGACATTAGTGGCTTGAAGTTGTGAAGACATTAGTGGCTTGAAGTTGTGAAGACGTTAGTGCCTTGAAGTTGTGAAGTTGCAAGACATTGAAGTTGTGAAGTATTTGTGAAGGCGTGAAGATACTTGTGGTGTGAAGAAGTATAGAAGAAGTGAAAAGGTGTGAAGAAGGTGTGGTGTGATATTTGTTGTGAGATTGGTTCTAGCTACGATTAGAACTCGACATTTTGCTTTGTGTCGTAAATTGGTGTAAGCTTTTGGTGTGTACGGTTTTCTCCGCCATAAGGGAGGTTATTGACTTAGTGAAGAAAACTCTCGAGTTCGGTGCTCGGGGAGTGGAGTAGGGCAAGGAAGGTGTCCTTATAGCCGAACCACTATAAATCCTTTGTCTCTCGGTTTGATCTTTTCATCTCTCACTCTTCGCTTGCTTACTTATTAGCTTTTCGTACATTGTTATAATTGTGTGTTGTGCATATATTGATTTCAAATAAAGATCAAACTAGGTTCCATTTACAACATTAATTGTACATTAGTAAACTACAAGTATATACAATTATTAAAACACATATACATATATAAATACAAACTTATATTTAAGTGAGATATATGAAATTATAATTTCTATTCAACACTTTAAATAAGTAGTGTCTATGTGATGTATGTGAATTAATTTGTATCTATACTTTAGCTTCAAAGGTTTTTACAATTAGCATCAATTCTTTAAAAGCAAACTTTTATTAAACCTAAAAGACGCAAAACTATTCAACCTCCCCTTCTAGTTTTCCACAAAGTATAATGCACTTATTAGAAATAACACTTGGACTCTTGTGCCTCGACCCAATGATGTCAATATTGTTTGTTGTATGTGGTTATTTTGCCACAAGTTTTTAGCATATGGTACTTGATTGGCTCCAAACGGTCAACCTAAATTGACCAGGGAAAGGTCAACAAAGTCAAACTGCCTAGAGTCAATCTCCATGGAAGTATAGGGTTTCCCCGGGTCGTTATGTCCCAGCGAGGTGTGATGGTAATCAAAACGGGTTTGTCATTGGGTGAATTTGGACAGAAAGGGGTTGTGAATGATTACGCTACGAGATGAGGAATGAAAATAACTTAGAAACACTATATAAACAATTACTGATGAACAGATATACTAAAAACGTGAGTTAAACCTAAAAACGCGCGTTTGAATTTAAAATTACGTTAACGTACGAAATAAAACGCGAGTTTTGTGAAATAAAATACCTACGGATATGAAAATTACATTTTTACAATCCAAATGATAAAAGAAAATTTTTAGAAAAAGAAAAATAATTTTTCCACTATTTAATTAATTACTATTAATTAATTACTAATTAATAACTAATTAATAATATTTAAATTACACTAATTATGAAATTAAGCTCGAAAAATGAAAATTTAATTCAAAAAATTCTAAAATAATATAAAAGTAATTTTAAAACTAAAAATATATTTTTCCTACTTTTTCTCTATTTATTATTAATTAATTAAGATTTAAATACTAATTAAACTATTTAAATTAAAGAAAAATAGCAAATGAATAGTAAAAATCCTAAAACTTTTTCTAAAAATATTTATGACATTTTAAACCTAGGAAAAATATAAAAATATAGGGTTACTTAATAAAAACTATTTGTACTATTTAATTATCTAATATTAATTAATTACTAATAAACTAATATTAATTATTAAAAATAGCAAATGAAAAGGAAAAAATCTAGAAAAACTCCTAAAAATACTTTAAACTATCAGGAACTTAAGAAAAATATGAAATTACAAAAATACTTAATAATAAGCTGAAAGAAAAATGAAAAAGATAACTTCTATTAAATAGAAGCTATCACTAAAAATTAAATTTGGCTTTTTTGAAAATTTTCTTTTACAAAACTATTATACTACTGAAAATAATAAACTTTTACAAAATCAACTCTTCTAGAAATACCAAATCAGCTCTGTGGAGAACTTAATTCCCAACAGCTTGAAGTTTTAAGCTTTTGATGAGACACAAGCTGTTAATAAGCTACACTACTGACCATGAACATAAGATAAGCTGGACAATGATGGAATTAACTGAGAACATGCTAAAACAACAAGAATTTCATACTGACTAAACCTCACAGTTCAAATAAGCAAACCCAAAACCCTATTTAAACAGCAGGCCTGCAGGCTTGTTAGTGGCCAAGTCAAGCTTATCAAATAAGCTTGGAAGCCTAAAAGGGCCTGGAACCCACAAGCTGGGTCTGAGGACTTCTTAAAGAACCCATGGAATCACTGTGGGACCTACTGACAAGCTCACCAAGAGCTTGTCAAGGTGACTGCTTGGCCAGATCTATGTGGTGCAGGGCATACCCAAGTGGCCAATTTAGGCCTGAAAATAAGCTACGAAACCAAAGGGGTCAGGTCTAAAAGCTACAAAATGGAATACACAAGCTGCCAAGGAACAAATGAAAACAAATCTCAATAACTTGGGGTTTGTGCAGAGCTTTTTATGGGAGCTAGTACTTGGGCTGTTTGGACAGGTCTAAGGTGATGGGGAAGTGAGCAAATAGAAAGGGCTAAATCAACTGTTTATCTCATAAGAAGCTAGCCACAGCTTGAAATAAGCTTACAACCACAAAATAACTTAAATAAACTCTAAAGACAAAAACACAAACTAAAACAAGCCATTGGTTAACAATTAAGCAAAAGGAAGTTGGAACAGTTATGCTTGAATGCAGGCCTAACTAGCAGGTTTGGGTGGCTGATTGAAGCCCACAAATTAAGTTACGAAACGAATTCAAAATAGTAAAATAAGTTCTCCCAATTGCAATTTAGACTACTGATTATTTGTAGAATAAGAGTCAAATCCTAAATCTAACTTTTACTAACTAAGAATTTAAGTCAAAAAGGAGGGTTGAGACAGTTGGACTGCTGTTGTAGCAGAGTGGTAAAGAGGGTCAAATGGGAGGCCAAAATAAGCTTGTATGACAAGCTTGAGAGTCCAAACAAAGAGTAGAACAATCAAGTCCACCCAGTGGGCTTTTCAAAAATCCCACAAGCTCAGAAGTAGCTTAAGTGAATAACAAGCTAAGGGCCAAAGAAAACTGGTCAGTAGCCAAAAAGGGTGGCAGATAAGCTTAAATGAAACTTTTTGATATTGTGTAAAACAGCCTACCACGGTGTTTTTTGAGCAAGAATTAAGGCTAACTAGATGAAAAGAAAATGTGATTATGCTTTGGAAAACTAAAGTTAAGCTGGAAATGATGCAAAAGACACGAAAATTTTGGAATTTGAACAAGGTTTAAAAACTAGATATTGAATCTAAAATGATGCAGTGAGATAGATAAGTAACTGATACAAGGAAGGGAGTGGGTAAAAAGTTGCAAATTTGACCCACACATTACCACCATCAAATATGCAGTATGTATACTATCTTGAATAGGTCTAATATTAAGCTAAATCAACAACCAAATAAGTCCTAATCTACTAAACTATATAAGCTGCTATAAAAACTAAGTAGATGAAGTATTCCTAGTTTATCCTATTAACTGTTTTCACAACAGTTAACGCTTGAACATTTTGGAAATCCTACTCACATCCTTTGAAGCTGCTCGCAACTGATCAAAACTACTCAGAACATGCATCTATTATGAATTCAAAGCTAACTCAAAATCAGAAAGTGGTCAAAACCAAAAATATGCATCAAACTATCTTTAACCCAAACACCCCTTTTATATGCAGAAATCTGGACTCCTTACTGAATTTATGCTTTAAACCCAAAATATTTGAACAAAAGACTCATAACTGAGACCAATGGTCACTTAAAAAGCGGATTCCAAGGCTAATCAAACAGTGATCAATAAGCTAATAGTACTGAGCATATAATGAGCTTAATCTAACAGTGAACCAAGTGAATCATAAACTATAACTACCAAGATTATCAAACAGGCTTAATAAATAAATAAGGGCATAAATAAGCACAACTACACAAGAAAGAGCACCAATAAGCAGTAAGTATGAGTAGAAATAAATAAGCAGTTTGAAAATGGTAAAGAAATCTCAAGTTTTCATTGAATTAAAAAGGAAGTACAAGGGATTGACTAATAAAAACATACTAAGAATTGAACTAAAACCCTAATTTACATTACCTACTTCCTACTATTAAAACCTACTGCCATTCAATGGCATACATTGCTATCTATTTATACTAATCTAGAATTAGGGTTTCACTTTCTTCATTTGTCCTCTTCTGCTTCTTTCTTTGAACAATTTCATCCATTGGATTGCTTTGATAGTGTCTCTGCCCTTGATTGCACTAGTTGGGTCTGTTTTACTTATGGCAGGGGATAAATCTTGGATTGTAATAGTGGAAAGTGAGAAGTGGCAGGGGAGGAGTGTTGGGAAAGTAGTGGGTAGGGTGAATGATGGTGTTGGGTGATAGCAGGCTAGGGTTGCAGGTAGGAGTCACATGTGAGAGGGAAGGGGAAGATGTTGACTTAGGTTTGACTGGGGTAATATATTAACGGGGTGAGTGATATATTTGTGAGTGGGCTGGGTGTGTGTTTTGGGCTTGGGATTGGGTAGGGTAGTATGTGTGGGCTGGATTTGATTAGGTTTGGATTTAGGGAGTAGTATTAATAGTTTAGGATCCGATTGGTTTGTATTCAAAATAACACAAGGACCATTGTTGTAATTTTCTGGAAATTGAGGGTCTGAAGTGAAACTTTTCCAAAGTGGTAACCAAGGACTAAATTTGCCATATAATAATGGCTAAAGACCATAATTTCAATTTTCCAAATTTTGAAACCCCGAGGACCAATTTTGTCATTTTTCAAACTACAGGGACCAAACGTGTCATTTTCTCAAAATTTTCACCCAAGGACCGTTTTTTTGATAATATTTTACTTTTAAATGCCTTGGGTTGACTTTTCTTTTGTTTTAAACCTTCAGGGACTAGTTTTGTCAATTTTTGAAACTTGAGGGACTGAAACTGCCAATTATGCAAACTTTGTTCGTTTTTCATTTGTTTTTAAACATTTTGCATCTAAAACATATAAAACACACTTTTGGAATAATTTCTGTATTTTGATGCATTTCTGAGTGTTTTTGTATGTTTTGCAGTTCATATTTGGCAAAAAATGATAAGTGTTTGAGCACTCATCAGTACTCTTAGTCGCTATGAGACTTTTAGCCCAATTGTTAAACATGGTACTATTAGGACAGTTCTTATTTTGGTTGTTTCTCGACATTGGCCGGTTTATCAGCTGGATGTCAAGAATGCCTTTCTACATGATGATTTAGCTGAGACAGTTTATCTGCATCAGCCGCCTGGGTTTCGGGATTTTGCACATCCTGATTATGTTTGTTTATTGTAGTGGTCTCTTTATGGTCTTAAGCATGCCTCTCGGGCTTGGATTCAGCGCATTGCCGTGCATATTATCTAGGGTGCGTTTAGCCATAATTGTTGTGACTCATCGTTATTTATCGACAGACAGGGAAAAGACACTACTTATTTGTTACTCTATGTTGATGATATTGTTCTCACTGCTTCATCTGAGATTCTGTTATAGCGGATTATTGCTTCTTTACATCAGGAGTTTTCTTTGACGGATTTGAGTTCTCTTAATTACTTTTTGGGTATCTCTGTTACACGTGATTCTTCAGGGATGTTCTTATCTCAACGTAAGTATGCTACTGAGATTCTTGAGTGAGCTCATATTTTGGTTGTAACTCTAGTCGGACTCCTATTGATACTGAGTCTAAACTGGGCGATGTTGGTGATCCAGCTTCTGATCCGACATTATATCGGAGTCTTGCGGGTTCTCTTCAGTAACTCACTTATACTCACCCTAATTTTTTGATGTTGTGCAGTAGGTTTGTCTTTACATGCATGATCTGCAGGAGCCTCATTTCTTGGCTCTTAAGCGGATTTTGAGGTATGTTCATGGTACTTTAGACTATGGGTTACAGTTGTTTTCATCTTCTACTTCGTCACTGGTTGCTTATTCATATGTTGATTTGGCTAGTTGCCCTATGACTTGAAGATCAACTTC
Organism: Artemisia argyi; assembly: GCA_030686995.1. NCBI lineage: Eukaryota > Viridiplantae > Streptophyta > Magnoliopsida > Asterales > Asteraceae > Artemisia > Artemisia argyi. The sequence goes on from CM060702.1 coordinate 198,057,200, forward strand.
TATTTTGTATTTATTGGCAACAGCTTACTCTTGTGGTACTGTAAGCGTCAACCAACACTTTCTTTATCTAGTGCAGAAGCAGAGTATTGTGTTAGTACCAATGTTGTTGCTGAGACCTGTTGGTTAAGGAACCTTCTACGTGAGCTGCATACACCTTTGTCTTCCGCCACGCTTGTCTAATTTTGATAATGTGAGTGTTGTATATTTATCTTCTAACCCGGTTCAACATCGACGTACACAGCATATAGAGAAATTGATATTCATTTTGTTTGGGATTTGGTTGCTGCTGGTCAAGTTCGAGTTCTTCATGTTCCCTCACGTTATTATTATGCGGATGTTTTCACAAAAGGCTTACCTTCAGCTTTGTTTGAGGAGTTTCATACCAGTTTGAGTGTCCGGTATCTTCCAGGTCAAACAGCGAGGGAGTGTTAGTCGTATTTTTGCATAGCCCATTCTAGTTTGTATGAGTTAAGGCCCGAGTATTACTTGTTATGGTTTGGATTCTATATATGTATTAATCCGGTTTTATTAATGAGATCGAAAACACTTTTGATACTATCGACTTACACGTCCCTGCACACATACTACTAATATTCAAATAAGTTAATCAATATGTTGATGTATAACCAATTGCTCAATTAAGTTATTATATATTGACATTTTTTTTCAATGTGTTAAAGTCATTTTTAACTCATTATAAACTCTTTCTCATCCTTAAATCTTAATTACCATTAGTAATGCTCTTAACATAAAATATCTGCGGCTTCAACTCTTCAAGTCAAATACGATATATGTGTAATACGGGCAGTGATGTTAATAAAAAGACACGCACGAGTTGTTTACAATCAAAAGCACATAATACTAGTTAAATTGTTAACTAAAATCATGATACAAAAGTGAAGGAACTGAGGCAACAACGAGGCTGCAAGAATTCTTGTTGATGCTACATGCTAATAAGATAAGATCACATGGTGTGATTGATATAGATAATAATAATAATGATAACTGATAAACATCATAGTACAGCTATAATATAATAATTTGATATCTCAACTTAAAGAAAAAAGACATATCTTTGAATTATTTTTCATTTTCTTGATAAAGAAAAGTGAGAATCAAACATAAAATATAACCAAATGTATTCAGTTTTTGGAATATACCAAGGCATTACATATTGGCACATAAAAATTCTTTATAATTAATCAACTTTATTAAGTTGATTCCCACGCGATACATGCATTAAGCTAAGGAATTTACATCTGTGAGTGGAAACGTACCGAAGTCGAACACAATATTCTGAATAAACCTGAATTCTTATCTATGCTGAAAAGATGTATATAAAGCAGATTAATCAAATCGTCTCAGAACCAAACGAAAGAATAAGTTTGATTAAGGCTAAACACAGTAATGAGGGTCAATCATTTTTATTTTATCTGCCACGCTATTTTTTTTCTCTCCAGCGACCTTCAGGCGATTAGTTGTCACATTAAAAGCGACCTTTATTATTATTATTGTTATTATTATTATTATTATTATTATTAAAAGCCATATCTTTTTATATTTTCAAAACAAACCATATTCAATTTCAAACTAAAAGTTACAGTATGAGCGGGATAACCAAAATTCAATTTCAAACTAAAAGTTACAATCTGGATAAACAAAATTCAAATTCAAATTAAAGATTACAGTATGAGCGGAAGGATTTAAAATTCAAATTCAATTTTAAAATAAAAAATGTCCCTATATACACAATTTGCTTTGTTTCTCACACACACATATACACACACAACTTCTTATCACAAATTCTGAACAATGTCTCAAGAAAACTTATCTCAACAATTTCCAAAAAAAAAAAAAAAAAAAAAAAAAAAAAAAAACTTCCCTAACAATTTCCCGAAAACACAACTTCTCCCAACAATTTCCCGAAAACATGGTGAACACTCCACCAACAAATATCTTTCCAGTATTCCCAACGGAAGAGGAACCGGTTGTGGAACACGAAGCCAATCTACGACTACTTGAGCAGGATGAAGAAGTATTGAGAGAAATAGAAGAAAACGAAGCATGAGAGGAAGCTGCTCGTAAGGAGCAGGAAGCAAGGGAAGCAGAATAGCGCAGGAACAACTTGTTTGACATTATGGAAAGAGAGTATGAAGAGGGTAGGTTTGCGAATGCAGATTCTCCTTACAACAAGGGTTATAACATAGACTTTTCATTGTAGTTTGTATTTTCATTTTCATTTCCATATCATAGTTTATATTAATATGTAATTTTTTATTTTCAATTCTAAGTTTTAATATATTTTCACTTTAGTATCAAATATGATTTAAATATTTTAACATTACAATACCAAATTTATAAAACAAAACACAAGTATTGAAAAAAAGGGAAGTAACAAAATAAAAAAAACCTTTGGACGAAATGAACAAAACACAAAACATGGGACGAGTTAGATCGTTAGAACGACCCAAATCCAAAATGAGGCGATCAATCGAGTGGTAAATCGTGCCACAGTAGAGACGATCGAGTGCGATTGGTTGTTTGATCGATCTTCATGTTACTACTATGTGTAGCCTAATGTGCTAGAGATTGGACCACACTTACGGCGAATGATACTAAAAAGAAGAAAACTTTTGGAAATATATTATTGTGCCCATGTAAACTTGAAAAAACAGGGTTGGAAATAGGAGGTTTAAACGAGACGAGATAGTTCGCGAGCTATTCGAGATTAACTCATAAACTACTCAAAATATACTCGATGTAACGAGTCAAGCTCGAGCTCAAGCTACTCGAGTACACTTTCAAGTCGAGTTCGAGCTTAAAAATACTTGGCTCGTGAGGCTCGCGAGCCCTTATCAAGCTTCAACGATATTATACTTTTACCCTTTTATAACTACTAATTGTCATAAAATCGAGTCGAGTCAAGCTTGATACACAGATTTTTCATCGAGTTCGAGCTATCAATGTGGAAATAATCGAGCACGAGATGAGTTTCGAGCTCGAGTTTAGTAATCGAGCGAGTTTGAACTTGGCAGTAGTCGGTGATGTGCTGGATTGTAGTCTACACAAAAGTTTTACTTCTCAAGGGATTTTGAGAAGCTTAAAATCCCCACCAGGCAGTGTACCTGACCGATGTAGTATAGTGAAGTGGCAAGTACTGGGGGATTGATCGTTCTCCACAGGGAATAGTGTTCGCTAGGATTGATATTAATCTAACTAGGTCTAGAGGTGAGGGATGATTCTTTTTGTATTTTTATATTTTATGGAAAGCAAGTAAAAATATCGGTTTTTGGAAGAGTGGGCGAAATTAGTTGCTAGTCAACTAACCCAAATAACTACTAATGCAATAAAAATAAAATAAACAAGAAAATAAAATGTGAGAGAACTTATATAGAGAAAACGTGTTTACTTAGAGTTCATTACTCCCTATTTATCTTTTATTGATTGATAAGCTTGTTACAATTGCGTGGGTGACGGGTTGCATTCCTTAATACCATTTGTGGGGCCGTGTACGATCTTCTGCAAATCTATAAGCTTCTATCTCTTCCTATGGCGACACGTTAAGTATCCTAACCATGGCCTCCTTAATAATCACTTATGCATTAAATACAACCATTAAAATCGTAGTACACATCCGATTCATGTTTCTTTAGACGTTTAAGAAAGTTACCGTATAGGAGATTAGCCAGTTTTCTTAAACCTAACATCGATTATCAATCACCAAACTACAACTAATAACAAACTATCAATCAATAATCAATAACTAGGTTTCATTACATCTAAGCAAACACAAATAAACCTAGCCTAGCATGTTAAAAAAAAACAACCGTAAGATATAATCAAACAACACATAGACATATTGAATGATTGATGGATTACTTATCTTTAATTGAACATGGAAGAAACAAGGGTATGAAACCCTTAAAAAGTTCTGAAATTCGTACTAGGGTTTGTGTGTGTGTTCCACCAAAAAGTTCCTCCTCTAATGAATGAAAAATCAAAAACTATATATAGATTTACATGGGTGACGGCGTCACCTTTTGATGATTGACGCCATCATCTCGCCGAGGCTAAGGTTTCTTGTCGCCCAATCCAACTTCTTGACGCCGTCACTCTTTATTACTTATGGGCCGTTACGCTTTAATGTTACACATGATGGCCTACCCTTGGTAGAACGTGACGCCGTCACTTGTAAAACCTCAAATTGTCTTCTGGCGCATCAAGTGTAAATGTAATATCCACCTCTTGTCACAAAGGCTGACGCTGTCCCCTTGATCTTCCTGACGCCGTCAAGTGTAAATTCCAGCATGGATTCTTAACTTTGTCATTTTCTTCACTTTTTACTCCAAAAACGTCCAAAATTCTTCCTTTTCCAAAATTCTCTTCAAAAGTACCTAAAATGACAAAAGGAACGATTTAAGCTTGTTATGACCAAGAAACACGTTCGGGAGGTCGAGGTTGATCGAAATACATCATGGTTCTAGAGAGAGAAAGTAGAGAGAGAAAGGTGAAGAACTATGTGTTTATTAAATATGAAATGAAACTAAACTTACACACACTTTCCCACACCCCTCATGGAGAGTCATGAGGGGTATTTATAGGCTCATTACATCACATGTTTGCCTATATTACAATAATAGTCCCTAAAGTACTATTTGTATGATATCTAGTCCATTTCTTTATGTGCGACGTTATCTTTTATAAAATAGCAAGGCTAACAATCTCCCTCCAAGATATCGTCACACATGAATGGATACAATGAGACCTATAAACACATAAACATGTAAATTACAACAATAGTAAACTATGTTGATGTTGTTGAAGCGCAGAGTCTCTGTAGTCTAGATACTGAGGCAGACTTGAAGTTCTCTCTTCCGACGATCTCGGCGTATGATCTTTGACACTAACGGCAAAGGTCTTTGTAGCTCTGAACTTCAACTGTAATGGTCTAGTTAGGTTATTACTCCCTCCTAACTAGTGAGCCTTTATTCTTTTTCTTCTGCTCCCTCCTGAACAGACAACTCTCTTCTCATCTCGCAGCGGATAAGGTAGATACTAATGAGTTTGCACCATGGTTAGCATAACTCACATAGTATTGCACAGAAGGTTGGTAATACGCTCCGATGTACACATCATTAGTACTTCTTCGGTTCTGGTGTAAGCACAATTCCCTCGAACAACCGACGTACTAGAGATGAAACACTACTTCTTTTGGCATGTTCTTCTCCCTCCTGATGGTTGCGATGTATCGAAATCATCATACTATTGTGTTTACATGCCAAAATTACCCGTACTTTACACTTCTGATGCAATCTAGATAGACCATGAAAGCATAAGTTGTGAGAATATGCTGATAGGATATGACTCTCTTTTTCTACAATCTCATCTCTTCTCTTCAACCTATAAGCGACCTCTTCAAATTCCAACTAGCTAGTAAATGACCACTGTATGGAGAGAATCCAATATAACCAATCTGAGAATGAAGTAAACATCTCATAGATATGTGACTTAATCTTGTACGAAGGTGTGACTAAGAACCTATACTGAGCACTACAATGTAACTCCTTTAAGCATAGGTAGTGCCATATACCCAAACCAACAAGTAGTATATGAAATATCCACCTCTTGGAATCTCCACAACTTCATGTGACACTGAGCACTACAACGTAACTCCTTAAAGTGATAGCTATAACCCGTGAGTACTACAATGTAACTCCTTACATCGGGTATAAGTAGATAATCCAAGTCTTAATCACTATCTCTACCAGTGTTTGCCCAAACAAGTATCTCCAAAAGTCATGCATCCATCCACCCCTGGACTTTGAGATAAATAAGTATACATGCCTGTGAAATGAACTTTAAACCCAAATAAGCAATATCGTACAAAAACTCCGTAGTCACAAAAATCTGATACTAGCCGTTGTCATTTGATGTGATTCTTGATCAGGATCGTTTAAGCAAAACGTGGTGTGTTTTGGTGAAGCTTGAAATTCTATTTCGGGTGATTCGAAGTGATTTCGTATTTTCCCTCCAAAAATAAAATTGGAAAATTTTCTCGCCCATAATTTGGAAATCACTATGAAATACAATACAAAGGTTACCTGAAAAATTTGAGTATTAAAAATTTTTATGCCAAATTTTGTCGAAAAATTTTGAATTTTGGCCAAAAAATTTGAATTTCGGGCCAAAATTTTCAACGTTATACCAAACTTTGAATTTCGCGTAAAAATTGAACGTTTAGACTCCTCTCAAAAATAAATTTTACTCAAATTTTCCCGCCAAAAAACTCTGTAAAGCTAGAGAAATTTTGGCTAACTCGATAACCTTGTAACTCGGTAAAGCTAGAGAAATTTTGGCAGAGTTTCGTTTAGATTAGTCCAAAAGAAATCCTTACTCGATAAACGATAAGGTTGGACCAGCCTAACTCGGCAAACATATGAACCAAACTCGGTAATACCCTAACTCGGTAATGACCTAACTCGGTAATGACCAAACTCGGTAATGACCAAACTTGGTAATGACCAAACTCGGTAAGATTTTCCCAAACTCGGTAACTATTTCCCAAACTCGGTAAAAATTTTCCCAAACTCGGTAATAATTTCCAAACTCGACAAAAACAGATCCAAACTCGATAATCTTCTACCAAACTCGATAGTCATCAAATCCTAACTCGATAAAATGGCGATGAACAGTACCAGATCCGTTTTTTTACCCAAAAACACGATTTTTTCACCCAAAAACACCACGATTCGCCCCCGGTTTGCTCTGATGCCACTTGTTATGACCAAGAAACACGTTCGGGAGGTCGACGTTGATCGAAATACATCATGGTTCTAGAGAGAGAAAGTAGAGAGAAAAAGGTGAAGAACTATGTGTTTATTAAATATGAAATGAAACTAAAGTTACACACATTTTCCCACACCCCTCATGGAGAGTCATGAGGGGTATTTATAGGCTCATTACATCACATGTTTGCCTATATTACAATAATAGTCCCTAAAGTGCTATTTGTATGATATCTAGTCCATTTCTTTATGTGTGACGTTATCTTTTATAAAATAGCAAGGCTAAAAAAGGTAATAATTGATCATATTATCACGACTTAGGGCTTAAATGACCCCTTAAAAGCGTAACAAATTTCGGCTCATCAAATACCCTTACACTTGGGTTTTGCTTGTCCTAAAGCAAATGAGCTTATATTCTAATCAAAATACAAGCTAGGGGTCATTTAACATTAATATAAAAGTAATTACAACACATGATCGTTCCACCTTAATCAAAACAAGCACGGAGTTTATATACTAGCACCTCACAAATAGTGTTTGGATACTCTAATCTCTCGGGTATATATATATATATATATATATATATATATATATATATATATATATATATATATATATATATATATATATATATATATATATATATATATATATAGTGAGACTTTCTTGTGAGAACCATCTTATCTGCAAGAACTGAGAGAACCACCAAAAACATGCATGCACGACTTCAATAATTGTATTTTTGCACATATGTTCTAAAAACAACATACATGTTTTAAGAAAAACATAGTTGTTCTAAAGAATTTGATAAGAAATTGGAAATACAAAATTTTTCTTCGAAGGTGTGCATGTATGTTCTTATAAGGCGTGCAACGACAATATTGCGGCCATGTGTAAGGTTTTTGTGAAAAAAGAGGATGAGTTCATGATGATATTGAAGAACATTGGTGGATACTTACGATTATTGATGATTTGCATGTATTTTTATTTTATTTTAAAAGGCGTGCAAGTATATTTTTGCTGGTTCTTTCAGTTCTCGCAGATAAAATGGTTCTCACAAGAAAGTCCCCATATATATATATATATATATATATATATATATATATATATATATATATATATATATATATATATATATATATATATATATATATATGGAAAGATATCTCCGAGGATTGCACTAGTAAATATGAATCCCCGGGTCGTTTTCCCAACAAAGGTTGAATTCGAGTTTGTTGGATCGGTGTCGTGAATCGTGAAGTGAATGTGAGGGGGTTTTATGGGAAACCCTAATTAAACTACAAACAAACAAGTAATAATGCACAAATAAGTAAACACGTAAGTCTAACACGTAATTGAAACTAAAAACGTAAAATAAACGTAAACGCGCGAAATAAAAAGTGAATTTAGAGCTAGGCTAATCTTACGGGTGTGAAAATGATTTTCCTAAGTTCTAAATGATAAAAGAAAATTTTGGAAAAAAGAAAAATATTTTTTTGACTTTTTATTTAATTATTATTAATTAAATACTACTTATACTAATTAAAAAGTAATAAAAATAAAAATAAAAGTGAAAATAAGTGAGAAAAATACAAATCTGATTTTGAAAAATCTAAAATAACCTAAAACTATTTTTAAAACTGAAAATATATTTTTTTTGGCTTTTTATGTAATTATTATGAATTAAAAACTATTTTCTAATATTTAATATATATTAAAAATGCAAGAAAATATGAAATTAGCCTAGAAAAATGCAAATTTAATTTTGAAAATTCTTAAATAACTAAAAACTATTTTTGAAACAGAAAACTAATTTTTACGAATTATTATTTAATTATTATGAATTTAAAAGGCTTAAAATTCTAAAATTAATTATGAAAAGTACTAATCTAACTCGGAAAATCTGAAAAAATTCTGGAAAATCTAAAATATTATTTGAATACTAGGAAAAATAAAAAAGTTTAAATGAGCCCACTAATAAGCAGTTTGGACAATTAAGCACTTGGAATAAGTGCTTATTGTTAAGCAATCTTCAACCAATAAGCACCAAAAGTTCAGGAAGGGTTCAACAAGCTTAAATAAGCAAAATGCAACTTAAGGAGTCCAAATAAGCACACAGAATAAGCTAATAGGGCAATAAGTAGCTTAAATAAGCACTTGTTAATAAGCTAATGAGCACCAAAATGCACCAAAAGTTCAACACAAGTACTAACAGCTTATTAATCCACAAAAGAACTTAAATTAGTAAGAAAGCACTTAAATAAGCCAGGTCAAGCACTTGGGCAGTTTACTATTTGAACAGGAATGGGAGTCTAAACAGCCTACTTTTGAGTCTTTGCACAGGCTAGGAAAAAGCAAATCAAGCAAAACTAAAAGCTAAGTCTAAGACCCTATACTAGTGATTACTTATAAACTAAAAATGCCCAAATTTTATCATCAATTGCACCTCTAATTGTAGCCTAGTTCAGGTCTGATGCGTGGGAATCGCAACAGGCTTTACCTCTCGAGGGATCTCGAGAAGCTTACAACCCCCACCAGGCAGTGTACCTGATCGTTGTAGTATAGTATAGTGACAAGTACCGGGGGATTGATCGTTCAGCTTAGGAATAGTGTCGCTAGGATTAGAAAGCCTAAATTACTAGTTCTAAAGGTGAGGGATGATTATTTTTGTGTTTTTATATTTTTTAGAAAGCAATTAAAATCTCAGGATTTTGGAAGATGTAACAATTCACATTTTCAGGTTAATTACTTTTCCCGGAAAATTTCACTATTCATTTTTACTATTCATTTTTCCCGAAAACTTTCCTGAAAGTTGATTTTTATTTGATATTCTCGAGTGATAAATCATTTCCATGGCAAATTAAAAGTTTAACTTTCATAAGCTCACTTTCGTGAAAGTTATTAAGGAATTACACGTTTTAGGGTAAAACGACATTCAGAAATTCTACGCACAACGAAATTCGACCGCGTTAAGTGACCCCGCATCAGAAAAATGTTTGACACACTCATGATTTATTTGAGAATTAATCGTGACTGAGAAAAACATGACCAAAGACTTCCCGGCAGGTCACCCAAGCCTGTACTACTCTCGCATGAGCACGCTTAACCGTATGGGCGATTAACCGGTAGACCACAAAACGTTTTTCTAAGACAATTTGAGTTTTCAACTTATTAGAAAAAGTCAACATATTTTTCCCTCCTCCATTGACCAAAAATCATCCCTTGATGTTATAAGTCATTCCTTGATTTTTAGGCTTACGGTTTGATGTCTAAAAGACATTTAATACCAACCGACACTAGACTGAGCCCAGTCTAGACATTATAAGTCATTTTAAATCATTTTTATCACATTAGAAAAGTAACATTTTACTTTTCTCAATTTTACGCAATATTCGTACGTTTTACGTATTACGCGTTTTAGACCCGTGTTTCCAGTTTTTAGCAGGGTTTACCACCCAAATGGAACCTACCACTCATTTTATATTTTATTATGGGACATATGGACATGTCTAACAATACTTTAAAGTTTCATAATTTTACGACACCCGATTTTACGTTTTGAGGCGTAACAACTTACGGTTTGCATTTCCCGGAGTCAAGTTTCATCCAATATCTAGGATAATACCAAGCAAAAGCCAAAGCTTGCTCTCCAAGCTCATGAAACCGGCCTAGGAGGGGGGAGTCACCCCCATGTGGCTTCATCTCATGAATCTACCCCTAAATCATCATTTTATTACAACTTGGTCACCAAGTTTTAGTAATTTCCTAGCACTTTCCTAACCTCCTCATTTTGGACTATAAATAGCCCCTCTTCCCCTTCTTGTGCCGTGCATCCCCAACCCCATAACCATCCCATTCTTAGCTTAATTCCTTCTAATTTCTAGCAAGGTTCAAGTGATTCTTCAAGGTAGAAACCCTAGTTAGAATATCATTCACCAAAACTCTTCCAATCCCTAATATACTTGGTGATTTCTCTTGAGTTTAAATCCACTCAATTCACCTCAACTTTCATTACATCTCTTTCAATATTACAAGGGTAGAAAGATTGCATGAAGTGAAATGGGTTGAAGCAAGTCTATCAATGTCCTATCCTTACATGTTAACTTCCTTTCATCTTTGAAAGCCAAAAGTTGTGAGCCAAACCCTAACATGATTCTTGTTAAATAATCATATTCATGTTATTTACATATTATTTGTGCTATATTATGTCTTGTATTCATGTCCATGATGTATAAAAGTGAGCAAAACAAGTTATTGTTATTGATTATTACAACAAGTTACTAAAACAAATAAACTAGTGACTTTCTTGGTAAGACCTGATCAAAATGGTAAAAATATGATGTTGGATCATTACATATTACAGTAGAGGACTTAACAAGGAAACCATAGCAATTTGAACCACCTAAAACGAGTATACGAGTCAAAAGTTATGCCCATTTGAAGTTACCAAAACTTTTCGGCAAACTGCCAAATACCATTCTGATCAAATTTGGGTTTTGAAAGTCCCACTTCTGGTCCGATTCATCAAAAAGTTAAAACACAAAAGTTGTCCGGAACGCCGTTTTCGTTTAGGGTTAAAGAAGCTCGAGACCTAAAAACACTTTCCGAGTGATAAAATTCTTCAAATTCTAAACAGCCCATTTTTAGGCGAAAGTCACAAGATTATGGTTATACTTTGAAAGGAACAAGAGGTCTTATGACCTATAATCAAGACCACAACCATGGCTAGAGCCAAGGTTGTGTCTCATGACCTTGAAACAAGGACCAAAGGTCATGGCTAGGCCATGACGAAATGACCATACCAACTTTCATAGGCGTAAACATGAAACAAAGAGTTGACGAGAACTTGAACAAGCAATTTGGATCTACTTCACTTAAAAGGGAACCATGAGATATTACCAAGAGAAAATGGTCATACAAAACTTATAAAACATACCCTAATAACAATCTTCATGTACTAATAAACTTTCCTAAGTTTATTCAAATATCGGACATGTAACCTTTCGGATCAAAACTTATATCTATATATTTCATCAACTACTACAATAGTAGGGAGCCTCATGTGAGGAGTTCATTATGTAAGCCGTCGAGTTGAGTTGTGGATTTACGAGTTAAAGTGTCCTGGCTCCTCGAACGCTTACTAACATGACTTCTGAATTATGTCGGCCCGAACGGTAGTAAACGATATACAAAACATACATGTTTCATGAATCTTTTCATTCAAGGACTTACAATATACATCATACCACATCATGGACTATAATGCAAGATATATATATATAGGCACTACTTCATATTCTGTACTCAAATCCTAAGTCGCAACTTTCTATTATAGGTTGCTCGTAGAAACCTTCACGATTCAACCGTTACATTCATTACTTGCTATCTTACTTAAGGTGAGTTCATAGCCCCACTTTACATTACTTCAATGTTTTACAAACCCTTGGGGGGAATACATGCTATTTTAACCGAGCACAATGTATTTAAATTGTATGCTTGCCTGATTGTTTTATTATCACTAAGTACCAGCCTTGCTAAACCGAGATCCCTTATTATGAACCATTTAATCACTAGCAATAGTGAGCGCAAATATTATGAATAGGCCTATTGGGATTGACGAATCCCATTTGTATTGACTAAGTTCAAACAAATGCACTAATATTTGAGATTTAGGTATGTTAGCAAAGTACCTACCGGGATAAATCTGCCGATCGATATTGGTACACGTTAACGTTATGGTGTCATAAGCTTAGTGTATAATACATTTTATGGGCGTATAACAACATAGCCTACCTATTTTGCTTTCCAAACATTGGTGTGAGCCTATAACTCACACTACCAACATATTGTGTTCAAACATTAAACAAACTCTATGAATATCACTCAACCTTTGTGTTGACCTCTCAAGCATGTATTTCAGGTTCATGACGATCAAGGATGGCACGGAAGGACACGGATACTCAAGAGGGCTATAAATTTTATTATCATTCAAAACTCATTTATTATACATTGTAAACATGGAACCAATTGGGACCTCAATTTTGTAACCTCTGATATTTATACAATTTGAATGATAAATCTCTTAAAACGACTCAATTGGAGTTCGTTTTCTATTATTGTGACTATTGTGCCGTTGAGTAACACCCAGTTTGAATTCCGCTGCATCCATGAATTGGGGGTGTTACAGATTGGTACCAGAGCCATGGTTATAGAGAAACGGGTCTAAGTGAGACCTAAACTATAACTACAATCACAAACAAAAACATTTTTATAGCCTTCCGCTCTCCGTGTCTTCCATCCTCCAGACGATTATGGACTTAGTAAGCATGTTATGCTACACAAACATATTAGTATATTGATATATACCCACTTTGAGCATTTCCCCGTAGACATTGTTATGCTACACAAACATAATTGCATATTGATATATGTACCCTTAACATAATTGAGCATTTCCCCGTAAGCATTTTATGCTACATGAACATATAAGTATATTGATATATACACACTAGGCATTCTATACTACATGAACATATTAGTATATTGATATATAAACTCGGTTTATTTTCAATCATTTATCTAAACAATGGACTAAACATATCTGTGTATGCCTATTCTAAGGCATTTCGGCACAGCCACACTCTCCCAATCATGTTCCTACTCCAACATTATATGTCCAAGACATTGTAACTAGTTACAATGGTCTCATTCATTTTCCAAGACATTGTGAGATACAATGGTCTCATTCATTTTCCAAGACATTGTATTATACAATGGTCTTAACCATTTCTCAAATGTTTTGAGTCACACAATGGTCTAACCTACTTCCCAGACATTGTGAATTGCACAATGGTCTAACCTACTTTCGAGACATTGTGTTTTGTGCAAATGGTCTCTAGAATTATTCCATCACATCATTAATATCATTTCTTATGATATCAAAAACCCGTCACAATATATCGATTTCAAAACAAGAAATATGAGATTTCTAAAGGACAAACTAATCCATCATCGACAAAAGCTGAACTTTCTCTACATTCATCAAAGTTTTCTTATGAAACCTTCATTATTAAAAGTTCGTGATCCTGGCCAAGTATGTTCTATTTTAGAACTACTTAAAACTTCCTTTCCATACGTATCTACCCTTACTACCTTCTATGCAATGGAATATGAAAACATACGTTACAAGTCTTGTATGGACGGGACTTGCAACTTAAGGGTTTGACATCGCCTTTGTTTAGTGAACAGTTTCCCGAAAGCAACGGACATATCAAAAGTATACCTAGTTTAGGTATTTGAAAATTTTATCGAACCTTGGCTAAATATAGACTAGTCACCTATATTTAACCTAGGGACAGTGGAATATAGTCTGACTAACTATATTTGACTTAGAATTTTCAAATACTGAGAGTAGTTGTACTAGGGTTATGTTTAGGTTGATTTCCTACATGAACTCGATAAACCACCAGAATACATTAAAACAATCTAGAGACACGATAATGTCTTACCACTCAGCGAAATCTTAACACCTTATTTGTGTTACCTAATTTCATTCTTGAAATTTTTCATTTATGAGATAATCCGAACTACTATCTTGGGATAGTTATCAAATCTTCTCTTCATCCTGTAGAAGTACTATCCTGTTTAGGTCCTAAGGATACCATTCCATCATAAACTTTTAAAATCTCTTAAGATTTTTAAAGCAAACTCAACATCTATACCTAAGAGTATTAATGTTAAGCATACACTACACACTTTTGTTCATCAACATATCATAACATTATCTTCACAACCGTTGGAACCACAAGCTCATTAACAGATTTTGATGCACTTTTAAAGCTCAAATCATCCTTAGTTACACCACAAGAACCCTCATCAGCTTTACAAGTTTGAATATTCATCTTGTACTTTTGGAACACCAGTATCATCTCGTAATACACTACCTTGTAACTCACCGGCTAAGTATGAATGTTGTGTCGGGAATTCTTGAGTAGGATGATTTATAATGTCCTTATTTGAATGGATTGGGATGCCTTTTCATTTAAATAAAGAAATTATAAATCATCGAACTATACGTTTATATTCCTTTAGTTACATTGTTTGGGATGCCTCTCTATGTAAATAAAGAATTATAAACAAGTGGGCTTATTTATATCCGAAATAACATAAGTATGAAGTCAATAAACACTAGATACAACAACAGATTACCTACTAGGCTATGATTGCAACAAGTATCCCAATTTCCATTAGTACGAGATTTACATTTTGGTTTTCATAATGATAGTGCAATAACAAACAAACTCATTGCGAGGCCATGTAACCATATGCATGGGCAGTCATACCGAACTCATTGCGAAGCCATATAGCCGTATGCATGGGCAGCCGTACAATTCAAACAGGACTTGGTCCAACCACATGTTCAACGCTTATTCCATGATTCGATTCTTATATCAATTGCTATTGATACTTGACAACTATATCAAGTTCTATTTTGATATTCAACTACTATATCAATTCCTATTAATATTCGACTGCTATATCAATTTCCTTTGATATTCGACTATTACCATACCTTTCCTATATAAAAGTAAGCCTCATCCTACACCATACACTGAAATGACAAATCAAACTACATCACCGGTAATCCCAGACTTCAGTCCTCATAAGTAACCACATCTCTTCATCGACACCACTCCAACATATGACACACATAGAACTTCGGGACGAAGTTCCCCGTAAGGGGTAGAGACTGTAACAATTCACATTTTCAGGTTAATTACTTTTCCCGGAAAATTTCACTATTCATTTTTACTATTCATTTTTCCCGAAAACTTTCCCGAAAGTTGATTTTTATTTGATATTCTCGAGTGATAAATCATTTCCATGGCAAATTAAAAGTTTAACTTTCATAAGCTCACTTTCGTGAAAGTTATTAAGGAATTACACGTTTTAGGGTAAAACGACATTCAGAAATTCTACGCACAATGAAATTCGACCGCGTTAAGTGACCCCGCATCAGAAAAATGTTTGACACACTCATGATTTATTTGAGAATTAATCGTGACTGAGAAAAACATGACCAAAGACTTCCCGGCAGGTCACCCAAGCCTGTACTACTCTCGCATGAGCACGCTTAACCGTATGGGCGATTAACCGGTAGACCACAAAACGTTTTTCTAAGACGATTTGAGTTTTCAACTTATTAGAAAAAGTCAACATATTTTTCCCTCCTCCATTGACCAAAAATCATCCCTTGATGTTATAAGTCATTCCTTGATTTTTAGGCTTACGGTTTGATGTCTAAAAGACATTTAATACCAACCGACACTAGACTGAGCCCAGTCTAGACATTATAAGTCATTTTAAATCATTTTTATCACATTAGAAAAGTAACATTTTACTTTTCTCAATTTTACGCAATATTCGTACGTTTTACGTATTACGCGTTTTAGACCCGTGTTTCCAGTTTTTAGCAGGGTTTACCACCCAAATGGAACCTACCACTCATTTTATATTTTATTATGGGACATATGGACATGTCTAACAATACTTTAAAGTTTCATAATTTTACGACACCCGGTTTTACGTTTTGAGGCGTAACAACTTACGGTTTGCATTTCCCGGAGTCAAGTTTCATCCAATATCTAGGATAATACCAAGCAAAAGCCAAAGCTTGCTCTCCAAGCCATGAAACCGGCCTAGGAGGGGGGAGTCACCCCCATGTGGCTTCATCTCATGAATCTACCCCTAAATCATCATTTTATTACAACTTGGTCACCAAGTTTTAGTAATTTCCTAGCACTTTCCTAACCTCCTCATTTTGGACTATAAATAGCCCCTCTTCCCCTTCTTGTGCCGTGCATCCCCAACCCCATAACCATCCCATTCTTAGCTTAATTCCTTCTAATTTCTAGCAAGGTTCAAGTGATTCTTCAAGGTAGAAACCCTAGTTAGAATATCATTCACCAAAACTCTTCCAATCCCTAATATACTTGGTGATTTCTCTTGAGTTTAAATCCACTCAATTCACCTCAACTTTCATTACATCTCTTTCAAGATTACAAGGGTAGAAAGATTGCATGAAGTGAAATGGGTTGAAGCAAGTCTATCAATGTCCTATCCTTACATGTTAACTTCCTTTCATCTTTGAAAGCCAAAAGTTGTGAGCCAAACCCTAACATGATTCTTGTTAAATAATCATATTCATGTTATTTACATATTATTTGTGCTATATTATGTCTTGTATTCATGTCCATGATGTATAAAAGTGAGCAAAACAAGTTATTGTTATTGATTATTACAACAAGTTACTAAAACAAGTAAACTAGTGACTTTCTTGGTAAGACCTGATCAAAATGGTAAAAATATGATGTTGGATCATTACATATTACAGTAGAGGACTTAACAAGGAAACCATAGCAATTTGAACCACCTAAAACGAGTATACGAGTCAAAAGTTATGCCCATTTGAAGTTACCAAAACTTTTCGGCAAACTGCCAAATACCATTCTGATCAAATTTGGGTTTTGAAAGTCCCACTTCTGGTCCGATTCATCAAAAAGTTAAAACACAAAAGTTGTCCGGAACGCCGTTTTCGTTCAGGGTCAAAGAAGCTCGAGACCTAAAAACACTTTCCGAGTGATAAAATTCTTCAAATTCTAAACAGCCCATTTTTAGGCGAAAGTCACAAGATTATGGTTATACTTTGAAAGGAACAAGAGGTCTTATGACCTATAATCAAGACCACAACCATGGCTAGAGCCAAGGTTGTGTCTCATGACCTTGAAACAAGGACCAAAGGTCATGGCTAGGCCATGACGAAATGACCATACCAACTTTCATAGGCGTAAACATGAAACAAAGAATTGACGAGAACTTGAACAAGCAATTTGGATCTACTTCACTTAAAAGGGAACCATGAGATATTACCAAGAGAAAATGGTCATACAAAACTTATGAAACATACCCTAATAACAATCTTCATGTACTAATAAACTTTCCTAAGTTTATTCAAATATCGGACATGTAACCTTTCGGATCAAAACTTATATCTATATATTTCATCAACTACTACAATAGTAGGGAGCCTCATGTGAGGAGTTCATTATGTAAGCCGTCGAGTTGAGTTGTGGATTTACGAGTTAAAGTGTCCTGGCTCCTCGAACGCTTACTAACATGACTTCTGAATTATGTCGGCCCGAACGGTAGTAAACGATATACAAAACATACATGTTTCATGAATCTTTTCATTCAAGGACTTACAATATACATCATACCACATCATGGACTATAATGCAAGATATATATATAGGCACTACTTCATATTCTGTACTCAAATCCTAAGTCGCAACTTTCTATTATAGGTTGCTCGTAGAAACCTTCACGATTCAACCGTTACATTCATTACTTGCTATCTTACTTAAGGTGAGTTCATAGCCCCACTTTACATTACTTCAATGTTTTACAAACCCTTGGGGGGAATACATGCTATTTTAACCGAGCACAATGTATTTAAATTGTATGCTTGCCTGATTGTTTTATTATCACTAAGTACCAGCCTTGCTAAACCGAGATCCCTTATTATGAACCATTTAATCACTAGCAATAGTGAGCGCAAATATTATGAATAGGCCTATTGGGATTGACGAATCCCATTTGTATTGACTAAGTTCAAACAAATGCACTAATATTTGAGATTTAGGTATGTTAGCAAAGTACCTACCGGGATAAATCTGCCGATCGATATTGGTACACGTTAACGTTATGGTGTCATAAGCTTAGTGTATAATACATTTTATGGGCGTATAACAACATAGCCTACCTATTTTGCTTTCCAAACATTGGTGTGAGCCTATAACTCACACTACCAACATATTGTGTTCAAACATTAAACAAACTCTATGAATATCACTCAACCTTTGTGTTGACCTCTCAAGCATGTATTTCAGGTTCATGACGATCAAGGATGGCACGGAAGGACACGGATACTCAAGAGGGCTATAAATTTTATTATCATTCAAAACTCATTTATTATACATTGTAAACATGGAACCAATTGGGACCTCAATTTTGTAACCTCTGATATTTATACAATTTGAATGATAAATCTCTTAAAACGACTCAATTGGAGTTCGTTTTCTATTATTGTGACTATTGTGCCGTCGAGTAACACCCAGTTTGAATTCCGCTGCATTCATGAATTGGGGGTGTTACAGAAGAGTGGGCGGAATTAGTTGCTATTCAACTAACCTAAAACTAAGATGTAATCAAAATAAAATACAGAAAATGTAAATAAATTAAATTATACTAAAGTTGTGAGCAGTAATTGGAGAAAATGTGTTTACTTAGATTTCACTACTCCCTAGATATCTTTTACACGTTAATTACTTGTTATAATTGCATGGATGACGGATTGTATTCCTTAATACCATTCATGGGGTGGCATACATAACTCCCCAATTCTATGAGCTCTTATCTCCTCCTACACCATGCCCAGCACAACTATAGGGATTGTAAACAGTGGCTCATGCATTAAATACAACCAATAAAGACCTAGTACGCCTCGGTTCATGTTTCTTAAGACGTTCAAGCATGTTACCATTTGGAGATCTGCCAGTTTTCTTAAGCCTAACATATAAATCATTCATCCAAGACAAGAATAAACAAGTAATCAACACATAATCAATATCTAGGTCTCATTAGATCTAAGCAAACACAAAAGAGATCTAGCCTAGCATAATGAAATTGAGACAAGAACAAGATATAGACAACCAACACATAGACATATTGATTAAATTAGAAGAACACTTATCTCAATTACAATGCAAGGTATCAAGGGTTTGGAACCCTTGAAAAACCTGTAAAAGTAGCACCAAAATCGTACTTAGGGTTTCTCCAAAACTTCTCTTTTTTAAATGTGAAAAATTAGAAAACTATATATAGAAAAACAGGTCTGATGGCGTCAAGAAGAAACATGTGACGCCGTCACCTCGCCGCCAAAACATTCCTCGGACTGCCTAGATCTACTTCTGACGCCGTCAAGAGTTATACACTTCCAGGCCGTCATGACTCTTTTACTCTTGACGCCCTTCTCACGTGACGCCGTCAAAACTCTACTGGACCGTCATGGGAATTTATGAAATTTGCTCTTGACGCCGTCAAGGATTTGATCTTGACGCCGTCACCTACTGTTCCCAGCTTGGAAAATTAAGACTTTGGCGTTTTCTTCACTTTTATGCTCCAAAAACGTCCGAATTGCTTCCTTTTCCAGATTTCACTCCCAAAGTACCTAAAATCACAAAAGGAACGATTTAGGGCAATATTTGATCAAATAAATTCGAATTCGGGCTTAAATGACCCCCTAAAAACGGATCATTTTTCGCCTCATCATATACCCTTACACTTGAGATTTGCTTGTCCTCAAGCAAATGCGCTTTTATTCTAGTCAAAATACAAGTTAGGGGTCATTTAACACTAATATAAAAGTAATTACAACAAATAATCGTTTCACTAAAGACCAATAGACAAGCACGGAGGTCATACACAAGCACCTCACAAATAGTGTTTAGATACTCACATCTCTCGGGTGTAATAAAGTGTAAATTACAATATGGAAACGGAAGATATCTCTCACTACCTGTCATAGCAAAATAGATTACCATAGGCTTGGGAAAGGATCAAACCTCCACCACATGACGTAAGCACCTAGGATAAACTATCAAAGAGGTCTTTTAAAGGGTTGTAACGTTAGGTGTAGGGATATGAAATACACGGTTTTGTTGGATAAAGGAAGTTTTACTCGTGGTGAGTTAACAATCTTAGTCAATTACATGTACAATGTGGCGTTGCTAAGCCAAGACTAGACTCGACTTAAGCTAATAAATGAAAAATAACCAAAACATAAAATAAACATAAAATGAAACGGGATGGTAGTCCGTATGTTTTTTTCTTTTTTTTCTATTTTTTTTTATTTTTTTATTTTTTTATTTTTTTTATACACTCTTACCCTACCATCCAAAATAATACATCATAGGGGATGAGCATTCCCCTTACACTTGAATCTTTACATACTTTACAATAAACTAATCTAATGACTCGAATTAAGAAAATCAAAACACTTGGAGCACTTTTAAGACTAATGTACATATGGGGGTAATAAATGATGTTCTTCCCCATTACTTCATAAAATAAGTACTTACCCATGAGTCCCAATCGTCCCAAAACAATATGTACAAGGATATGACTCGACTTAGCAACCATGTAATCAATTAGATAGTTAACTTAGGGTTTAACAAATAACAATAATGCACTAAAGATGAGCGCATACATGGAAGGCTAAGGCGATTTGGGTGTACATTTAAGTGGGGTGTAACAAATTCTTCCTTTAAGTAAGATGCTTAAAGTTAGAAATGAAAAGATAGGCTCGGAGGGGTGTACTAGGGGTTTCGTGTACTAAAAATGAGTACAACGCTAAGGGTGTGGGAAAAATTAGTTGACTTAACTAGCCAAGTAATATGACTTAAATGGTCAAGTACTTATGATACGGGTTTAACACAAGGGTGATCCTAATGCCTCTTATCATGTAGTAAATCCTACTACACGAATGTAGTCTCACTAGCGGTCTCGGGATGCATCACTAACGCAAGTTCCAGAATCTAAATGCTACCGGTACACTCATAAGCACTAATATTAAATGCTTTTCCTATCAAATCTAAAGGCGAACCTCATATATTTGGGTGGAAAATTTTTCTGAATATACGGTTATGTGCTAGTCATACAATCTCCTATCCATGAGACGCTTGCTATGGCTAAAGTTTCACTCCTAAATGTTGTAAAAAATTTTAAATTTGGCGCTAAAATTGCACTAACAAGTATTTCTCATAGTTTTATTACACATCTACCATCAAACAAAACAAACTCAAGCGAAAGTGCATATGTAAGGTATCATCTTTTTACCCTCCCCTTACACTTAAGATGAACATTGTCCCCAATGTTCAAGTAAAGAATGTAAAAGTAAAAAAGTAAAGAGAATGAAATCAAATACTCTCCTGATTCGCTCGGTATGGATAATAGGATGGCCAGGTTAAATCTTCCTCCAAGAAAACGAACAATCAAAGCTTCCCTTCCAGAATATAAATCATCTTCTTGTCATACATAACCTGTAAAACCTGACAAAATAGACAAGACAACCTCGCGTAAAATAAGCAGCATCCTATATAAGTTTCTAAATCCTAGAAAACAAGATAAGATATAATGCTTGTGGAATGAAGTTTGCAGATCTCCTGGAGATTATAAAACTTAATAATTCACAAAAACCATAAGACTCCGTTAGAAAAACAAAACCGGTAAAATTTCCAGATTTTAACTCCTGACGCCGTCAAGAGTAAACCTCTGACGTCGTCAGAATGGACCTGCAGAAATTCTAATGTTAAGTTTCCGGAAAATTTCTGGAAAAACTTGGTCCTACTTCCTGGAAAATCCTGCAAAACTTCATTATGACTCAATACAAGCATTTGACTCTAACAAATACGAATATACATGCTCATTTATTATTGTGGAGAATCATGATTGGTTTGTTTCTTAAAAACATATTTGGGGTTTCCCCTTACACTTATCTTTTGCAAAAATACTTCTAGGTAGAGTTAAGACTAGGCTAAACAACAAAGTAAAGTATTTCCACATTTTAATTGAGAAACATGATCAACCAACAATAAAAATAAAGCATGCATATGGAAGCAAATAACAAACAAACAAATAAAATCACACAAAACATGGGTTGCCTCCCAAGAAGCGCTTTTCTTTATTTACGAGTCTTGTAGATAGACTCAAGGTTATGGGTTACTACATGATCTCATCATCAAACGTCACATCCTCCTCACTAATCATTTCATTGTTATTTTCTTGGTAGTGTTTTACACGTTGTATGTTAACCGTGAATTCCCTACCTTCATCATCTATTAATACTACTGCTCCAAATTTAGAAGAATTCTTTACCGTGAACGGTCCATACCATCTAGACTTAAGTTTTCCCGGAAATAATCTCAACCGAGAATTGTATAATAGGACCTTGTCTCCCTCTGAAAATTCTTTGGGTTTCTTAATTTCTGGTCATGCCATCTTTTAGCTCTTTCTTTATATGTGATGGAGGATTCGTAGGCTTCTAGTCTAAGCTCATCAAGCTCGTGCAATTGCAAAAACCTGTTATTTCCAGCAACTGTGTAATCTAAGTTGCATGCCTTAAGTGCCCAATAAGCCTTGTGTTCTAATTCTACCGGTAAGTGACATGCCTTACCATACATCATGCGGAATGGGGTCGTTCCAATAGGTGTTTTGTAGGCAGTTCGGAATGCCCATAAGGCTTCGTCGAGTTTAAATGACCAGTCCTTTTTGTTTTGACTAACCGTTTTTTCAAGTATTCTTTTAATAGCTCTATTGGTGTTTTCGACTTGGCCATTGGTCTGTGGATGATATGCGGTGGAGAATCGATGGGGTACTCCATACCTCTTCGTGACCTTTTCCATTTGGGCATTGCAAAAATGTGTCCCCCTATCACTGATGAGAGCTTTCGGAATCCCGAATCTTGCAAAAAGCTTTTTTCAGGAAATGAATGACTACTCTTGCATCATTGGTCCTAAGGGCTTGTGCTTTAACCCATTTTGAAACATAGTCAATGGCGACTAAGATGTACTCGTTTCCCCCTGAGGATGGAAAGGGTCCCATGAAGTCAATCCCCCAAACATCGAATACCTCACAAACTTGTATAAAGTTCTGAGGTGCCTCATCCCTATGTGATATATTTCCGGCTCGTTGACATGCATCGCACGCCTGCACCATTTCTTTTACATCACAGAAAATTATGGGCCAATAGAATCCTGCATCGAGAATCTTTCGGGCGGTAACGTTTATCCCATGATGCCCGCCAGAAGGACCAGAGTGACATTCCCTCATAATCTTAACTGCCTCATTTTCCGAAACACAACGCCTTACAATGTGGTCAGGACACCTTCGGAATAAAAAGGGTTCATCCCAGAAGTAGTATTTTAGCTGGGAAAAGAACCTCTTCCTCTCGTACTTAGTCAGGTGTTCTGGAACAAGTCTACATCTACTTGCGAAGTAATTAGCAAAGTCGGCGTACCATGGCTCCGAATCAATCATTGACATCAGTTGTTCGTCATGAAACGAATCCCTAATCTCACTTCTATCGTGCTTATCCAAGGGGTTTTCAAGACGAGATAGATGATCTGCGGCTAGATTCTCTGCCCCCCTCTTATCGCGAATCTCAACATCGAATTCTTGTAACAACAAGATCCACCGAATTAGTCGTGGCTTAGCATCCTGCTTCGCGAAGAGGTATCTAAGAGCCGACTGTTTTTGAAAGGACAAGATATTGTCGGAATTTGTCGAATGCAAATACCACGGCCAATAGTTCTTTCTCGGTGGTGGAGTAGTTCTCTTGAGCGGGATTCATGGTTTTGCTAGCGTAGTAAATAGGTTGGAAAAGCTTGTCACGTCGTTGACCTAATACAGCCCCGACAGCGAAGTCGCTAGCGTCACACATGATTTCGAATGGTAACTCCCAGTTGGGTGTGATCATGATTGGAGCTTGAGTGAGTTCCCTTTTTAAGAGATCGAATGCATCCTTGCATTCTTGGGAAAAATCGAACGGAGCATCCTTCACAAGTAATTGAGTCATTGGCCGAGCGATTTTGGAGAAATCTTTGATGAATCTCCGATAAAACCCGGCGTGCCCCAAAAAGCTGCGTATTGCCTTAACCGTCGTGGGGTATGGTAACTTAGATATAGCTTCAACTTTAGCTTGGTCCACCTCTATTCCGTTCCCTGAGATCTTATGTCCTAACACAATCCCTTCCTTTACCATGAAATGACACTTTTCCCAGTTTAACACCAAGTTGGTTTCCTCACAACGTTTTAGCATCTTTTCTAGATTAGCAAGACAGCGGTCGAAGGAGTTTCCGAAGACTGAAAAGTCATCCATGAACACTTCCATGCTGTCTTCCATGAGTTCGTGAAAGATTGCGGTCATGCAACGTTGGAAAGTGGTAGGGGCATTACATAGCCCAAAAGGCATCCTTTTGTAGGCAAATGTTCCATAGGGGCAAGTAAACGTGGTCTTTTCTTGGTCCTCGGGTGCTATGGGGATTTGAAAATATCCAGAGAATCCATCCAAGAAGCAATAGTACTCGTGTCCAGATAATCTCTCTAACATCTGATCAATGAATGGTAAGGGAAAGTGATCTTTCCTTGTGGCATCATTGAGCTTTCGATAATCGATGCATACCCGCCATCCAGTGACAGTCCTCAGGGGCACCATCTCACCCTTGTCATTCTTTACTACAGTCATTCCACCCTTTTTAGGTACAACCTGCACAGGACTGACCCATGGGCTATCCGAGATCGGGTAAATCAGTCCTGCATCCAAAAGTTTGATAACTTCTTTCTTAACTACTTCCTTAATGTTAGGGTTCACTCGCCTATGGGGTTGCACAGTAGGTTTATAATCTTCCTCCATAAGAATCTTATGTGTGCAAAAAGTTGAGTCAATCCCCTTAATGTCGGCCACACTCCATGCGAGTACCCCCTTGTATTTTTTTAGGACCTCTAAGAGTTTAACTTTTTGTTCATGTTCCAAGGAAGAGTTTATGATTACCGGGAGTTGGTCCTCCCCCTGAAGGAAGGCATACTCCAAATGGTTAGGAAGCTCTTTAAGATCAACGTTAGGAGGTTCGATAATAGAAGGCTTGAGCTTGTTTTCGGGCTTTCGGAGCTCGAGATGCTACGTTGCCTCTTGTCTGGGGTAGAAGGAGACTGCATTAACATCCTCCGTCTTTTCCACCTCTAGCAAAGGCAGAAAACTCTCGTCCCGTAGCCAGCCTTCATCGATTTGTTCATCGACGCAACTGTCAATGACATCTGTGAGTTCATCTACTTCCCCGATAATGTAGAGCCAGTTGGCTGCTTCAAGGGAGAGGTCCATAGAATCCTTAATGTCGAAGGTTGTGCTATCGTCTCCCACTCGTAAGGTCAATTTGCCATCGTAGACATCGATGACTGCACGAGCGATAGCAAGAAATGGTCTACCTAAGATGATAGGTACCAAGTCATCCTCCTCCATATCCAGGATTACGAAGTCGACCGGGAATTTGAATTTCCCAACTTTGACTAGCACATTCTCGCATATCCCTACGGGGTACTTGACTGATCTATCGGCTAGTTGGATGTTCATACGGGTAGACTTTAATCCAGAATATCCTAGTTTACGGAACATAGAGTGAGGCATGAGATTGATACTCGCTCCTAAATCGGCAAGAGCATTCTTGATTGATAGAGGTCCTATGGAGCAAGGCAAGGTGAAGCTGCCCGGATCGTCTACCTTCTTTGGTAGCCCTCGATGGGTTACTACTGAGCATTCTTCCCCCAGGGTCACAAGACCCTCGAGTTTCTTCCTGTTAGCGAGCAACTTTTTGAAGTATGTGCTATACTTTGGCATGTGATAGCAAGCATCAAGGAGAGGCATGGTGACAACTGAGTCTTTTAGGTATGACAAGAACCTCTTGTTATCATTCTCAGTTTTCTGGTTCCTTAACAGGGATGGGAAAGGAATTCTCACAGGTGGGTTAGTAAGGGCCGATGGGGAAGGGGTCGTCACGGGCGGTTGGTCTGGGGTGCTAATGCCGACCTCCTCCTCCTCCTCCCCAGGTTTGTCTGGATCGAGGGTGATGGGGGACGAGTTTGGGTAAGGAGGGTCTTTGGTTGTTGTTCCAGCTCGTGTGGTTATCGCGAGCGTGGGATCTTTTTTTCTTACTAATGGTGTTTGAAGATTATCTAGGGCTGAGTTAAGCTTGCTGAAAAATTCTCCAATACCCTCCTGCTGCTCGTCGAAAAGCTCATTAAGGCCTTTCAATTGCAAGTCTTTTTCTTGAGTGAAGTGACCAAGGTCATCTTCGAAATTGCTCCTGATTTTGAATTCAGGGCCTTCCTCCCCTTCTCTTCTCTTTACCAGATTTCCCCAAAGGGTGTAATCGTCATTTTGGTAAAAAGGCAAAAGGGAGGGATCAGCATAAATGTCCCCTCCTGACA
Source organism: Artemisia argyi (assembly GCA_030686995.1). Taxonomy (NCBI): domain Eukaryota; kingdom Viridiplantae; phylum Streptophyta; class Magnoliopsida; order Asterales; family Asteraceae; genus Artemisia; species Artemisia argyi. Next base: position 198,084,082 of record CM060702.1, read on the forward strand.
AGCACGCATGTTCAGTTGTGGCTGCTCCTCCACATTCTTCTACCTCCTGCGGGCCTCCACAGTAATCGCAGATCAAGTAAGGATTCGACAGCTGTTTAGGTAATTACGATCCAGCTAGGTATTCCACTCTTTTGTGAATTTTGCTCAACCGATCCGAGGTGATCTCAGAAATACTGACAGTCGACTCAGGTTCATCTCAAGTGTCATCCTGGTCTTGAGCATATTCTTCAATCCTATCCCATCCTTCCTCGGCACTAAGATTGGCCAATCTTCCTTTCCTAGATTGGTTAATTCCGTTTCGGTCATTAGAGGAGATATTTTCGTAGAAGATTTGGACCAAGAGCCAAAGCTCAATGCCATGATGGGGAACTTGTCTTATTGAATCTTTGAATCTAGTCCACGATTTATAGAAGGGTTCGTCTTTCTCCTTCCAGAAATGGAGGATCCTATCTCTAAGTGCTGAGGTTTTTCCAGGTGGAAGGAACTTCTCATAGAACTTGGATATGAGTTGCTCCCATGTGAAGATAGATTCAGAAGGGAGTTTGTCATACCATTCTTGGGCTTTTTCATATAAGGTGAAAGGAAAGAATCGCAATCGGGATGTGTCTCTAGTAGCCCCATCCGTATGGATGGTGTCCACTATTTTCAGGAAGTCCTTGATGTGTTGGATTGGATTTTCCTCATCTAGGCCGTGAAATTTACACACACTTTTGACAAGCCAAACATCGTTTGCGTGCAAGACCTCGTTGGTGTGTTCGTTTGGGTAGACAATGGCGTTTGAGAAGCCACGAGAGGTTGGGGAGGAGTAGTCTTTGAGATGCTTAGGAATGGGGGTTGCGGGAGTACTAGTGTCGTCGTTGGGTTGGGAGCTAGGGGTTGAGACATGGTTTTCTGAATTTTCTTCAGAGAGAGGTGCATCAAAATCGATAGCAATGCTGGATGGTTCAGGAGTTGAGTGAGTTCGTCTTAACCTACACATTTCTCTTTCGGGTTCTGCATAAGGCAAGACAAGGTCTCTAGTGGTACTACGACTCCTAGTGATCCTAAGGTTGGAGAATTCGTTGGTTGCCATGATGGCGGACGGTGAAGAGTCACGAACAAAAGCACGAAGAAATAAGATAGACTAAAGAAAACCTAAAAATAAAAAAATAAAATCTTACTAGAAAGGAATCTAGCAAGTAGATCTAATAAAAAGAAATCCTAACCTAGACAATAACTATTCCCCGGCAACGGCGCCAAAAACTTGATGCGTGGGAATCGCAACAGGCTTTACCTCTCGAGGGATCTCGAGAAGCTTACAACCCCCACCAGGCAGTGTACCTGATCGTTGTAGTATAGTATAGTGACAAGTACCGGGGGATTGATCGTTCAGCTTAGGAATAGTGTCGCTAGGATTAGAAAGCCTAAATTACTAGTTCTAAAGGTGAGGGATGATTATTTTTGTGTTTTTATATTTTTTAGAAAGCAATTAAAATCTCAGGGTTTTGGAAAAGTGGGCGGAATTAGTTGCTATTCAACTAACCCAAAACTAAGATGCAATCAAAATAAAATACAGAAAATGTAAATAAACTAAATTATACTAAAGTTGTGAGCAGTAATTGGAGAAAATGTGTTTACTTAGATTTCACTACTCCTTAGATATCTTTTACACGTTAATTACTTGTTATAATTGCATGGATGACGGATTGTATTCCTTAATACCATTCATGGGGTGGCATACATAACTCCCCAATTCTATAAGCTCTTATCTCCTCCTACACCATGCCTAGCACAACTATAGGGATTGTAAACAGTGGCTCATGCATTAAATACAACCAATAAAGACCTAGTACGCCTCGGTTCATGTTTCTTAAGACGTTCAAGCATGTTACCATTTGAAGATCTGCCAGTTTTCTTAAGACTAACTTATAAATCATTCATCTAAGACAAGAATAAACAAGTAATCAACACATAATCAATATCTAGGTTTCATTAGATCTAAGCAAACACAAAAGAGATCTAGCCTAGCATAATGAAATTGAGACAAGAACAAGATATAGACAACCAACACATAGACATATTGATTGAATTAGAAGAACACTTATCTCAATTACAATGCAAGGTATCAAGGGTTTGGAACCCTTGAAAAACCTGTAAAAGTAGCACCAAAATCGTACTTAGGGTTTCTCCAAAACTTCTCTTTTTTAAATGTGAAAAATTAGAAAACTATATATAGAAAAATAGGTCTGACGGCGTCAAGAAGAAACATGTGACGCCGTCACCTCGCCGCCAAAACATTCCTCGGACTGCCTAGATCTACTTCTGACGCCATCAAGAGTTATACACTTCCAGGCCGTCATGACTCTTTTACTCTTGACGCCCTTCTCACGTGACGCTGTCAAAACTCTACTGGACCGTCATGGGAATTTATGAAATTTGCTCTTGACGCCGTCACCTACTGTTCCCAGCTTGGAAAATTAAGACTTTGGCGTTTTCTTCACTTTTATGCTCCAAAAACGTCCGAATTGCTTCCTTTTCCAGATTTCACTCCCAAAGTACCTAAAATCACAAAAGGAACGATTTAGGGCAATATTTGATCAAATAAATTCGAATTCGGGCTTAAATGACCCCCTAAAAATGGATCATTTTTCGCCTCATCAAGGTCTGTTTGGGAGCCTATCAGGTTATCTATGCTACTTTGCAAATCAATTTTGAGTGACTAAGTGATGATGGAAATGCTTAATTCAGCTATATGTTAGAGTTTGCTGTATCAAATATCCCCATTATGAATTTCAATCTCTTTTGCAGCTGTTAGATGCCCTAAATGATCCCCAGATCAGGTGGTCTTAAAACAAGTATGAAGTCAAATTTGACTTTTCTAAATACAACTTAGCTTTGACTCTTTTGAGATTTTATTGATTAGAGCTCATCCTATATGTAATGTTAAGATGCCTAATCACTAGAATCTTCCCTAAAACTAACAATATGGAGATTGACGGATGCACACTACTACTAATGCAAACAGAAATGATGTTTCTAACTGATTTTGACTTTTGCCATTAAAGTGACTAATTTTGTGACTTATATAACCTAAATGAGCCTATAGTGACTTAAGTGTGCAGAGAATAAAGCAAATAGATACCAGGAACACACAGCACACAGATCAACCAAACACTCCTATAACTACCTATTTACACTAATTTGTGATGATTTAAGCTACTAATCCCCAAACTTAGGCCTATTCTGATTATATTATCTAATGAGAAACCTATGTGAACTAATTCAACCATCTAACAACAACCTATACTAATAATAGCATATTATGAAAAAATAAGGCAGAATCAAATTACAAGTCAAACAAAGATTAAGCTAAGACAAGATTAAATAAGCTTAAACAAACCAAAATAAGCCAAAGAAGCAGGGTTTAAGCTACTTTTTATAAGAAATGCAGAATGAAAAGAAAAAGAATCATACCTTGGAATATTCTAATTTTTGATATGGAACAATAGATGCAAAGATAAACTCACCAAAAGCTATACAGAGCTTAAGTGAGCATTGTAAATACAGAAATTAAAGAGCTTGTGAAAATACTTGAAACTTGAAAGCAAATTGTAGTAAATGGATTTAAAACAACAATTCTATTAAACCTTGAAGTTGATTACACTAAAGCAGGATTACATGAAAACAATACTCTGAAAACATAAAGTTAACCTAAGATTACAACTAATTTATCACCTAAATACTATTCCTATACTACACCTAAACCTACACGATTACAACTCATGCTGAGGTCCCTATTTATAGCCTCTTAAAGGCGGTGGAATACTTCTATTGAAGCTGCCAGAAGCTTGATTTCCACCGTTTGATTAATTCCCACTAGAAGCTTCACAATTCCATGCAATTTTAGCCATATGATTAAATTTCTAGCTGCTTCTATCCAATCCAATTGCTTGAATGGTCCACATGTGAGGATTGTGACATCATTTCTGGCATGTTGGCAGAGTATTCTTGAAGGTACGAGGTCTATTGATTGGCTTAACCATGGGGGAGGGGTGGTGAATAGTAACCAGGGGTGAAGAGGCGCATTTTATTCCTGGTTTGACTGGGTATTAATTGGGGATTTGACTTGGTTTGGGTAAAGGGTAAAATGGGTGTGGGTGGAAACCGGGTATGATTATTTTTGGTTGTGGGCTGCTGGTGTCTTGGGCCTAGGTAGTTTATGGATTGGATTGTGTTATTTGGTTTTGGTTAAATGGGTTATAAAGGTTTTAGGTTTATAAGTTTAGTTTAGGTTTTGGTAGATTTTTGCCAAGGACCAAATTTGTCAATTCTAAATTCTCAAGGACCAAAGCTGTCATTCCTCACAAATATCTTCTAAGGGCCTTTCTTGAACGTTCTTGAATATTTGTAGGACTTGAGTTGTTAACTTTTGAAATTTATCTTTGAGGGACCAAAATTGACAAGTCTTGAATTTCAGGGACCATTCTTGTAAGTCTTTAAGATTATCTTCCAGGGACTTAATTTGTCATTTCTTGAATCTTGAGGGATTATTTTTGACTTTTTGAGCATTCCTGGTTCCGGCCTTTGACTATTTCCATATCTCGTGCTCGTTTTTCCGGTTTTGGCTTCGTTTTTGTCATTTTCTCATATTTACTTACATGCATGTACAAAAACACAAAAACACATATTTTTGGCAATTATTTGTTAGTTTTTGGTCTTTTTGGGTCTGATGTTGGTCAATAAAGGGTGTGTGTATTCACTCACACCATAAACCTAAATATAACTAATGGAAATGGAAAAATATCACTCACTACATGTCATAGTAAATAGATTACTATAAGCTTGGGAAATGATAAAAAACCTCCACCACTTGGCGTAAGCACCTAGGAAAACTATCAAAGAGGTCTTTTTCAAGGGTTATAACATTAGGTGTAGGGATATGGAAAACATGGTTTGTTGGATAAAAGGATATTTTACTGGTGCCACGTTAATTATCTTAGTTAATTACATGTACAATGCGGCGTTGCTAAGCGAAGACTCGACTCAACTTAGGTTAATAATAAAGTAACATAACCTTAAACAAACATAAAAAGAAACGGGATGGTAGTCCGTATGTTTTTTCTCTTTTTTCTTTTTCTATATATTTTTTTCATTTTTCTTGATTTTTTCGATTTTTGTTTGCATACATTCTTGCCCTACCATCTAAAATAATACGTCAATGGGCTCAGTTTTCCCCTTACAGTTGAACTTTTACATACTTTACATGTAACTAATCTAATGACTCGAAATAAGATAATTAAAACACTTGGAGTACTTTAAAATATTAGCGCATATATGAGGGTAATAATTGATGTTCTTCCTCATTACTCAATAACAATAGTACTTTATCCGTGAGTCTCAATCGTCCCAAAACAATATATACAAGATATGACTCGACTTAGCAATCATGTAATCAATTAGACAATTAACAAAGGATTAAAACAAATGTTTAACAATAATGCACTAAAAGTGAGTGCATACAAGAAGGCTAAGGCGATTTGGGTGTACATTTGGGGGTGGATTGTTAACAAATTCTTCATTTAAGTAAAATGCTTAAAGTTAGAAACGAAAAAGATAGGCTTTGAGGGGTGTACTAGGGTTATCGTGTACTCAAAATGAGTACATCGCAAGGGTGTGGGAAAATTACTTGACCAATTAAGTCAATGTAATTATAAAAAGAAACAGGCTTAAAAACATGGGTTACCTTAATGCATCTTATCATGTAGTAATTCCAACTACAAGAATGTAGTCTCACATGTGGTCTCGGAATGAATCACTAACGCAAGTTATAGAATCTAAATGCTACCGGTACACACATAAGCACTAAGGCCTTTCCTAACAAATCTAGGGGCGAACCTCACATAGTTGGGGTGAAAATTTTTTAGTGGTACGTTTTTTATTTATTTTTATTATTTTTTTGTGCTAGTCATATAACTCCTATCCATGAGAATCTTATTAAGACTAAAGTTTCACTCCTACATTTCGCAAAAAAAAAAAAAAAAAAAAATTAAAATTTGGTGCTAAAATTACCCTAACAAATATTTCTCTAAGCTTTATTACACATCTACGATTAGACAAGACAAAAACTAAGTGCAATTGTAATCTCTAAGGGATCTTCATTTCCCCTTCCCCCGTTACACTTAAGCTGAGTATTGTCCCCAATGTTCAATTAAAAGAAAGTAAAAGTAAGCAAAATGAAAATATGAAACAAATATTCCCCTGATTCGTTTGGTGTGGATGATGTAGTAACATGGTTAAATCCTCCTCCAAGAAAATGGGAAAACTACAAGATTAAAGCAGCGCCAAAAGCTTGACTATCCATGTACATCTTCTTATCCAATATAACCTGTTAATTAGCTAAGAAGACAAGCAAGAAAACCTCGCATAAAATCGGTGGTAAATCTACATAAAATTAAATCCTATAAAGCAAGTAAAGATATAATGCTTGTGGAATGAATGTTTTAGATTCCTGGAGTTAATAAAATACAGATTTCACGAAACTTTACAATTCCGGTAGAAAAACAAAACCTGCAAAATTTCCAGAAAATTATACCTAACGTCGTCAGGTGATGCCTGACGCCGTGAGAATTAACCTGACAAAATTCTTTTATTTTGTTTTTGGAAAATTTCAAGAAAAACCTATGTTCTAATTCCTGGAATCCTGTAAAACAATCATTATGACTCGATACAAGCATTTGACTTAAACAAATACTAATATGTATGTTAAATTCTAATTGTTATTGTTCATTTTCAATTCGTTCTTAAAAACAAATTTGGATTTCCCTTACACTTATCTTTTGCCAAATACCTTTATATGTAATCAAGACGAAGTTAAAAACAAAATAAAGCATTTTCACAATATGTTTGATACATGAACAATAAGCAATAAAAATAAAACATACATACGGAAGCAAATAAAAACAAATAAACAAACAAACAAACAAATAAAGCTTGGGTTGCCTCCCACGAAGCGCTTTTCTTTATTAACGAGTCTTCTAGCTAGACTCAAAGTCATGCCCTATCCTATGTGAGTGAGTTCCTCGTCGAGGATATCTTCAGGATCAAATTTAGCTTTTAATTTCCTATCGATATGCTTAGTACGGTATGACTTTTCAAACTTCTCTCCATCCGGATCATATAATATAATCTCTAGGTTCCATAATCCATCTCCTTCCTTAGGTGGTTTATTCCAATTCCACTTGCATTTATCACCTTCGCTTTTCCACCTATTTATTCCTAGGTTAATGGGTATGACTCCTATGAATTCAATCATCTTTCTAAAAACTAGAGGATCTTCAAATGGGTTTAATTCTATGCCCCTAGCCAAGAGTTGTTCTACCGTGTGTGTCCGGTTTACGAATTCCTCTTCTAGGTAAAATGGGAGTTGGGATCCTATGAAGTCTCTATTAACCCAAGGTACGTATCTAGATGGCCTCCTATTCAAATCTACCCAATGAGGTATTGGTTCCTCATTAGTATCGTAGGCATGTTTCTTAACATCATATACCGATCAAGTTTCACCTTCTCCTACCGCTACTCTAGACTCCTTACAATCAATCATCGCACTTACGATAGCTAAAAATCCTCTTCCTATCAACAAAGGGCATGTAGTGTCACTAACCATATCAAGGACGTGGAAATCAACTAAAATGGTTAATCTTCCTATGTGTTCTAATACGTCCTTCACTACCCCAACCGGATATACGACTGATGCGTGGAATTGCGCCCTCGCAAAAGGTTTTACCTCTCAAGGGATCTTGAGAAGCTTGCAATCCCCACCAGGCAGTGTACCTAACCATTGTAGTATAGTATAGTGACAAGTACTGGGGGATTGATCGTTTAACTCAAAGAATAGTGTTCGCTAGGGTTAAAACTCACTAAAACTAGGTCTAGAGGAGAGGGATGATTCTTTTTATATTTTTTTATATTTTAAAGGAAAGCAAATAAAATCTTGGTTTTGGAAGGAGTGGGCGAAATTAGTTGCTAATCAACTAACCCAAATAACTAAAGATGCAATCAAAATAAAATAAACTAAACATAAACTAATTGTGGTGAAAACAATAATGAGAGAAAATGTGTTTACTTAGATTTCAGTACTCCCTAGCTATCTTTTACAGGTTGATTAGTTTGTTACAATTGCATGGATGACGGGTTATATTCCTTAATACCATTCATAGGGCCGTGTACGATCTTCCCTAACTCTATAAGCTTCTACCTCTTCCTATGTCGAACCGACTACTAGCTCCTTACATGGCTGATATATTCTTTTCGTAGTATATATAATTAATTCCGAAGAAATACTCGTGAAAGTATTTCCCGGGTCGTTCTCCCAGCGAAGGTGAAATGGAATCGTGAATAACCGGATCGAGAAATCGTGTCGTGAAAAGCGGGAAAATGGAAAATATGATTTTGGATTTCAAATTATGCTAAGTAATAGTAAAATATGAAGAATATACGATCTAAATATGTACGGATGTTAAAAACGTGAAAACGAGAATTCAAACGCGAAAATTACGTAACGTACGAAATAAAACGCGACTTATATACAAGAAATGATCCTACGAACGTGAAACAAATTTATAAAAATCTTAAATGATAAAAGAAAATTTCTAGAAAAAGAAAAATATTTTTTAGACTTTTTATTTAATTTCTAGAATTAATTATCTATTTAATGAATTTAAAAAGTAATTAAAAATAAAAGAAATTATGAAAAATAATGGGAAAATTATGAAAACTATTTTAGAAAATCTAGAATAATATAAAAGAATTTTCAAAACTATTTTTGTATTTTTCAGGACTTTTTTCTATTTTTTATGGATTTTCAGAATTAAAATTGATTTAAAAATTGATTATAATCTAAAAGAAATTAAGAAAAGTACCAAATGGACTCAGAAAAATCTGAAAATTTTACAGAAATTCTAAATTAATATAAAAAGCTTACAGAAAAATTTTGGAATAAAACAAATAAGCAGAAGTGCTTAAACAGCCAAAATCAGCTCATGGCAAGTGCTTATTAATAAGCACTTGCCACAAATCTTTACCAAATTGATACCACTACTGTATTATACTACTATAAGCTCAAATAAGCTAAGAAAAGTTCAAAAGAAACACAGAAACATAGATTGCAAGCTAATAAGCACTATTGATAAGCTAATAAGCTGAAACCAACTCAGAAATAAGCAACAGAGATAAGCTAATCATGCACTACACTACCACTACTCCTATTGAACTCAGAGAAGTAAAAATATCACATGAATAAGCTTAAATGAACACTAGCAGCCCTATATTAATAAACAGAAAGCAGGCTAAGCAACCAATTAGCAAGGAAGATTAAGCTACTCAAATAAGCTGATAAAAAGAAACTAAAAGTGGAAATTTGAACTCTACCAATCAGAGATTAAATTAGAATAAAAAGCTAGGGCTAAATCTATAAGCTGCTAACCTAAAAGAGACCATGAGAGTGGGTCATGAACCTGAGTGCAGGGCACATAAACCCCCAAACAGGTAACTTATAAGCACTATCCAAATAAGCTATTGAGACCTGAACTTAAATTTTATTGATGATAATGGTTAACCAGCTACTAGAAATTACAAATCAACTAATTATATCTGTTTCTAACAACTAATGAACCCTACATGATCTATCAAAAACCCATTCTGAAAACTCAGTATGCACTCTTTGACTTTTAAAAATGCAACTACAAGTTGACTAAACCCAATTTTAATTGCTGATTCCTACTAATCTATGAACTAATAAGCTGTAATGAAGATGATTTAAGCTAGATTGAACTAATTAGCAACTACACTAACTGTTTCACTAACTAAATTACTAATATGCTAACAGTTAAGTGATTATATTTCTAATTTTGACTTTAGCTAATGTAACTTACTGATTTTAAGCCAGAACTATCCTAACCTAATCAAGTGTGAACTGTTTATGCAGTGAAAACAACAAAATACCAATGCTCACAGTTGGATCATAACTGATCCAAACACCCCTTATTAGACTAACTTACACTACATCTATTATATTAAGACCACTAAACACCACCAAATCAATCATAAACAGTTCTATAACACTAATAAACAATAAAATAACAACATTTAACAACTAAATCATTCAGAATTTTAATAACACAGATTATGCAATAATGAAAAAAATATGAAAAGTCCTGGCTACCTCAATTAACCTCAGCTCAAAAAGAGGTTTTCACTAAGCTTGCCTATCATTGAGATAGGCTGATTTCACTGGTTCTGTATCAGCTTATTACCACCATATCATCACTTCCACCACTTATTTGGATACTTGACTGTTTAGTGAACCAAGACTCAAAAACACACCTCACAATAAGCTATGAAAGCTTATATAAGATGAAATAAAGAAAATAGGCTCTACTGTGAGCTTATACTAGTATCTATCTCAATATTTTTATTTTTTTTTATTTTTCTAAAATTTATTTATTTATTTTTATTTTTATGAAAAATAATGGAAAAAGCTTGAATGAAAGAAATGGACTTAACTATTTTTGACAATAAGCAGAGTATATAAAAAGATGAGACAAATTAAGCTGAAAATGATGACACAAAATAAGCTGAGAATTAGATGTTGATAAGCTATCTATAAGCTGAATAAAAAAACAGATTTAAGCAAATAAGCTGAAATGAAATACTTTTATTAAAAACAAAGATTACACAAAACTAATCTAAATTACAGATTATACTATACTACTCCTACTCCTAGTCTAGCCCTAGTCTAACCACTATCTAACCAGTCCAAATGTTGGAGGATAAGAGCCTTATATAGCCTTGTGGTGAGGAGCCTTCAGAAGGTCCTAGAAACAGCATCTCTTCACGAATATGCTCTCCTAGATCCTTATGACACCCACGAACCAATCATGGTCTTCAAATCCTTGTGGTGAGGTGTTCGGTCCAATAAGCAGCTTCCACTTGGCATTCCTTGTGTCAGGGTAGTCAGAGGTGTCAGGGATTTGACCATTGTACCCTTAATTGGGTGAATAATGGTGGGATTGGGGTAATTGGGGGTAAATAAGATTAGGGTTCTTGTTTACTATTTGATGAATAGTGTATTTCTAGGTAAAAGTAATAAAGGGGGGCGGGTAAGTACGGGTAAGGTTTATTTATATTATTTTGATTTGATAGTATGGACCGGGTCAGGTAGCAGGCCGGGTTTTGGGGTAAGAGGTGGATGGGCTTGGACTATCAATGCATTGGCAGATTTTTTTTTTTGCCAAATGAAAATTACAAGGACCTTTTGTGTAATTAGTGAAATTATGAGGACCAATTCTGCCTTTCTTGTAAAATAATACCAAGGGTCATTCTTGCCAAATAATGATTCTTCAAGGGTTGATTTGACACTTTGAGCTCGAATAATCATTCACACTAGAAAACTGCTTCCCGGCACCGGCTTTTGAACCTTTCATACTCTCGTGCCCGTTTTTCCGGGTTTTTGCTTGTTTTCCGTAATATCCGTACCTGCACATCACAAATATAGAAACACGTGTTTTCTTGGCATTTGTTAGCTCAAATAGTCATTTTTGGGTCGATATTTGGTAATAAAAAGGTGTGTAATTAATACACACCAAAATCCCCCCGACTAAAGTATTGCCGTGTCCTCACGCAATGTGATCAATTCACGCTCTCAGGATAAATAATTTTGATACTCTTTTTACTAACTTTGAAAAGTAGCAAAGCGGTTCGAAAGAAGTAATAAAATCATTTATTCCCAAAAACGCTCCGTTTTCCAAGATTTTCCTTTTATTCCTTTATTACACTTACACTTTCTATTTTTGTATTTTTCCATACTTCAAACTTGTGACGGTTTGTTGAACTTTCATTATTTTGCAATAATTATTAGGGTCGACAAGTAGAAAACACTTCTATTAAGAAGCGACCATACGGATAAAAATCGTCATCCTTGATTCTTCACGAGTCCCCAAACTAAGCGTACAAACGAGATCACAGCTTATCTACAAATTAGATGCTAACACTACTCATAACAGTTACTTGTGGAAACTCCTTACTCCCAATTCCTAGGTTTTGTATCTCAATATTTTATTTTGTTTGAGAAATGAATTGCTTCTTATTTTCTCGTTTCGATAATTTTAAGTCCGATAGTGATACCTAAGTTAAAACGATAAGTAGTTATTCATTTTCTCTTAAGAACCACTGCAATAGAAATTCGGTCCATTTCAAGGAATGAGGGGTACATACAATATCAAGGATATAAGTTGCGGAGTACGATCACGTGCACCTCATGTGACTGATTACTAATCACGTATCACATGCACCTCACGCGCCAACAACTTATTGATACATACATAGCTCTTATTAAACAATTCTACAACTTTCATTTTTTTTCATTTCTCACTTTTTTCACTTTTCTCATATTTTTCACTTTTTTTCTTTGATTTTTCTCATAACAATGGAAGCTTATCGGGTAGCTCCAAAACCACATGCATAATCAACTTTTGACTTTTGATTTTTCACTTTTGGCTCTTATTTTTGGTGTTCCTTGATATGTACCCAACTTCTAAAGCAAAAATTCTCTTAAGAAAATAAAGAACTAAATATTATCTAAACCGAAATACCACTAATTAACCTAGAACATCTATTATATATCGGTGACGTATCTAATGGGAGTAAAAAGCCACAAGTACCTCTTATGAGCTCTAAAGAGAACCACTACTCTACGTTTAGCATCTAACTTCTAAATAAACTCTATCATCTCTCGTTCTCTGCGAATTTAAAACCTCAAATAATGAGATTAGCAGATGCTTAGCCGATAATCAGCCACGCATATATAAAGCCAAGTACGGGCGCCGACAAAAGAGTAGCTCCTAGTGTACAAGACTAGCACAAACTATTATGATTATCATTGGTTAAGGGAACAAGCTAAGGCTCAACACGCCCGGTCAAGTCAAAATATTTATTTCTACTCTCGCCAACAAGAAAGTCAACAAGGTGTCAAAACACTTATTCAAACTTTATTATATTTTTGCACAACTTTTCAACTTTTTCTCATCTTTTTGTGCTTTTTCATTGCTTTTTCATCAAAAATTTTTAAAATTTTTCAATTTTTTCAATTTTTTTTATTTTTTGAAATTTTTTATTTTTGGTGGAAAAACGGAGTTGCAAGAGTACACGACTTGTGAAAAATGCAAGGTCAAAATCGAATCGAAGATTCACCCTCCCCCCGACTAGAACGAAACATTGTCCTCAATGTTTGATGGGTTAAGGCAATCCTAACAAAATTCTAGGGCCGTTTATTAATTATGCCAAAGAAAACGTTAGTCGATAAGATTAACGGATATAGGATTTCCAATAGCACCAATGAATGAGACTCCAAGTGAAGAGATAACGAGCACGAGAGTCATCATAAATCGCGGACAATCCTGAACAAACATCACAAACAACCACGGAACACAAGAGTAGAAGAGGCACCCCCTCCTCATATTAGGTGTTAGAAAATAGAAATAAAAGAAGATGAAAGGATAAGCATGAGTTGCCACCCACGAAGCGCTTGTTTTTGTTCACCGAGTCACATGAGCTTGACTCGATCCCCGAATTAATTCGTCCTTGGGGAAAGCAGATAAAACGGCCACTTGGCAATAGAGATGCCAGGATCAAATATGGTGTCCTCACTCCCGGTGGAGTGGAAAGAAGAAATGGTGGGATAGGTATAGAATTGTTGAAACACCCGGATGGTAAAAGCAAATTCAAGTTCAGAAACCTCGTCCATCATTCTAAAAATATTCTCATTCGTACCGGATTTAAAAACTTCATCGGGTGGTTTTGCAGGTGGACGAGAAGAAAGTAAATCGAAAGAAATGTCATTCTTATCATTCTCAATACCCGGTGGTATCGAGTCATCCGCAGCAAGAAATAGATCGACATCCTCTAAAAGAGGGTCACGTAACGGATTATCGAAAATAGGAAAAGAGTCGATCTCAAAGTGAAAACACTCATAATCCGGAAGAGAGATATCAGCATGAATAGTGGGATTGCCACTACTCGTCTCTTCAAATCGAAAAATTTCAAGCTCGGGTAAAGAATCACTATCCATAACGGGGATAGGAGAAGAAGTAAGAGGATCATTCAATGCCTCAATACGGGAGATAAGAAGATTGACATTTAACAATGTTTCACGAAGAGCTTCATCTTGTATTTCCGTGTCATCATCTTCTTCATTATCATCTTCAAAGCTTATAAACTCAAGAGGTTCTTCATCAACATAATCGATCTCTCCACATGATATAGAATCATCATTATCAGAATCGGAGAATAACTCATCACGATTATCTTCAACCGGTATATCATTCGTATCAACTTGATCATCAAAACGATTATTTTCAACAAATTCAGAATCATTGTTAGAAATCTCCTCGGACTCACTTGGGATTGGGACGAGGTTCTCAACACTTGACTTATTGAATTCGTCCGATTCCGTTACCGGAATAGTGTCAAGATGCCCGTCCCCCATTGTTAGAGAGTCTTCGGGTTCTATGGGAGAAGAGATAGAATCATTTTGAGGATTAAGATTGATCGTAATCGTGGAATCATCATCGTATAAACAACACTCGCAAAATTGGAACTTTCTTTCTTCAACAAGAGGTTCTTCCATCGATCTCTCATTAGGCTCGGGAGAAGATGTGTAACGATTATTCACCATCTCTTTCAACTTATCGAGCATTGATTTAAGTTCAAGAATATCATTATTGAAATTGGAAGTTTGTGGGGGTTGGTAAAAACCATTAGAATCGTAATAAGAATTAGGTTCATGATAAGAATTTTCAAACGATCCCCCACAATATTCAAAACTTGATGTATTTTGGAAAGAATCACCATTGTAATACGAATTTGGCTCATAAAAATTATTTTGAAGATAAGAATCAAAGCTCGGATTGTAATCGAAAGACGTGTCAGCACTCGGGGCATAGCACATACAATCGGTGTATCCACATACATCACAAAAACATCGCCCACACGGCATTCCTTCTTCGGACGGGTTTCCACAATTATAGCAAGAAAACGACGGTGGTGGTGGTGTATAGAAACCGGGAATATTAGACGAATTGTTGAACGAATTTTGATCATAAGTATGAGAATTACAATTCAAACAAACGCCATCTCGAATATTATCTCCACATTCATCGCACGTACACCACACACACAACCCTCCGAAAAACGGTTCTTCACAATTATTACAAAACGTATCCATAAGAATTAAAAATAAGAGGGTTTGAGAAAAAGAATCAAATTTTTAGATGATAAGAAGATTATTTTTTTTGGTTTATATATTTATAGAAAAACAAATCACAAAAACTTTTATTCTCTTTTATTTTCTTTTTGTGAAACGTTACGTTAATTGAAACCGTTTCTTTCAAAACCACGCGCAACGAAACGAGAGAAACGAATTTTTTCCCGCTTAATCGGTTGTTGAATTGAAGTAATCCGATAATCAACTAATTTCACGTTTTCGTTATATTGTGAGACTTATTTGGTTTACAACGCCCTTTCTTTCGATCGGAACGAGGCTGTAACTTTATTATTTTTTTGGTATTTTTGAAAACACTTTAGGAAAAGTGTTTTTGATTTTTCAATTTTTATATTTTTATAAAAATATATACAAAATAGAGGAAGGCTTAACAAAACACGATTTTTCAAAACGAAAATTCAAAAACTCACTTCGACCTTCCCCGGCAACGGCGCCATTTTTGATATATTCTTTTCGTAGTATATATAATTAATTCCGAAGAAATACTCGTGAAAGTATTTCCCGGGTCGTTCTCCCAGCGAAGGTGAAATGGAATCGTGAATAACCGGATCGAGAAATCGTGTCGTGAAAAGCGGGAAAATGGAAAATATGATTTTGGATTTCAAATTATGCTAAGTAATAGTAAAATATGAAGAATATACGATCTAAATATGTACGGATGTTAAAAACGTGAAAACGAGAATTCAAACGCGAAAATTACGTAACGTACGAAATAAAACGCGACTTATATACAAGAAATGATCCTACGAACGTGAAACAAATTTATAAAAATCTTAAATGATAAAAGAAAATTTCTAGAAAAAGAAAAATATTTTTTAGACTTTTTATTTAATTTCTAGAATTAATTATCTATTTAATGAATTTAAAAAGTAATTAAAAATAAAAGAAATTATGAAAAATAATGGGAAAATTATGAAAACTATTTTAGAAAATCTAGAATAATATAAAAGAATTTTCAAAACTATTTTTGTATTTTTCAGGACTTTTTTCTATTTTTTATGGATTTTCAGAATTAAAATTGATTTAAAAATTGATTATAATCTAAAAGAAATTAAGAAAAGTACCAAATGGACTCAGAAAAATCTGAAAATTTTACAGAAATTCTAAATTAATATAAAAAGCTTACAGAAAAATTTTGGAATAAAACAAATAAGCAGAAGTGCTTAAACAGCCAAAATCAGCTCATGGCAAGTGCTTATTAATAAGCACTTGCCACAAATCTTTACCAAATTGATACCACTACTGTATTATACTACTATAAGCTCAAATAAGCTAAGAAAAGTTCAAAAGAAACACAGAAACATAGATTGCAAGCTAATAAGCACTATTGATAAGCTAATAAGCTGAAACCAACTCAGAAATAAGCAACAGAGATAAGCTAATCATGCACTACACTACCACTACTCCTATTGAACTCAGAGAAGTAAAAATATCACATGAATAAGCTTAAATGAACACTAGCAGCCCTATATTAATAAACAGAAAGCAGGCTAAGCAACCAATTAGCAAGGAAGATTAAGCTACTCAAATAAGCTGATAAAAAGAAACTAAAAGTGGAAATTTGAACTCTACCAATCAGAGATTAAATTAGAATAAAAAGCTAGGGCTAAATCTATAAGCTGCTAACCTAAAAGAGACCATGAGAGTGGGTCATGAACCTGAGTGCAGGGCACATAAACCCCCAAACAGGTAACTTATAAGCACTATCCAAATAAGCTATTGAGACCTGAACTTAAATTTTATTGATGATAATGGTTAACCAGCTACTAGAAATTACAAATCAACTAATTATATCTGTTTCTAACAACTAATGAACCCTACATGATCTATCAAAAACCCATTCTGAAAACTCAGTATGCACTCTTTGACTTTTAAAAATGCAACTACAAGTTGACTAAACCCAATTTTAATTGCTGATTCCTACTAATCTATGAACTAATAAGCTGTAATGAAGATGATTTAAGCTAGATTGAACTAATTAGCAACTACACTAACTGTTTCACTAACTAAATTACTAATATGCTAACAGTTAAGTGATTATATTTCTAATTTTGACTTTAGCTAATGTAACTTACTGATTTTAAGCCAGAACTATCCTAACCTAATCAAGTGTGAACTGTTTATGCAGTGAAAACAACAAAATACCAATGCTCACAGTTGGATCATAACTGATCCAAACACCCCTTATTAGACTAACTTACACTACATCTATTATATTAAGACCACTAAACACCACCAAATCAATCATAAACAGTTCTATAACACTAATAAACAATAAAATAACAACATTTAACAACTAAATCATTCAGAATTTTAATAACACAGATTATGCAATAATGAAAAAAATATGAAAAGTCCTGGCTACCTCAATTAACCTCAGCTCAAAAAGAGGTTTTCACTAAGCTTGCCTATCATTGAGATAGGCTGATTTCACTGGTTCTGTATCAGCTTATTACCACCATATCATCACTTCCACCACTTATTTGGATACTTGACTGTTTAGTGAACCAAGACTCAAAAACACACCTCACAATAAGCTATGAAAGCTTATATAAGATGAAATAAAGAAAATAGGCTCTACTGTGAGCTTATACTAGTATCTATCTCAATATTTTTATTTTTTTTTATTTTTCTAAAATTTATTTATTTATTTTTATTTTTATGAAAAATAATGGAAAAAGCTTGAATGAAAGAAATGGACTTAACTATTTTTGACAATAAGCAGAGTATATAAAAAGATGAGACAAATTAAGCTGAAAATGATGACACAAAATAAGCTGAGAATTAGATGTTGATAAGCTATCTATAAGCTGAATAAAAAAACAGATTTAAGCAAATAAGCTGAAATGAAATACTTTTATTAAAAACAAAGATTACACAAAACTAATCTAAATTACAGATTATACTATACTACTCCTACTCCTAGTCTAGCCCTAGTCTAACCACTATCTAACCAGTCCAAATGTTGGAGGATAAGAGCCTTATATAGCCTTGTGGTGAGGAGCCTTCAGAAGGTCCTAGAAACAGCATCTCTTCACGAATATGCTCTCCTAGATCCTTATGACACCCACGAACCAATCATGGTCTTCAAATCCTTGTGGTGAGGTGTTCGGTCCAATAAGCAGCTTCCACTTGGCATTCCTTGTGTCAGGGTAGTCAGAGGTGTCAGGGATTTGACCATTGTACCCTTAATTGGGTGAATAATGGTGGGATTGGGGTAATTGGGGGTAAATAAGATTAGGGTTCTTGTTTACTATTTGATGAATAGTGTATTTCTGGGTAAAAGTAATAAAGGGGGGCGGGTAAGTACGGGTAAGGTTTATTTATATTATTTTGATTTGATAGTATGGACCGGGTCAGGTAGCAGGCCGGGTTTTGGGGTAAGAGGTGGATGGGCTTGGACTATCAATGCATTGGCAGATTTTTTTTTTTTGCCAAATGAAAATTACAAGGACCTTTTGTGTAATTAGTGAAATTATGAGGACCAATTCTGCCTTTCTTGTAAAATAATACCAAGGGTCATTCTTGCCAAATAATGATTCTTCAAGGGTTGATTTGACACTTTGAGCTCGAATAATCATTCACACTAGAAAACTGCTTCCCGGCACCGGCTTTTGAACCTTTCATACTCTCGTGCCCGTTTTTCCGGGTTTTTGCTTGTTTTCCGTAATATCCGTACCTGCACATCACAAATATAGAAACACGTGTTTTCTTGGCATTTGTTAGCTCAAATAGTCATTTTTGGGTCGATATTTGGTAATAAAAAGGTGTGTAATTAATACACACCAATGGCCTCATTAGTAGTTACCTACACATTAAATACAACTAATATATCGTATTACACTTCCGATCATGTTTCTTAAGACGTTCAAGCAAGTTACCAATTGGAAGTCTGCCAGTTTTCTTAAGCCTAACATCGAATTCATTCATCTGCAACAATTATAAACATTCAACCAACCCATAATCAATGTCTAAGTTTCATTACATCTAAGCAAACACAAAGAAAACCTAGCCTAGCATGTTAAAGAGAAGACAAGCGTAAGATATAATCAAACAACACATAGACATATTGAATTATTTGATTAAAGACTTATCTTCAATTAAGCATGGATGAAACAAAGGGTTGAAACCCTCAAAATATCTATAAAATTCGTCTAGGATTTACTCCTTTCAAAGTTGCACACAATGAATGAAAACTAGAAAACAATATATAGATTTTGTATCCTGACGGCGTCAAGAGATAGGTGTGATGCCGTCAACTCACCGCCAAAATAAACTCGTATTGCCTAGATCCAATTTTGACGCCGTCACTCTTTATGGACTCTGGGCCGTCTCTCTTTGGGTTTACTCGTGATGGCCTTGGCATCTTAATACGTGACGCCGTCACGAGCTCTTCAGAAAACATTCTGGCCCGTCACGTATAATTGATTTATCCACCTCTTTGTCAAGTCATGACGCCGTCACTAGCAACATGTGACGCCGTCAAGTGCAATTTCCAGCATGATTTTGAGACTTTGTCGTTTTCTTCACTTTTTCACTCCAAAAACGTCAAGAATGCTTCCTTTTGTAAAATTCCTCTCAAATGTACCTAAAATGACAAAAGGAACGATTTAGGGCAATATTTGATCAAATAATCTCGACTTTGGCCTTAAATGACCCCCCAAAAGCGGTGCCCTTTTCGCTTCATCAAATACCCTTACACTTGAGATTTGCTTGTCCTCAAGCAAATGCGCTTTTATTCTAAATGTACAAGTTAGGGGTCATTTAACACTAATATAAAAGTAATTTCAACAAATAATCGTTCCACTACAACAAAAAACAAGCACGGAAATTATACACTAGCACCTCACAAATAGTGTTTAGATACTCACATCTCTCGGGTGTAATAAAAGTATATATCACAATATGGAAATGGAAAACATCTCTCACTACCTGTCATAGCAAATAGATTACCATAGGCTTGGGAAAGGATCAAACCTCCATCACTTGGCGTAAGCACCTAGGATAAACTATCAAAGAGGTCTTTTAAAGGGTTATAACGTGAGGTATAGGGATATGGTAAACAGGGTTTTGTTGGATAAAGGCAATATTTACTGGTGGCGAGTTAATCATCTTGGTTAATTACATGTACAATGTGGCGTCGTTAAGCCAAGACTCGACTCGACTTAAGCTAATCAAAAACTAATAAAAACATAAAATAAACATAGAAGCAAACGGGATGGTAGTCCGTAAGTTTTTTTTTTCTTTCTATTTTTCTTTTTCTCTCTCTCTCTCTCTCTCTCTCTCTCTTTTTTATTTTTTTATTATTTTTTTTGCATACACTTTTACCCTACCATCCAAAATAATACATCATATGAGATTTGCATTCCCCTTACACTTGAACTTTTACATACTTTACAATCGACTATTCTAATGACTCGAATTAAGATAATCAAAACACTTGGAGTACTTTTAAGATTAATGCACATATGTGGGTAATATATGATGTTCTTCCCCAATACTCCATAACAATAGTACTTTACCCATGAGTCCTAATCATCCCAAAAATATATATACAAGATATTGCTCGACTTAGCAACCATGTAATCAATTAGACAATTAGCTAAGGGTTTAAACAAATAACAATAATGCACTAAAGATGAGTGCATACACGGAAGGCTAAGGCGATTTGGGTGTACATTTGGGGTGGATTGTAAACAAATTCTTCCTTTAAGTAAAACGTGTGGAAAACTAGAAGGGGGGTTGAATAGTTTACCGCTTTTTCACTTGATTTTCTTTTAAAACTTTACGTTTGTTTAAAGATATATACTCGAATTACTTGTTTGATTCTTTGAAAAGATTTACATGTAGTTAACAATTCTAACTAAAGACAATATGTAATAAGCAAAGACAAAGAAATAAATGATCAAACCACAACACGATTGTTTATCATGGTTCGGCTACAAGGACTCTTTTTCCTTGCCCTACATCCACGCCTCGAGTTTCCAACTCGAGAGTTATAAGCACTAATCAACAAGCTCCTTTCCCGGTGGAGAAACCTTTACAATGTCGCTTACACTTTTACCGACACTAAGCTAGATGTCGAGTTCTTTTACAAGGGTACAACCACTCCCGTCGTTGCAAACACTTTTACCGACACTAAGCTAGATGTCGAGTTCTTTTATAAGGGTACAACCACTCCCGTTAGTTCTTTTACAAGGGTATAACAACTCCCATCACACTTTGTATTTTGAGGCCTAAACTACTAACCGATCACTTCTACACACACTACAAATGAAGTATAAAATACCAAAGCTTATACATAACAAAGCTAACAAGTCTTGCAACTTTTGAGTTGAAACTTATAACTTCTTGGATGAACTTGTGAACTCCCTTGCTACATAAGAGGATCACACAAGTCAAATGTTACTGAGTTAGTTGAAAGAATATGTGAAATATATGTCCTTAAGTTGTGGATGAAAATTAGCAAGTGGCTTGGTATTTATAGCAAAACAAACAGCAGTTCTGGTGGATACGGCGGAACCCTCAGATGGGTTCCGCCCGTGTACCACCAGGCTTGCAGTTGGTTTTGCAATAAATCATTCAAACCAACCAAAGTCACGTCAACTAAATCCTAGTCAAACATATTAAAGCAAAAGAAGAAAGCTTCCAAAAATGTCTAAGACCTTATGGTAAGTCAAACACACAAGCTTACCATAATTGCATGATGTGACAAGACACTTTCTAAATAAAGAAATAAAAACAATGTTTTGCTTAAAAAGAAATGTAAACCTAGTTATACAAGACTTAAAACTAAATTGATGTTATTACTATAAACTAAACTTCATATTTTGTCATTAACAAAACTTAGCAAAGATCGTAAAATATAAATAACATTTTTAGGCGATATTTGTATTAACAATCTCCCCCTTTTTGTTGATGACAAAACACAAACTTTATTTGTAAGTAAGCCACAAGATTTAGTGTTAAGTCTTATAAAGTTTGTATTAAATCTTGTTTTTGCTAAGAAGATGTGATATGCAAGAGTTAGAAAGAAAAAAAAATGAGAACAAGTTTAATATAAATTCTCCCTCTTTTTGTCAAAACAAAAAGAAGAGAACATAATGATCCAAGTGCTCCCCCTTGGACAATACTCCCCCTAAATGGAGTGCCAAGAAAGGAGATATGGATTTTGAACCTACAAAAAAAAAATGTTAGTTGCCGCACAAGACAACTGTATAACAAGTCATGAAAGCACTTTATGTCTAAAACACAACTAAGAGTTGCGAAGCGGAATAATGCAATTCATGCTCCCCCATGAATATTACTCCCCTTGTTGGAGTATCAAGAAAGTAAAACATGGATAATGATCCTACAAAAAGAAAGGTTAGTTTCTAAAACACAAGATATATGTATGCTACCATAACAAGGTATAGTTTACTCACAATACCTAAATGGTCAACAAACAATGCATACCTTATCAAAAATAAATTTTATTTCATGTAAAATTTGACTTTTAGAAAGTCAAAGACAAGAAATTAGGAAGAAAACATCCTACTTCTAAAAATAAATGGAAAATAAAAAGTAACTAAGAACATAAAATCCTCCATCGATAAAAGGAAACCATCATTTTCCTTAATGAGAAACATTTTCCAAAAACAAGGCTAAGGTTGTTTAAGGATGAAAATGTGTGTTGGACGGTGTAGGGGGTTTCGTTTTGAATGTTGTGGAGGTGAAACGGTTTTGGTTTGTTGGTTTTGGTGTTGGTGCTCTAAACTTGGTTTGTTGGTTTTAATGGAAAACATTTTCCAAAAGAAACGATTTTGTTTCATTTTAGAGACTCTAAACTTGAGGTGGGTGAGACAAGGATTGTAGACGGTCCAAAATGTGGTTTAGGATAAACCTCATTTCTTCGGATTACTCGCGAATTTATGTTCGACACCTTTCACTAATGTGAGCGGTTCTTTCGCAATGTCCGCAATCATGGCGGGGAAAGTTTGGTGGAAGAGAGGTTTGATTTGTTGGTGGTGGATGGTTTGAACTTGAAGGAGCAAATGTGGATGGTTGACAGGTGTTTTTGGTTCCTTCACTAGATGAGTGTAACGTTGTTTGTAAAACCATAATATGGTTGATTTGAGAGTCAACCATACGTTTGAAGGCATAAAGGTGGTTTAAATGAGTGTCAATCTCATCATTAAGGTTTGGAGATTTTTCCCATATGGATGCTTCTATTTTCTTATACAAAGGAAATAGAGATTCAAAGTGTTGGGGATGCTCTTGTGGTGGAGGTTGTTGTAGTTGTGCTGGTTCTTGTTGTGGTTGTGGTTGTTCTTGTTGTTGAACAAAATGGCGGAAGCTTGGTTGTCCGGAACGATTACCATGAAGGTCTTTGTAAATGGGGTGAAACACAAATGATTGTAGGTGTGTATGACCTTGATCATTTGGAAAAATTGATGGTCTAGCATAACGGTAAGCTAACCGTTCTACTAATGATGGTTGATGGGGTTCATCATCTAATTGCTCACTAGGTTTTTGTTGGGTTTCCATTTGAGCAATGGTGTCAAAGAGTGACAAGGATGGAGGACTTGATGATTTAGGTGATAGGTCTTCTAAAGGATCCAAACAGGGTAGTGGTGATGTTGGTGGTGTAGGAAAAAGTTCCATTGGTGTAAGTGTTGGTGATTGAGGTGATGAAGTTTTTGATGGTTGAGTTTGTTGAGAAGGTGATGTTGAATCACTTGAAGGTCTAGTTGGTGGAGGAATAGTGGCTATGTTGGTGTTGCAATGTGTTGGAGAGGGTGTTGGAGTAGCAAGATTAAGCAAATCTTGAATAGTGATCACATTGGTATTGCAAGGTGTTGAGGATGGTGTTGAGGTAGTAAGGTTAAAGAAATCTTGGATAGGTGAAGAAATGTCAAGTGATGCATCACTTGATGATGATGAGCTTGATTTGATGGTTTTGTTGATGCAACAAGGTTTTACACTAATCATAGCGGTTATTGCAAGGGATTTTGATGATTCGGATGAGGCGTTGGATTTAGTCATTTCAAATGTGAGGTTTTGAAGCTTTAAGAGAAGAGATTTTGATGGTGATGGTGTGACTTGAAGTGTTGCAAAATTGTCAAATTTATAGAGTGGAAGAGATATTGGAAGGGGTGTTTGGATTTGATGTTTTACCATACAAATGTTGAGGTTTCTAATGATTTAGAAAATTTCCAAGAACATGTCAAATCAGTGGATGTCAATCCAATGGAATTGGGTGGAGTGAAAGACCAACTTATGCACTCAATGCTAAGTGATCATGGGAAGTGATTTGGTTGAAAATGTTCTAAAGGTTTTGAAGGATCCTTTGCAAGGGTTCCTTGGGTTAGTTATGTTTGAATTTGAATTTTTGGTGGGAAATGACTTCACTAATTGTTCTAGTGAGTGAGAGTGATCATAATATGTTTATTGGAAGTAAGGGAAGATGTTTCTCACTAAAGATAATGATTTGACACTTTATAAATTTTGAAATTTAGAAAAATGACAAAAATTTTCTGTAGGTGACTGGCGGAACCCTCGCGAAACACAGGCGGAACCCTGTTTTGGGTTCCGACTGGTCCGTTGGGCCAAAACTGGGTTACCCAGAATTTACACTGGTGGAACCCACTTGAGGGTGCCGCCAGATCCGCCAGGCCTGAAAAACAAGGCAGTTCACTTTTTTGACCCGCGAGACGATTTTCAAATTTTTCGAAAACTCTTAAAAATGAAAATTTATTATATGTCTGATTAGGAAATGCAAAAATTGGACATGTAGACATTCATATCATAGGACTTTGACTGAGGGCTAGCGATTTTCACTAAACTTAGTGAAATTTTCCATAAGCATAAAAAATTGACAAACACCTCAAATATTGTCAATATGCATAAAGGCTCATACAAAACATAATCCAACAAAAGTAATAAAGCATGGAAGTGTAAAACAATACAA
The DNA here is from genome assembly GCA_030686995.1 of Artemisia argyi. Classification (NCBI taxonomy): domain Eukaryota; kingdom Viridiplantae; phylum Streptophyta; class Magnoliopsida; order Asterales; family Asteraceae; genus Artemisia; species Artemisia argyi. The sequence continues at coordinate 198,109,344 of CM060702.1, forward strand.
ATCACATAGTTTAACACATACAAAGTTCTAAACCCTTCTGTAAGGAATTAAATATTCCATAGATTTAATAGATTTGATGATCATAAACAAGAAGAATGAAACATGAAGAATACTGAAATGATAAGCAAAATATACTAAGTGCAATTCTGCTGAAGAGTGTTTCCACTGATAGATTCTGCTGATGAGCAAAAAGTTTCTGCTGATGGATTCTGCTGAAGAGCAAAATAACGTTTCTACTGAAAAGTGATTCTGCTGATGGATTCTGCTGATTGACACTGCTGCTAAACAATGAGTCATACTACTGAATGGATAAAGATGAAGAAGATATTTTGTGCATAGTCACTAGATAATATCTTTTATCAGTCATCAAATTGAACACTCTAAATGAGTTGTAAACATTGATACGTGTTGACTGAGTCATAAGCTAGATAGTAGATGACAAAGACTTATCAAATTTATAATGATCTCCTTATGTTATAAAAGGAAGATCACACCCCTTTAGATAGAGGTGGTGGTGAGTGCATGATTCACAGTGAAACAAAGTGAACGTCACCTCCAAGGTGCTTCGTACTTAGAAATTACAATAACACCAAGTGTGTTAAAATGTAAAGCATCTAAAAGAGTGTGTGTGGGAACATCAGACGAGGGGTCTGATGAACATTAGACATGGGGTCTTTTGTTGTTAGGTTTGTTTAGCCTCAAGGATCTTTGATCCCTGTTAGATTGTAACCGTGCTATACTTGATCACATAGCATTGGGGCTAGTTGAAATAACAAACGGTGAAAAGTTGGCAAAACCTTGTTGTGATAATATTGTTTCTTTCATAGAATATTCCGTCAATATTATCATCATGCTTTTCATAGCCAAAAATCCTAGATCAAAGGCTTAACAGCCTTGAGCTCATAAACGATCACAAAAGCTTATTAAATACTCAAAGGATATTTAGAATAAGCTTTTCACAATTGGTATCAGAGCCAAGGGGCTCTCGATATAGGATATTAAAAGGTTTTGGTTTGTCGAAGAATGCAGAAAAACAAGAAAAATTCGAAACTGGTTCATATTTTCGTAACTCACTGCAGGGCTGTTTTCAAAGGGCAATAAATCCTTCGTTAACCGTTGGATCGGGCTGAAATTTTTTATGGAGATTCTACATATATCAAGGTATATTCTCACCAAAGGGATCTTCAATCTGAGCTCTATATTGTCAGGTATAAATTTTTGAAAACTGCTGCATAGGTGTTTCTGAAGTTCGAATTATTCTTGGGTTCGATATGAAAGTTGAATATAGTTTATTTGATAAACCTTATATTGATCAAAATTGATAATTTGTTGATCATAGAGCATAAAACAGATTAGTGACTCTAAAAAGTGTCACTAAAGACTAAAAAGTGTCGTCTTTATACTTAAAAAAAAATAAAATAAAAAAAGGACGAACTGGTTGTTTGCTCATTAAGATTTGATGACGTTCATATGGAAGTTTCTGTTGCTACACACACATAAGGGAAGAATCACACACAGAAGAGAGTTGGTTCTTAAAAGGTTTAAAGGCTTGTTTATCAATTTATTATTGGTGAAAAAGGTCATTTGTTACTTATTTGAAGTTGAGGTTGAATTTTTCAAAGTTGTGTTTTATCATACCTTTTGTTGAGAAGGTAACTTGTTCGTTCGTTCAAGTGACTACGAATTGACAAACACTTAAAGGAGTAACGTTGAAGTGCTCAGTGTCTCATAGAAGATGAGTTTATTGTCAAGAGATTGAGGTCTCCCTATACATCGAAGATGGGTATACGTTTGAAGTCAAATTTAGTACAAGATATAAGACATAAGGTTGGTTTATTCTGCTTCTGCATCAAGTCAGAAATGATTGATCTTTCTTCATCAGTCATAAAAGCCTACAGAATGGAAGATTCAAATGGTTAACATATAGGTTTCAGGGGAAGCTTAAATGTTCAAATGTTCAACCATTTATTATGTATGTGTATCACCACAGGGAAAGTTATTGATTCTTACTACTGTTGATTAGTATTGCTACTGATGGTTTAGATTTTTACTGTCTCAAGTTCATTTTTAGTGCGGAAAACTTAATGGAGGGTAATTTGAGATAATAGAAGGATAGATTGGATGTGTAGTATTAGTTCGTAGTTGTAAAGATCATATTTGTAATATTCTCTATTTGTTGATAACAAAAAGGGGAAGAGATGTGGTGGATAGCATAAATTAAGGGGAAGACAGTATAAGTTTTATTCATGGTGAGATTTAGTTATCTCAATTTCTCTACTTCGTCTAGGGAAATTCGTACAAGAATGTTTTTGTTTTGTAATCATCAAATAGGGGAAGATTGTAAGGAATTAAATATTCCATAGATTTAATAGATTTGATGATCATAAACAAGAAGAATGAAACATGAAGAATACTGAAATGATAAGCAAAATATACTAAGTGCAATTCTGCTGAAGAGTGTTTCCACTGATAGATTCTGCTGATGAGCAAAAAGTTTCTGCTGATGGATTCTGCTGAAGAGCAAAATAACGTTTCTACTGAAAAGTGATTCTGCTGATGGATTCTGCTGATTGACACTGCTGCTAAACAATGAGTCATACTACTGAATGGATAAAGATGAAGAAGATATTTTGTGCATAGTCACTAGATAATATCTTTTATCAGTCATCAAATTGAACACTCTAAATGAGTTGTAAACATTGATACGTGTTGACTGAGTCATAAGCTAGATAGTAGATGACAAAGACTTATCAAATTTATAATGATCTCCTTATGTTATAAAAGGAAGATCACACCCCTTTAGATAGAGGTGGTGGTGAGTGCATGATTCACAGTGAAACAAAGTGAACGTCACCTCCAAGGTGCTTCGTACTTAGAAATTACAATAACACCAAGTGTGTTAAAATGTAAAGCATCTAAAAGAGTGTGTGTGGGAACATCAGACGAGGGGTCTGATGAACATTAGACATGGGGTCTTTTGTTGTTAGGTTTGTTTAGCCTCAAGGATCTTTGATCCCTGTTAGATTGTAACCGTGCTATACTTGATCACATAGCATTGGGGCTAGTTGAAATAACAAACGGTGAAAAGTTGGCAAAACCTTGTTGTGATAATATTGTTTCTTTCATAGAATATTCCGTCAATATTATCATCATGCTTTTCATAGCCAAAAATCCTAGATCAAAGGCTTAACAGCCTTGAGCTCATAAACGATCACAAAAGCTTATTAAATACTCAAAGGATATTTAGAATAAGCTTTTCACACCTTCATAAGCCAAACACTCCTTAATCACACATCTCACAACCGATCTATCTTCTTATTGAGCTTTCTTAGGTACCTTCCAAAGCACTTGAAAATTCCTTTGGTTTGCTTGAATTCTTCGGATGCATTGCTAATGACGGGGAGTTCTTGAAGGTATTCTAAAGGGGGTAGCTTAGAGTTAGGAATTTTATCGTCATCGTTCATATCGGATGATGATGATGATGGTGAAGGTGAGCGAGTACGCTTGGCCTTAGCTTTGAAGACTCTTTTATCACTTAGAGGGACGAAAATGTGAGGAACGAGCGAATAGTTAATGCACATTCCCTTATCATTAAGAGGAATGGGTGAGATTCCTCTAAAGAGGCGGGTGAGAAGCATTCCATAAGGAAGAGCGGTTGTTCCTACCAAGGGTATGTCGGCCATTCTTTTGGCTAGGTAATAGGCTAAGTTAAAAGGTTGACCGGTGGAAAGGCTATAGAGCATGTAGCTAAGACATGTGTTGACATGATCTCTATTTCCTATGGAACTTATAACGTTGGCTCTAAGAATTTCTTCCCATTTCTTAAATTGTGGTTTTAGCTCATTCAGTTCCATACCAAAAGGGTCCATATCTACCTCATTTCCCGAACGATTCTTCTTAGTCGTTGAGGTCCTAACAAAGAGATGCTCACGAATTTCTTCCTTATTAGCAAGAGGAGTGTCGTATGGATGACAACGCTCAATAGAATCAAGACTAGAAAGGGGCCATTTATCCGTGTAGAGACATGTACCAACATTAGGAACACCAAGAATTTTTGTAAGATCTTTCAAGGGTATGATGTTTGATATTTGATTGGTTGGGAAGGTTAGTGAGAACTCACCATCGTCATCGAAGAAAAGGCTTATGGTTGCATAGAATTCTAAGATGAACCTAGGACAAATTTCCTCATCGATGTCTAGGAGGCAATCAAAGTTGATTGTGGCAAAGTTTTGGCGAATGGATGTTCCTTTTAGAAAGGATGGATCAATGGTTCTTCCTTCATGAACGTAGCGTTTTTCTAGACTCTTAAAGGTTTCAACTTGATCTTTAGTAAGGCCTTTGGTCCTATGGTGTTCGGGTAAGTACTTAAGAGTTTCCTTGTGATCGGAGAAGGTTGTGGGAGGCATGTTGATTCCTAGAAAACACAAAATTTAAGTTTAAACTAATGACTTTTATAATGTGGATGTTCTAGTATAAGCCTATATGAAAACAATGTGGAGGTGTGGTTATCTTGACTCATTTTGATGCTTAAACCATTATTGTAATGCAAGTTATGTTATAAAACAAAAGGTAACCCAAACGCTCCTAGTTCAATATAGCTTCGTTTGAATGTACCTGAAAATACATATTAGTTATGTATTCCCTTTAGCATTCAAGAGACATTATGCAAGTGATGTTTTAATGACGTTTTTCATTTGTTTTAACAATGTGGTGAAAGGGGGTGTTCTAGTGATTTTTGAAAGAAAATGAACTTGGTGTGTTTGGTAAATCATGATAGTATCAAAAAAATACAATTCCTAACTAATGGAAATTATGATTAGTTTACAACCAAGGTTTTTCATGAATCAACAAGTTTAAACATAAACCCTAAGATTCTAGTTAATGTATGTAGATGAAAATGATAGATTTTGTTAAAAATACTTACAAAGTTGATTGGATTGGAAGAGATATAAGTGAGAGCCCTAATTTTCATGTGGTAAGGTGTTTGTGAGTGAGGGATGGCTGTTGGTAAGTTGAAGTGGTGCGTAAAGAGGTGTTTGGTTTTTAAATTAAAATAAAACATGCTGCAGATTCGGCGGACCAGGTGGAACCAAAGGGAGGGTTCCGCCCGTTTGGTCTCAGGGTTCCGTGGGTATTGCAGAGAAAAATTAAAAAGGTTTTGTCTTGATTTTTGTGGTTTGATCCTAATGTTTAAAAATAAGGTTTTAGGTCTTATGAGTCTTTAACTAAGCCTAGGGAGGATGAAAGATTAATATTCAAGAGGTTTCATGAAATGTCGACAATATGGTTATCGAGTGAGACTTTCTTGGTTGAGATGTTCCTCAGTAAACATTTTTACCAAGGCGATGATGATGGATCACAATATGTCAATTAAGAACATAATGGAATGGGTTGATGCTGAAGACGATGCTTCCTTTGTTGAAGGGAAAAACATGTTGATAAAAGGAATTCTGTTGTAGACGTGAATTTACTTGTTCTAGTGGAGCTTGTTGACGTGCTTCTCCATTCGATACTAATTTGAGAGCCTTAAGTGTTTTGGAGAATCATTAGGTAAGTAAGTATAAAAGTGCAAGTACCACTTGTGCTTTTCTTATCGACTTATTACCGACATAATTCCATTTGGCATACACTATGGTTTCTATTCCCATTCTTTTGGGATACCATAATCCTAGTTGTGTAGTACCTTTTGATGTATCCAAACAAGCTCTTCCAAAAGAGTTGTTTTAGGTCTTCTCTAAAACGAGCACATAGACAAGCACTAAACATAATGTTGGATTTATTTGTTGTGAGAACAAGTAAACTTCCAAACATTTCTCTATGTTTAGTTTTACCTACGGATTTACTAATGTCATTCTTGATAAGTCATAAAGGACTTAATCATTGTGAACATGTGAATAACTAGGAATGTATTTGAGTGATTATTCCTTGCTTTTGGAGCGTGCTTAGGTTGTTAAAAAGTCTTTCATAGATTTTCATTACTTTCTATTTTGAAAGATCTATTTTGTTTTAATTGTTACTTTACTCTAATGTCTAAAAACAATTTTTATCAAATTTGTTTTAATCACAACTGTGACCCATAATTCAAGTTTTTATGACCTTGTCAATATTGATTGACTCAATGTCTGAAACAAGACGAAAAGATGTTGTTTTTCAATTTTAATAGTTCATCTTCCTTGTTATTGATCTTGACTTACTTGTCTTATCAATGTTGGACTTTCGACTAAGTCATCATCTACCAAAGATGATATCTTAGAAGGAGGTGGTCTTTCATCGAATGTTAAATTCAATGACTCCTCGACTCTTTGGATTTATTTACTTAAAACACTATGAGTTTAAATGTCCAAGAGATGCAACATCATAAGACTATGGGTCAAATTTGATGTGCAAATCCCAGATGTTTATAAATCATTTTCTCCCAATCATCCTAATGAATTCAAATGATTTATTTTTCGTTGTGTGTCTTATATGAAATTTTAACAAAAGAATGGTTGAATTTAAGACACAATTGAAAATGTAAGGTATAATGTCAAAAGACGTTGTACTACAAATATCTATGAAATGTTGTGGTTTTGCTAGATTTGCAAGCATAAAAAAAGTGTTGATTGTATTATCACTTAGGAGATTCTTAGTTAGCTCACTTGTAGACAAGTATTAAGTGAGACTCACTCAAGAGTTACTTGTGTCTTTTCCCGAAAGTTTAAAGAGGTAAAACACCTTATATCTCCTACTAGAAGTCGTGTCTAAATCCTTTAATCACGAAGGATCTAATCCTTATTGTTACTTACACAACATAACCACCTTAGAGTAAAAACTACTAATATCACCCATGACAGATCTTAATGCTAATCAACATGAAACACTGAAAGGTAAGTTGAAGAGACGTGTACCTTTTAAGCTCCATAGATTAGCCACCAAGTAGATAATCATTAAGCAAATTATCTTGACTCGTAGAAGAGCTAAACTCAAATACTTATGAATCCATGGAGGTTAGACAAACACATAAAAGTATTTAGCATGATATCTTTATCCTTTTATCATGAGCTCCTACTAGAGATAGAATTACTCTTACAATTCTCTTCTAGGTTTCACAAACACAACTTCTTTTGTTTTACTTGTTAATGGTGCATTTTTGTTAAATCCTAATCCGGTTTTATCACTAAATGACTTTTGACTTTCAAAAAAGCTTTCAAGAGCTTTTGAACTTTCTTCAAATTTAGCAAGGATTTTTCCTTTTTCATTTTGTCTTTGAATTTCATGTTTGTAATCTAGACATAATTTGCATTCTAGATCAATTTCAACATGACTCTCAAGTCTAGACATTTTATCTTCTAACATAATTTCTTTTTCAAAATTATTCACAAGAGATTTTGAAGGTTCATTGTTAAAGATAGTTTTTAGGTCAATGTTGCATAAAAGTTTAGACTCATTTTCTCGTTTAAAGAAAACTCTAGGATAAATGTGTCAAAGCAAAAGTGTTTGGTTTCAAATTGTACCTTGCTTGATTTTTTGTCTAGTTGATAATCACAAACCGGATAGTAGGCTTCATCTTCATCCGTGTCATTCCATGAAGCGTAAGCAAGTCCACTTAGAGCTCAATCTAAGTAATCATCTTCACTTACACCTTCATTTAAAACATTTAAACTAGTAGCACATGTATTTATCTCAACTAAACGTCTATCTATTAATTTTTCTAAGACTTCTAATTCATATGTGAGATCAAATTGATCATCTTTGACTTGACATATTTCTTGATGAAAGTTTAACATATTTTTTCAAATATCATTAGCCGTTGACAAAAATACACTCTTTCTTATTCGGTCTTTGGTAAAGCTTTATAAATCATTATCTTAGCTTTAGTGTTTTTATCAAGTTTAGGATAGTCATCTTGGTTTTCAAAACTTGTTTTTGTTGGTTTGAAATCACCAATAAAAATAATATGCCAAAGATCATGATCAATTGATTTCACATAGTTTTCAAATTTACTTTTCCATTTAAGGAAGTTTCCTTTTTCAAATAGCGGTGGGTTTTGAATAGGTTGCCCTTCTTTGAGATTTTCAAAATCCATGGATCGATCCAAGTTTTAAAATACAATATATTTTGATGAGGCGAAAAATTAACCGTTTTTAGGGGGTCATTTAAGCCCGGAATTGAATTTATTTGATCAAATATTGCCCTAAATCGTTTCTTTTGTGATTTTAGGTACTTTGGGAGTGAATTCTGGAAAAGGAAGCATTTTGGACGTTTTTGGAGCATAAAAGTGAAGAAAACGGCAAAGACTTAATTTTCCATGCTGAGAACAGTACCTGACGGCGTCAGGAGTAAAATCCATGACGACCCAGAGAAAAACTGAAGGCGTCAGATGAAGGGCGTCAAGAGTTATTCTGGTGATGGCCTACAAATGGACTACACGTGACGGCGTCAAACCCAGATCTAGGCAGTCCGAGGACTTTATTGGCAGCGAGATGACGGCGTCAGACATTTACTCTTGACGCCGTCACCACACAAAATCTATATATACTTTTCTATTTTTCATTCATTAGGAGAGGAACTTGTGTGGAGAATACTAGGGTCGAACCTAATAAACCCTAGGTCGTTTGTAACAGTATTTTCAAGGGTTTTCACCCCTTGAAACCTTTCATGTTCAATTAAGATAAGTTCTCTTTCAATTCATTCAGTATTTCTATGTGTTTTTTGAATATATCTTATGCTTGTCTTGATTTCAACATGCTAGGCTAGATCTTTCATGTGTTTGCTTAGATGTAATGAAACCTAGATATAGGTTGATTGCTTGTTTATAATTGTAATGGATGAATGATTTCAATGTTAGGCTTAAGAAAACTGGCAGATCTCCATTGTGTAACTTGCTTGAATGTCTTAAGAAACATGAACCGATGTGTACTAGGTTTTTATGATTGTATTTAATGCATGAGCGAATTCTAGTGATCCCATGTTAGGAGCTTCTTAGCCGGCTCGACGTAGGAGTGAAGTAGGAGCTTATAGGACTGGGAAAGTAAGTATGCCACCCCATGAATGGTATTAAGGAATACAATCCATCATTCACGCAAATGTAACAAGTAATTAACCTGTAAAAGATATATAGGGAGTAGTGAAATCTAAGTAAACACAATTCTCCCATATATTGCTCACACCACTAGTATAATTTAGTTTATTTTCATTTTTAGTATTTTATTTTGATTGCATCTTAGTTATTGGGTTAGTTGAATAGCAAATAATTCCGCCCACTCCTCTAAAAACCGAGATTTTTAATTGCTTTTATAAAAATATAAAAATACAAAAAGAATCATCCCTCATCTCTAGACCTAGTCTTTAGGTTTTCTAATCCTAGCGACACTATTCCTAAGTTGAACGATCAATCCCTCGGTACTTGTCACTATACTATACTACAACGATCAGGTACACTGCCTGGTGGGGGTTGTAAGCTTCTCGAGATCCCTCGAGAGGTAAAGCCTGGTGCAATTCTCACACATCAAGTTTTTGGCGCCGCAGCCCGGGGAATAGTTATTGTGTAGGTTAGGATTTCTTTTTATTAGGTCTACTTGCTAGATTCTTTTCTAGTAAGGTTTTATTTTTATTTTAAGGTTCTCTTTAGTCTATCTTATTTCTTCGTGTTTTTGTTCGTAACTCTTTGCCATCCGACATCATGGAAGATGGTAACATCTTTGAACCCATCAACCCACCACAACAAGACCACCCACAAAACCCACCACTAGCTAACCAACCTCTTAGGCCCCGAACCCTAGGAGAGTATTCCCGACCTAGCTACCAAGGCTATCAAAACACCATTGAGCTCACCCAAGGAGCCAATGTGTCTCCCTTGCGATCCGACACCATCCGGTTGGTGCAAAGTGGATGTGCATTCCATGGACTTCGTTCCGAAGATCCAAATCAACATCTCAAGGACTTCCTTAAAATCGTAGATTCTATAGACCTTGATGCTACAACTAGAGAGTCAACCCGATTACGCCTATTCCAATTCTATCTACGTGATCAAGCTAGTCAATGGCTTGAACGTTTACCCGCGGGATCCATCACCTCATGGGATGATCTCACCACTCGTTTCCTTGCTCAATTTTTCCCACCGGGGAGAACCACCAAGCTTAGAAATGACATCTTGATGTTCCAACAACGTCAAGGTGAAACCTTTTACGAAGCATGGAATCGATACAAAGACCTACTCCGAAAAGTCCCTCATCATGGCATAGAGCCATGGTTCCAGATTCAAATCTTTTACGATAAAGTTAATCACCAAACGAGAAAGGCTATAGATTACGCCACCAATGGCAGGCTAAACAGACTTAGCATTGATGAATGCTGGAAAGTTCTTGAGGGGTTGGCACTATACGAAGAAGAAGGATGGGAGGACCCGATGTTTTCAAGTAAGGGGAAACTTGATTACGTAAACGCTACCCAAGAACAATTATTGGGAAATATCGAGAAGTAGGTAAATTAATTAATGAGAGCTGAAATGCCTGCTGCTAAAACCGCAAGGAATCCTAATATACGTGTGAGTGCAATTAACAAACATAATTTTCTTGAACGTTCACGACAAGAGGAGTTCGAAGGGATAATGGTAACCTTCATGAATAATTAGGAAAAATAAATTCGGCACTTAGAAGCACGCTTGGAAAGCACTCGCAATGCTTTTATGGATTTAGCAGACAAATTCATATCAAGGATTAATGAGAATATTAAGGAAAAATCCGCACCAAGAAAAATCGAAAAAATCTTTGAAGTTCCAACTCTTTTGGTGTTGGACCAAGAGGATAATGAGATATCCTTTTCAAGTGCTTCACCGTCAATCACCTCCTACTTTTGTGAGCATCCTCAGGAGGAGAAGAACTCGCAATTTCATAACATTTTCGTTAGATGCTTGCAAACCACGCTCCCCAATTTGTGCAAGAGACGTTCCTTTGGTTTTAAACCTGGTGTGAAGAGGTTGCACCTCAAAAACACCACAACTTTGAGACCCTCTATGGAACAATTCCTCTTTGTACCCACCGTCGACCAATGCGAAGGTTACAACTTAACTGGAATCTCACCCACTCCTTTTTACAACCACATCTCTCTCCGTGACAGTAATGAAATGTTTGACCCTGGTGGACTCTACTAACGGGATGGCTACTCATAGTTTTTACTTATGATTAGCTATTTACATTAGTGCAGGGGCTGAATTTGGAATTACCACTTTTTGTTCCTGATGCGGGCATCTAACGGTGTTAGATATTAACTCTTGACGCTGTCACCTCGCTATCTCAGCAATATTAACCCAAACTCCATCACTTTCAACTCATACCTCACAAATCACACCCAAATTGTTGCTCCATTAATGAGGTGAAAAATGAACCACTTTTAGGGGGTCATTTAAGCCCGGAATTGAATTTATTTGATCAAATATTGCCCTAAATCGTTCCTTTTGTGATTTTAGGTACTTTGGGAGTGAAATCTGGAAAAGGAAGCAATTCGGACGTTTTTGGAGCATAAAAGTGAAGAAAACGCCAAAGACTTAATTTTCCTTGCTGAGAACAGTGTATGACGGCGTCAAGAAGGAAATCCTGACGGTGTCAAGAGTAAAATCCATGACGACCCAGAAGAAACTTGAAGGCGTCACAAAAAGGGCGTCAAGAGTTAATATGGTGAGGACCTGCATAAGGAGTTTACATGACGGCGTCAAGAGTCTATATATAGTTTTCTAATATTCATTCATAGGGAGGAACTTGTGTTGAGAAACCCTAGGGCCAAACTTTGTGAACCCTAGCTCGTATTTTACAGTAAATTCAAGGGTTTTCACCCCTTGAATCCTTTCATGTGCTATTGAGATAAGTCTTCTCTTAATTCAATCAATATGTCTATGTGCTGGTTGTCTATATCTTGTGCTTGTCTTGATTTCAACATGTTAGGCTAGATCTATCTTGTGTTTGCTTAGATCTAATGAAACCTAGATGTTAATTATGTGTTGATTACTTGTTTATGGTTGTATTGGATGAATGATTTCAATGTTAGGCTCAAGAAAACTGGCAGATCTCCATTGTGTAACATGCTTGAACATCTTAGGAAACATGAACCGATGTGTACTAGGTTTTATTGGTTGTATTTAATGCATGAGTAAATTCTAATGATCCCATGTTAGGAGCTTCTTAGCCGGCTCGACATAGGAGTGAAGTAGGCTCTCATAGGATTGGGGAAGTAAGTACGCCACCCCATGAATGGTATTAAGGAATACAATCCGTCATCCACGCAACTATAACAAGTAATTAACGTGTAAAAGATATCTAGGGAGTGGTAAAATCTAAGTAAACACATTTCTCCCATATATTGCTCGTAACTTTAGTTTAATATAGTTTATTTTCATTTTTAGTATTTTATTTTGATTACATCTTTAGTATTGGGTTATTTGATTAGCAACTAATTCCGCCCAATTCCTTAAAACCCGAGATTTTAACTTGCTTTCCAAAAAATATAAAAATACAAAAAGAATCATCCCTCATCTCTAGACCTAGTCTTTAGGTTTTCTAATCCTAGCGACACTAGTCTTAGCTGAACGATCAATCCCCCGGTACTTGTCATTATACTATACTACATCGATCTGGTACACTGCCTGGTGGGGGTTGTAAGCTTCTCGAGATCCCTCGAGAGGTAAAGCCTGGTGCGATCTCCACGCATCAAGTTTTTGGCGCCGCAGCCTGGGGAATAGTTATTGTCTAGGTTAGAATCTCTTTTTATTAGATCTACTTGCTAGATTCCTTTCAAGTAAGATTTTATTTTTATTTTTAGGTTCTCTTTAGTCTATCTTATTTCTTTGTGTTTTTGTTCGTAACTCTTCACCACCCGATATCATGGACGATGGGAACATCTTTGAACCCGTCATCCCACCACAACAAAACCCACCACTAGAACCTCTTAGGCCCCGAACCTTAGGAGAGTATTCCCGACATAGCCACCAAGGTTATCAAAACACTATTGAGCTCACCGGAGCCAATGTGACCCCCTTGCGATCCGACACCATCCGGTTGGTGCAAAGCGGATGTGCATTCCATGGACTTCGTTTCGAAGATCCAAATCATCATCTCAAGGACTTCCTTAAAATCGTAGATTCCATAGACCTAGATGTTGCAACTAGAGAGACAACCCGATTACGCCTATTCCAATTCTCTCTACGTGATCAAGCTAATCAATGGCTTGAACGTTTACCCGCGGGATCCATCACCACATGGGATGATCTCACCACTCGTTTCCTTGCTCAATTTTTCCCACCGGGGAGAACTACCAAGCTTAGAAATGACATCTTGATGTTCCAACAACGTCAAGGTGAAATTCTTTATGAAGCATGGACTCGTTTCAAGGACTTACTCCAAAAAGTCCCTCATCATGGCATAGTTCTTTGGCTCCAAGTCCAAATCTTCTATGACTATATCAATCTCTCCACAAGGCGAGCCATTGACCAATCGGCCGGTGGTAAGCTACGTGATCTAAGTGCAGAACAATCATGGGAACTCATAGAAAATCTTGCTCTCTATGACAACGAAAGTTGGAATGATCCCCGTGATTTGAACAAAACGGTCAAGGCAATATCCTTGCCTTCGAACAACTCTAGCACTCCCGACCGTAGGATCATGGAACTTGAAGGTCGAGTCAAGTCTCTCATGAAATCTTACAAAGCTCCAAAGCCTTCAAGCCAAGTAAGCAGAATCGCTTCTACATGTAAATTGTGTAATGGCCCTCACGAAACTAATAACTGCATGGAGCTTCCAAAATGCGCTTATAACGAATTCACATCATCATAAGTTGGTCGAGGCCCTCGAAACTCTGATGAGGCCTATGGAGCATGGAAGGATAAACCTAATTTCAGAGGGTACCAAACGCGGATCATATCCTTCAATGACTCCTCACCCCTCAAATGGTCCGAGCATTTTCCATCACAGAGAACTCCTAGGCAAAGCTGTGAAGATGCCTTGCGAAAATTCATTCTATCTCAAGAATTGCAGCTCTCTACGCTCGAGGCTAAATTTAGACAACAACAAGCCGATATGAATAACAAGATTGGTAATCTGTTAACTACTATCAAAGAGCACGCTGTTAATAAACCGATTCAAGCTGAAGAGGTCAACTCTGTTACCATCATGAATTAGCCAACCTCTCCTGTGAAAATAAAAAGTCCTAGTAAGCTATTCAAACATCTATCACCAAAAGTAAAAGAACCTGTCAATCCCCTAGGGCCAATCCATTTCGTAAATACCATCACCACGATATCTACTTCTACACCTAACCTGAACCAACAACAAACTAAAAATATTGGTCATACAGCTAAAGATGAAACCTTAAGGTTGGACCACGAATTGGCCAAAAGCCCTACCAACTCATTCGAGCAGTCCGCCACGCAAGAATCAAGTAAATCAGATGAAGGGAAAGAGAAATCAGAAGTGCATACGAGAAATCCATCCATCTTGGGTAAATCTGTTTTAGTGGAACCTGAGAGAAAAATGGAGGATGATACTAGTGGGAGTAGTGATAGGACTGAGGAATGCAACTCTAACTCATTCGAGCAGTCCGCCACGCAAGAATCAAGTAAATCAGATGAAGGGAAAGAGAAATCAGAAGTGCATACGAGAAATCCATCCATCTTGGGTAAATCTGTTTTAGTGGAACCTGAGAGAAAAATGGAGGATGATACTAGTGGGAGTAGTGATAGGACTGAGGAATGCAACTCTAAAGTTTTCAAGATTTCCTGCACAATTAAGAAAAAGCTCTTAACCGATAGTCATATAGATCCTAGCCTCTCCGTCAACATAATCCCCTTTTCCTATACCACGAAGCCTTCCCTGAACGCATGGTGTATGAGAAAGTCAATAACGCAAGGGTAATAAAAGATTTATCAATCATGATTGGAGGACTTGTCTATAATATTGACCTCACTGTGGTCGATAACGTAAACCCTGTCACTAATGTTACATTAACCAACCTTGTCCTAGGGAAACCATTTATCAATGAATCAGGAGTAATCCTTGATGAGAAGGATGGGAGTGCATTGTTCACCAATGGTGTCAAGAAGGTAATTTTTCATTGGGGTAATGAAGAGGTGTACGAGTACCGTCCTTCCCTTGAGGGGAACCTAATTGGATCAAGGGATGGAGGATCAGAGAGAATAAGGCGACGTGATCCGAACAATCTCAAAATTCCCTGCATGATCGGCCACAAGTACTTCGATAATGTCTACATTAACGTATTCCTGCCTAAGAATTTTATGTCCTTATTCCATTATAACAATATCTGTAAATGGGGAATGATTTACAAGGGAGAGAATGTGGTTGGTAGAGATCATGAAATCCAGGTGTTCGTAGGAAATATGGCGTTCACTATGGAATTTACGATTGTGGACAACATCGAAGATTATGTCGACCCGAGGTTATCACAAGTCGTTCTTGGAGCACCCTTTTGTGAAATCACTAATTTGATAGTTGATGAACGGAACGGAATCATGACCTTCGCTGATGGAATTAGGAGGGTTTCATACCAAACACTGTACAAGAGAAAAGATCTCAAGGAAATCGATTGTGACGGGCTTGATAGGCTAAGTTCCCAACTTATTTTGTGTGATGAAGATGTGCGGAGAGGATGTAAGAACACTTCCGATCTATCATTTGGGTTCTTTAAAGATGTTTGTAAACTTGGTTCTAAGTATCGAGAAGATGTCTTTGAGTTCAAAGACCGGAAGTACTCACACTATGAAAGCAATACTGGCTTGGAAGACGACCTAGAGAGTGAAACCAACGATGAGGTCACGTAGTAACCCATGACCTTGAGTCTAGCTACAAGACTCGTAAATAAAGAAAAGCGCTTCTTGGGAGGCAACCCATGATTTTGTGTGATTTTATTTTGTTTGTTTGTTATTTGCTTCCATATGCATGCTTTATTTTTATTGTTGGTAGATCATGTTTCTAAACTAAATGATGGAAATACTTTATTTTGTTGTTTAGCCTAGTCTTAGCTTCACCCAAAGGTATTTTTGCAAATGATAAGTGTAAGGGGAAACCCCAAATATGTTTTTAAGAAACAAACTGATCATGATTCTCCACAATATTAAGTGAACATGTATATTAGTAATTGTTAGAGTCAAATGCTTGTATCAAGTCATAATGAAGTTTTGCAGGATTTTCCAGGAAGTAGAACCAAGTTTTTCCAGAAATTTTCCGGAAACTTAACATAAGAATTTCTGCAGGTCACTTCTGACGGCGTCATGAGTTTACTCTTGACGACGTCACGTGTAAAAATCTGTAAATTTTACCGGTTTTGTTTTTCTAACGGAGTCTTAAAGTTTTTGTTGAATTATTAGTTTTATAATCTCCAGGAAATTTGCAGACATCATTCCACAAGCATTATATCTTATTTTGTTTTCTACGATTTAGTAACATATGTAGATTGCCGCCGATTTTATGCAAGGTTGCCTTGTCTGTTTTCTCAGGATTTACAGGTTATGTATGACAAGAAGATGATTTATTTTTCTGGAAGGGAAGCTTTGATTGTTCATTTTCTTGGAGGAAGATTTAACCTGGCCACCTTATTATCCATACCGAGTGAATCAGGGGAGTATTTGATTTCATTTGTTTTACTTATTTCACTTTTACATTCTTTACTTGAACATTGGGGACAATGTTCATCCTAAGTGTAAGGGGAGGGTAAAATGATGATACCTTACAGATACACTTTCGCTTGAGTTTGTTTGTTTGATAGTAGATGTGTAATAAAACTATGAGAAATACTTGTTAGTGCAATTTTAGCGCCAAATTTAAAAGTTTTTACAACATTTAGGAGTGAAACTTTAGCCATAGCAAGCGTCTCATGGATAGGAGATTGTATGACTAGCACATAACCGTATCATTCAGAAAAATTTTCCACCCAAATATGTGAGGTTCGCCTTTAGACTTGATAGGAAAAGCATTTACTATTAGTGCTTATGAGTGTACCGGTAGCATTTATATTATAGAACTTGCGTTAGTGATGCATCCCGAGACCGCTAGTGAGACTACATTCGTGTAGTAGGATTTACTACATGATAAGAGGCATTAGGATCACCCTTGTGTTAAACCCATATTATAATTACTTGACCATTTAAGTCATATTATTTGGCTAGTTAAGTCAACTAATGTTTCCTACACCCTTAGCGTTGTACTCATTTTTAGTACACGAAACCCCTAGTACACCCCTCCGAGCCTATCTTTTCATTTCTAACTTTAAGCATCTTACTTAAAGGAAGAATTTGTTACACACCACTTAAATGTACACCCAAATCAGCTTAGCCTTCCGTGTATGCACTCATCTTTAGTGCATTATTGTTATTTGTTAAACCCTAAGTTAATTATCTAATTGATTACATGGTTGCTAAGTCGAGTGATATCCTTGTACGTATTGTTTTGGGACGATTGGGACTCATGGGTAAAGTACTTATTTTATGGAGTAATGGGGAAGAACATCATATATTACCTCCATATGTGTGTTAATCTTAAAAGTACTCCAAGTGTTTTAATTTTCTTAATTCGAGTCATTAGATTAGTTTATTGTAAAGTATGTAAAAATTCAAGTGTAAGGGGAATGTTCATTCCCTATGATGTATTATTTCGGATGGTAGGGTAAGAGTGTATGCAAAAAAAAAAAAAAAAAAAAAAAAAAAAAAAAAAAAAAAAAAAAAAACATACGGACTACCATCCTTTTTCATTCTATGTTCTTTTTATGTTTTTGTTATTTTTCATTTATTAGCTTAAGTCGAGTCTAGTCTTGGCTTAGCAACGCCATATTGTACATGTAATTAACCAAGATTGTTAACTCGCAACCAGTAAAGACTGCCTATATACAACAAAACCGTGTATTTCATGTCCCTACACCTAACGTTACAACCCTTTAAAATACCTCTTTGATAGTTTATCCTAGGTGCTTACGCCATGTGGTGGAGGTTTGATCCTTTCCCAAGCTTATGGTAATCTATTTTGCTATGACAGGTAGTGAGAGATGTTTTCCGTTTCCATAATGTGATATTACTTTATTACACCCGAGAGATGTGAGTATCTAAACACTATTTGTGAGGTGCTAGTGTATGACCTCCGTGCTTGTCTTTGGTCTTTAGTGGAACGATTATTTGTTGTAATTACTTTTATATTAGTGTTAAATGACCCTTAACTTGTATTTTGGTTAGAATAAAAGCGCATGTGCTTGAAGACAAGCAAATCTCAAGTGTAAGGGTATATGATGAGGCGAAAAATGAACCACTTTTAGGGGTTATTTAAGCCCGGAATTGAATTTATTTGATCAAATATTTCCCTAAATTGTTCCTTTTGTGATTTTAGGTACTTTGGCAGTGAAATCTGGAAAAGGAAGCAATTCGGACATTTTTGGAGCATAAAAGTGAAGAAAACGCCAAAGACTTAATTTTCCATACTTAGAATAGTGTATGACGGCGTCAAGAAGGAAATCCTGACGGCATCAAGAGTAAAATCCATGACGACCTAGAAGAAACGTGAAGGCATCACAAAAAGGGCGTCAAGAGTTAGTATGGTGACGGCCTGCATAAGGAGTATACATGACGGCGTCAGACCTAGATCTAGGCAGTCCGAGGAACTATTTGGCGGCGAGATGACGGCGTCAGACATTTGTTCCTGACGCCGTCACCTTCTAAAATATATATATAGTTTTCTAATTTTCATTCATAGGGAGGAACTTGTGTGGAGAAACCCTGGGGCCGAACTTTGTGAACCCTAGCTCGTATTTTACAGTAAATTCAAGGGTTTTCACCCCTTGAATCCTTTCATGTGCTATTGACATAAGTCTTCTCTTAATTCAATCAATATGTCTATGTGTTGGTTGTCTATATCTTGTGCCTGTCTTGATTTCACCATGTTAGGCTAGATCTATCTTGTGTTTGCTTAGATCTAATGAAACCTAGATGTTAATTTTGTGTTGATTACTTGTTTATGGTTGTATTGGATGAATGATTTCAATGGTAGGCTTAAGAAAACTGGCAGATCTCCATTATGTAACATGCTTGAACGTCTTAGGAAACATGAACCGATGTGTACTAGATTTTATTGGTTGTATTTAATGCATGAGTAAATTCTAATGACCCCATGTTAGGAGCTTCTTAGCCGGCTCGACATAGGAGTGAAGTAGGCACTCACAGGATTGGGGAAGTAAGTACGCCACCCCATGAATGGTATTAAGGAATATAATCCATCATCCACGCAACTATAACATGTAATTAACGTGTAAAAGATATCTAGGGAGATGTGAAATCTATGTAAACACATTTTCCCATATACTGCTCACAACTTTAGTTTAATATAGTTTATTTTCATTTTTAGTATTTTATTTTGATTGCATCTTTAGTATTGGGTTAGTTGATTAGCAACTAATTCCGCCCAAATCCTTAAAACACGAGATTTTAACTTGCTTTCTAAAAAATATAAAAATACAAAAAGAATCATCCCTCATCTCTAGACATAGTCTTTAGGTTTTCTAGTCCTAGCGACACTATTCCTAGATGAACGATCAATCCCCCGGTACTTGTCATTATACTATACTACATCGATCAGGTACACTGCCTGGTGGGGGTTGTAAGCTTCTCGAGATCCCTCGAGAGGTAAAGCCTGGTGCGATCCCCATGCAACATCTATCTCCGAGTCTCCATCATCCAATCCGACATCTTCCGTGATAGTTCTCCACTTGGTAAGTAGTTTTTCTTTACTCTTTTTCGTTCAATTATCCTTTGGACCTACCAATTTTGAAAACCCCCATCATCCGAGACCCTATCTTTGACCCATCTTTGATAAATCATAATGTCTTTCCTTTGATGTTTCGTAATCATGAGGTTACCATGTGATGATATTGTTCTACTCGAATCATGCGTTAATTAAGGAAAAATCTTTCACACCACTGATTTTTTGACCCCCCACCCATGTTTTCTGCATAAAGGAGTGTTTGGGTCATGGATTTAGAGTTTGAAAATTGATTTTTCCCTCGTAATTGCAGGAATCGTTTTCTGCTGGGTCTGACGGCGTCAGGCTCTCCTTCCCGACGGCGTCAGATGTGTCTGACGGCATGAACTTGTAAAATTCTCATTCTAATCATTTTCGTCCACTCTATCTTTTTTCCAGAAAAATGAGCAAGCGATCACGACAACACCGAGGCAGCTCATCTAGGTCCCAAAAAAATTAACTATGGGGAAATGGTCCACAGTTGGAGTGAGTTTGACAATGATACCGCTACAACTAAGTACGCAGAGCTTGTTTATCACCACATTGATGCTGGTGCTATGATTGATTGGGAGTTTCTGAGATCCCAAGGTTTAGAGGCTGAGTTCTTGGGGAGGATCCAAACCGATGGGTTCACGGGTCCTCAATGGGAGAGATTGTTCAGGATGAGGGAGACTGTGTACAGTGAGTTGGTTAGGGAGTTCTTTGCGATTTTTCGCTTTGATTTGGCGGAGGCCGGGACGGATATGGGGGGCACCACTATTTACTATAGGTTAGGAGGGGAGATTCGATCATGTTCAGTTACTGAGTTTGGGTGGAGGATTGGTTTGTACACTAGGGAGGAGGCTGTTGAGGGAGGTTTTATGCAGAGGTTATTGCATGGGAGACTGTGAGGAACAAGATGAGGTGCGCCACTTTTTGGCCGAGTATTGAGAACGGGGTGTACACCTCGACTACTGGGGCAGCCTCAATAAGGGACCCCATGATCAGGTTAGCCCATAGGTGCATCACATACAGCTTGTCGGGGCGTCATGGCACCACTCACCGTGTCAGTTCTTCAGATCTTTTCTACCTGTATACCATATTTTCAGCGGGTGTTTACTGTAACATCCCATTTTGGGTAGCGAGCTATTTAAAGACTAGTGTGGGGGAGAGGGATATTGACAAGGTGTATGGGGGGTGTTCGTGACCCGTTTGGCTCGATCTTATGGGCTACTTGTTCCCCAGATCATGGGGTACCTGAGCGACTGTGGGGCGTGTAGGGTGGTTAGGGCTAAATCCCTCAGGCAGATGAGCATCGTGATGCAGCTGGGGGACGGGACCTATACCTGGTACATGGCAGGAGGACCTGATGGTGTTGAGGATGATGATGATGATGAAGGGGCGCCCCAGCAGCATCAGTTCAGGGATTATGAGATTGGGTTTGCGGATTACTACCGACACATGAGTCGGGAAGACTTACAGGCACACCAGGGGGCCTGGATGGGTCAGGTGGACGCATGGCGAATCACCACTGACCAGCGCTTTGATTGGATGTATAATCATACCCTCCGCCAGATGCAGCACCTCTCCACCCGTGATCAGATCGAGCCCCGGCTACAGATCGACCCATTCCACGGTCGTGAGATGGACTACCCTCCCTACGGGTACACTGGGCACCTCCCACTTGGTTATGACTACCGTTATGGTCCTCCTCCCAAATGATTTGTCTTGGTGTCTGTTATGTTTGAACAATTTATTCATGGTGATGTAATTGGAAACAATTTAGACTGTAATAGTTTAGGTTATGACCTTTGTTGGCCTTGGATAATTTTTATTTTTATTTTTATGGTCACGTTAATTAGTAATGATATGATTTGCTTATGGTTTCATTCTTTTTTTTGTGTGATTTTTTTATTTTGTTTGATTGTTATTTGCTTCCGTATGCATGCTTTATTTTTATTGTTGGTAGATCATGTTTCAAAACTAAAATGATAAAAACACTTTACTTTGTTGTTTGTCCTAGTCTTAACTTCATCCAAATGTATTTCGCAAAAGATAAGTGTAAGGGGAAACCCCAAATATGTTTTTAAGAAACAAAACCAATCATGATTCTCCACAATATTAAGTGAACATGTATATTCGTATTTGTTGGAGTCAAATGCTTGTATCGAGTCATAATGATGTTTTGCAAGATTTTCCAGGAAGTAGGACGAAGTTTTTCATAAATTTTCCGGAAACTTAACATAAGAATTTCTGCAGATCACTTCTGACGGCGTCATGAGTTTACTCTTGACGGCGTCACGTGTAAAATTCTGGAAATTTTACCGGTTTTGTTTTACTAACGGAATCTTAAAGTTTTTGTTGAATCTTTAGTTTTATAATTTCCAGGAAATCTGCAAACCTCATTCCACAAGCATTATATCTTATTTTGTTTTCTAGGATTTGTTAGCATATATAGATTGCTGCCGATTTTACGCGAGGTTGCCTTGTCTGTTTTCTCAGGTTTTACAGGTTATGTATGACAAGAAGATGATTTATATTCTTGAAGGGAAGCTTTGATTGTTCATTTTCTTGGAGGAAGATCTAACCTGGCCACCTTATTATCCATACCGAGCGAATCAGGGGAGTATTTGATTTCATTCTTTTTACTTAATTCACTTTTACAATCTTTACTTGAACATTAGGGACAATGTTCATCCTAAGTGTAAGGGGAGGGTAAAATGATGATACCTTACAGATACACTTTCGCTTGAGTTTGTTTGTTTGATGGTAGATGTGTAATAAAACTATGAGAAATACTTGTTAGCGCAATTTTAGCGCCAAATTTAAATTTTTTTACAACATTTAGGAGTGAAACTTTAGCCATAGCAAGCGTCTCATGGTTAGGAGATTGTATGACTAGCACAAAACCGTACCATTCAGAAAAATTTTCCACCCAAATATGTGAGGTTCGCCTTTAGATTTGATAGGAAAAGCATTTATTATTAGTGCTTATGAGTGTACCGGTAGCATTTTGATTCTAGAACTTGCGTTAGTGATGCATCCCGAGACCGCTAGTGAGACTACATTCGTGTAGTAGGATTTACTACATGATAAGAGGTATTAGGATCACCCTTGTGTTAGACCCGTATTATAATTACTTGACCATTTAAGGCATATTACTTGGCTAGTAAAGTCAATTAATTTTTCCCACACCTTAGCGTTGTACTTATTTTTAGGACACGAAACCCCTAGTACACCCCTCCAAGCCTATCTTTTCGTTTCTAACTTTAAGCGTATTACTTAAAGGAAGAATTTGTTACACCCCACTTAAATGTACACCCAAATCGCCTTAGCCTTCCGTGTATGCACTCATCTTTAGTGCATTATTGTTATTTGTTAAACCCTTAGTTAATTATCTAATTGATTACATGGTTGCTAAGTCGAGTCATATCCTTGTGCATATTGTTTTGGGACGATTGGGACTCATGGGTAAAGTACTTATTTTATGGAGTAATGGGGAAGAACATCATATTATTACCCCCGTATGTACGTTAATCTTAAAAGTACTCTAAGTGTTTTGATTTTCTTAATTCGAGTCATTAGATTAGTTTTTTGTAAAGTATGTAAAAATTCAAGTGTAAGGGGAATATTCATTCCTATGATGTATTATTTTGGATGGTAGGGTAAGACATACGGACTACCATCCCTTTTCATTCTATGTTCATTTTATGTTTTTGTTATATTTGATTTATTAGCTTAAGTCGAGTCTAGTCTTGGCTTAGCAACGCCATATTGTACATGTAATTAACCAAGATTGTTAACTCACCACCAGTAAAGACTGCCTATATCCAGCAAAACCGTGTTTTCCATATCCCTACACCTAACGTTACAACCCTTTAAAAGACCTATCTGATAGTTTATCCTAGGTGCTTATGCCATGTGGTGGATGTTTGAATCTTTCCCAAGCCTATGTTAATCTATTTTGCTATGACAGGTAGTGAGAGATGTTTTCCATTTCCATATTGTGATATTACTTTATTACACCCGAGAGATGTGAGTATCTAAACACTATTTGTGAGGTGCTAGTGTATGACCTCCGTGCTTGTCTTTGGTCTTTAGTGGAACAATTATTTGTTGTAATTACTTTTATATTAGTGTTAAATGACCCCTAACTTGTATTTTGACTAGAATAAAAGCGCATTTGCTTGAGGACAAGCAAATCTCAAGTGTAAGGGTACATGATGAGGCGAAAAATGAACCGTTTTTAGGGGGTCATTTAAGCCCAGAATTGAATTTATTTGATCAAATGTTGTCCTAAATCGTTCCTTTTGTGATTTTAGGTACTTTGGGAGTGAATTCTGGAAAAGGAAGCATTTTGGACGTTTTTGGAGCGTAAAAGTGAAGAAAATGGCAAAGACTTAATTTTCCATGCTGAGAACAGTACCTGACGGCATCAAGAAGGAAATTGTGACGGCGTCAGGAGTAAAATCCTTGACGACCCAGAGTACCTGAAGGCGTCAGATGAAGGGCGTCAAGAGGTATTTTGGTGACGGCCTGCATATAGACTACACGTGACGGCGTCAAACCCAGATCTAGGCAGTCCGAGGACTTTATTGGCAGCGAGATGACGGCGTCAGACATTTACTCTTGACACCGTCACCTTACAAAATCTATATATACTTTTCTATTTTTCATTCGTTAGGAGAGGAACTTGTGTAGAGAATACAATGGTCGAACCTAATAAACCATAGGTCGTTTGTAACAGTATTTTCAAGGGTTTTCAACCCTTGACACCTTTCATGTTCAATTAAGATAAGTCCTCTTTTAATTCATTCAATATGTCTATGTGTTGTTTGAATGTATCTTTTGCTTGTCTTGATTTCAACATGCTAGGCTAGATCTTTCATGTGTTTGCTTAGATGTAATGAAACCTAGATGTTAATTATAGGTTGATTGCTTGTTTATAGTTCTAATGGATGAATGATTTCAATGTTAGGCTTAAGAAAACTGGCAGATCTCCATTGTGTAACTTTCTTGAACGTCTTAAGAAACATGAACCGATGTGTACTAGGTTTTTATGATTGTATTTAATGCATGAGCGAATTCTAGTGATCCCATGTTAGGAGCTTCTTAGCCGGCTCGACATAGGAGTGAAGTAGGAGCTTATAGGATTAGGGAAGTAAGTACACCACCCCATGAATGGTATTAAGGAATACAATCCATCATCCACGCAACTGTAACAAGTAATTAACCTGTAAAAGATATGTAGGGAGTAGTGAAATCTAAGTAAACACAATTCTCCCATATATTGCTCACACCACTAGTATAATTTAGTTTATTTTCATTTCTTGTATTTTATTTTGATTGCATCTTAGTTATTGGGTTAGTTGAATAGCAACTAATTCCGCCCACTCCTCTAAAAACCGAGATTTGTATAAATATAACAAAACTTAGCAATGATCGTAAAATATAAATAACGTTTTTAGGCGATATTTGTACTAACAAAATGCTTAAAGTTAGAAATGAAAAGATAGGCTCGGAGGGGTGTACTAGGGGTATCGTGTACTAAAAATGAGTACAACGCAAAGGTGTGGGAAAATTAATTGACTTTATTAGTCAAGTAGTTTGACTTTATTGGTCAAGTAATTATGATACGGGTTTAAACACAAGGGTTATCCTAATGCCTCTTATCATGTAGTCAATCCTAACTACACGAATGTAGTCTCACTAGCGGTCTCGAGATGCATCACTAACGCAAGTTCTAGAATCTAAGTACTACCGGTACACTCATAACCTCACATATTTGGGTGGAAAATTTTTTTGAGTGGTACGGTTTTTGTGCTAGTCATACAACTCCTATCCATGAGACGCTCATTAAGGTTAAAGCTTCACTCCTAAATGTTGTAAAAAAATTTAAATTTGTTGCTAAAATTGCCCTAACAAGTATTTCTCTTAGTTTTATTACACACCTACTATTGAACAAACAAACTCAAGTGTAATTGTATTCTCTAAGGTATCATCATTTACCCTCCCCTTACACTTAGGCTGAACATTGTCCCCAATGTTCAATGAAAAGGATGTAAAAGTAATGAAGGTAAAAGAATGAAAACAAATACTCCCCTGATTCGTTTGGTGTGGATAAATGGATAACATGGTTAAATCCTCCTCTAAGAAAATGAACGTTGAAAGCTTCCCTCCAGAAATATAAATCATCCTCTTGTCCAATATAACCTGTTTAACTTGAGAAAATAATCATGGAAACCTCGCGTAAAATCGGCGAATATATATATATATATATATATATATATATATATATATATATATATATATATATATATATATATATATATATATATATATATATATATATATATATATATATATATATAAAAGGATATAATGCTTGTGGAATGAATGTTCGCAGATTTCCTGGTATTTATAAAACTAAAGAATTAATAAAAACTTTAAGACTCCGTTAGAAAAACAAAACTTGCAAAATTTTTACACCTGACGCCATCAGGTTATGATCCTGACGTCGTCAGAGGGTTCTGAAAGAAATCTCATGTTAAGTTTCCAAAAAATTTCTGGAAAAACTTATGCCTTAATTCCTGGAAAATCCTGCAAAACATCATTATGACTCGATACAAGCATTTGACTCAAACAACTACTAATATACATGTTCATTTAATATTGTTGTGGTTCATGTCTAATTCCCGTTATTAAAAACAAATTTCGATTTCCCTTACACTTATCTTTTGCGAAATTCCTTTTTATGAAGTTAAAACAAGCAACAAGGTAAAGCATTTTACAATTTATTATGAATCATGATCCACAAACAATTAAATAAAGCATTCATACGGAAACAAATAAAATCAAATAAACAAACAATCAAAACAAATAAAACAAATAAAGCTTGGGTTGCCTCCCAAGAAGCGCTTTTCTTTATTTATGAGTCTTGTAGCTAGACTCAAGGTCATGGGCTACTACTTGACCTCATCATCAAATGTTTTGTCCTACTCATTGATCATTTCATTACCATTTTCTTGATAATGCTTAATGCGTAGTATGTTCACCGTGAATTCTCTACTCTCATCGTCCATTAACACAACAGCTCCGGTTTTAGAGGAACTTTTCACGATAAAAGGTCCATACCATCTGGATTTAAGTTTCCCTGGAAACAACCTTAAATGAGAGTTATATAATAGAACTTTGTCTCCTTCTGAGAACTCTTTGGGTCTCTTAATTCGTTGGTCATGCCATCTTTTTAACCTTTCTTTATATGTGACAGAGGATTCATACGTTTCCATTCTTAATTCATCAAGCTCCTAGAGCTGTAAGAACCTATTCGTTCCTGCGACCGTATAGTCTAAATTACATGTCTTAAGTGCCCAATATGCCTTGTGTTCCAGCTCTACTGGAAGGTGACATGCCTTGCCATAAACCATGCGGAACGGGGTTGTCCCAATAGGTGTTTTGTAGGCAGTTCGGAATGCCCATAGAGCCTCATCGAGTTTAAATGACCAATCCTTTCTATTTTGATTGATCGTCTTTTTGAGTATTCTCTTAATCGCTCTATTGGTGTTTTCAACTTGACCGTTGGTATGAGGGTGATAGGCGGTTGTTGATCCCAGTTGAGCAAACGATCTTATATAGAAGTTGACTTAAAGTAAACACTTAAGCTTGAATGCGGAATGTAAAAGCTTAATTTAAGAAGAATAATTCTCTATCAACACTTCCATATTATTAATACGAGCACTCAACAATGCTAGGGTTTTACAACCTTGAAGTGTAAATGAAAACTAAACAATACGTACATAATCTAACCCTAGGATCCTCCTTTTATAGGCCAAGGAGTCCTACTAGGTTTACAATAACTTTCTAATCAAGATAAGAATATTCTAGACTTATAAGATATACATTCAATCTATTCTATAATTATCTACTATGAATACATGCTTATCTCTTCAGCAGCAGTTTCCTTTAGCAGCATTTTCCTTAGCAGCACTTTGTCATCAGCAGCAGAATCATTTACTCTAGCAGCAGTTTCATCATAGCAGCAGTTTCACTCAGCAGCAGAACTCAAAACCCAACAATCCTCCCCTAAACTTAATATTTATTTCTAAATCATTAAGTTTCTTCAAAGCTCATCTAAACAACAGGAGGATGCTTCCAAACACTCAAGTCTTGAGATGTCTGTTGATCAAGTATCTTCTTATACTTTGACAGCAAATTGAATGCTTGATCATCAATATCATAGTCTTTCTGCAAGTTGAGTAATCCAGCACAATTAACCATCTGATTGACAGTATTCCAGTATCTTACCACTGGGTAATCCTTTTCAGCTAGCATATACAAAGTAATTGGTCCAATTTCCAGCATATGAACTCCAGAATCTTGAAAGAGTCTCCATCTTCTTACTTTGTATTGTACTATCTCTGTCCACTCGGAATCATCCATTGAAGGTTCATACATAAGTTTTAGAGCTCTCCATATAACATTATCTGACATAATTATGATATGATCAAGTTGATCTTTCTCATACTTTTTACCATCAAACTTCTCAGCTCCAAACTTTGCTTTGTACAACTTCCATAAATCATCAACATCCTCTCTATCAAAGTAGTGTAACATTTGTTGAAATCTAAGAAACCTGTGAGTCTTACCATCAGATCTCTGGACATCATGAAATGATCCAATGTTAGTATCATATCCTGTAGTTACTTTGATAATAGGATATTTGACTCCTAATGGTTTGGCATCAACTACTTCAGGATCTTCCATCTTGCCAACCATAGTGTAAACCTTCAATTGTTCTTTTAAATGCTCAGGAGGAATATGATCACAATCATTCTTAAACTCATCTCCTTCTGGCTTAGAACTGCTTTCTTTCCCTGTTTTCCTCTTCTTCTTTGCAACTGATTTTTGAACCACACCTTTTCTTTTAACAATTTGCACAGAAGAAGTAGTCTTAACTGCTTCATCAAGCTGCTTAACAACATCTGCTTCTTGAACATGCTCTACTTCAGTTACTTTTTCAGGTACCAACTTCTTATTCATCTGAGCAATATGTTCCAAGTCTTCAGCACAACCCATAGGATAAAAAGTATCCGTTTGTCTTTTAGCCACTTGATACAAGTCATAAACCTCTTGATCAGACTTAGGTTTTAACTGCACCAATTTCCATCCTTTCATATTCTTCAGATATCTTTCATACTCTTTTCTCTTTTGTAATGGAGTTAGACCTCTAAGTACGTTTTTCTTCTTTCTACTAGCAGCATCTTCTTTCTTTTTCTTAGCTGCGAACTTACTTACCCAAGATCTCACATCAAAAGTTTGATCTTCATTATCCTCAATCTTGATCATCTTGTTGAGTTCAATATCAGCCTCTATTCTTATCTTCTCATCCAACCATTCATCATACCTCCTTAAATCTTCTGTCTCCTTTTCAATCTTTTCCTTTTCTTTCTGAGCCAGCTGTAGATCTTCTTGATCAATCATCTCTTGTTCTTTCAAAGCAGCAGCTGAGTCATGTTCAATTTGTAGTTCCTTAGGCCATAGATTAAAATGTAGTACAGAGTAGTCAAACCCCTTATACACCCATTGAGGTTCTGCAACTTGCTTGCCCTTTCCTTTGTCAGTAGATGAAGATACTATCTTCTTTGGTTGAGCAGCATGTTCTCTAATTACAACTCCTTTTAGAGGTAAACTTGGTATAGATGATGTGGTTGTTATTGTAGGTTGTTGTGGTAGTGATGGTGTTGGTAGTGGTGTATGTTTTGAAGATGATTCACATGGAACTTCTGAAGTCTTCTTACTTAACAAAACCATTGCTTCAGCAGCAGCATTATCACTAGACCCAGCAGCAGAGTTTTGTGCATCAGCAGAAGTTACTTTTTCACTAGCAGCAGGATCAGTAGGATCCTTAGCAGCAGAATCATGAGCAGCAGTAGAGTCATTAGTCTTGTCAGTAATAGCAGCATTTTCAAGCTCTTTCACCGTTGAATCCCCCAAAGTCTATAAAGCTTCACCCATTACCCCTATTACCTTCACTAATTGCTCAAGCTCCAAAGTCTTGAGTTTTTCCACCAGCTTTTCTTGAGTAGCAATCACTTTTTCCATTACCACCTCATTCGCTGATTGATCAGCAACCACAAAATTTTCAGCATCTTCAGGACTTTCCACATCCATGTCTCCAATCGCTGGAACTTCCCCTGAAGCCATTTCTTCATTCATAACCTGAGCACTTTCAACCCTCTTCAAATTTTCCTCCCCTGAACTCATTACATCTTCATTCCTCCCCTGTTTAGAAGCATCATCCTCTTCCAAATGTGTAGAGAGTTCAGGTGAACTAATAACTTGAGAAGTGCCCACCTTCTTTAGCCTTTTCAATGAGGTTGAAGTGTTTGATTTGTTCAATTTCTTAATCTGTTTCTTCAATGGTGTGATTATCTTTCCTTGACTTGTAACCACTGTAGACAGAGTAAGAACCTTATCTTCCAAAGTAGTACACTTTAACCCCAAATTGGTACAAGTAACCGTCAATTCCTGAATGAGTTGCATAGTAGTCTCATCACTTCGACCTGTGTTACCTGGTCCGATAGGTGAATCATGGACATTGTCATCATGTACAAGATTTTCCGTCAATTCATTGGTCACTGGCCTGTCCTCATCATTTCGACCTGTGTAACCTGGTCCGAGAGGTGAATCTTGGGACATAAACTCAGTATCAAACCTAGTTTGATCATCTGAGCCCCCTATATTTTCCATTTAGCTAGGGTTACTATCCTGAGAAGTAGATTCAGTAGAATCCTTTTCTCTAGATGTTGCCTTGGATTGGGTCTTATTTATGTTGTCACTATCCTGCTCTGCTGCTAAGCTAGAAGCAGTAGTGACAGCCCTCACCAACATGTCCCCTCCATCAACTAGGACAGCCTCATATGGTACAGCCATACTAACACTACCCTAAGGTAGATCAGTGTTCTTTTTGGTTTTCCTACGGGTATAGTGTATTTTAGGTTGTGTGGCAGATGCAGAAAAATTGGGTGTGTAATGGGAATCAGTAGGATTTCCTGATCCTTCACCCTGAATATTTTGCACAAGTTGCACCATATAAGGTGTAAGATTTGTATGTGTACCTGAAAAACTTTTTCCATGCTTAACCAAGAAAGTGAAAGTTTTTTAAATCAATCTTGGAGCTTCATAATAACCAGCATGGGATCTAAAATCAGTAAGTTGGTCAACAATAAAGAGCTGTAGAAATCTTGGATAAAGAAAATAAGAACTAGACTCTTTAACACTTTTAGCAATCCCCTCCAAAATCATATTTGAAGAATTAAATGGTTGACCTGTGCTTAAGCATACCATTGCAGAAGCAATAGTAGCACTAAACTCATGTCACCCAGAAGTTTTAGGACTCAAACAATGAAGGAGAAGGTGTACCAAAAACTTGTATTGAGGACAGAGGAGAGCTTTTTGAAATTTTAAATTGTTATGCTTGCCCTCATACCCCAAAGTTTTTAAACCAGCAAAAATAACAGAATTAGCAAGGCAAGTAGTCTTTGTTTCATCATTTAAGAGAAGAGATTCCCTTATAAATGATTCAGTGATATGAACCTTTTGCCTATCTACCAAAGCACTGACATATTTTTCCCCATTCATAGATTTGACTTTAGCAGTAAGCCAAAACTGTTTGATGTAGGAAACTTATATAGTAGGATTCACAGTGAGTGCATACCGAAGAGAAGTAGCATTCAAAAATTTAACCATATATGTGAGCTCTTCAGGAACCAACTCTTCATCCAAAATAGCCACACTATTGTGTTGCTCAGCCCAGGTACATGCACATTCCATGAATTAGGGTTTAGATAAATTGGGGATAATTGATTTTGACAATAATGGAGTGTTAGGGTTTGTGATAACTTCAATTTGGAGCGTGTAGAAACCAATTATGAAGATTAATTAGGTTTTAAACTGATTGGTAGAAGTTACACATACCACCCTCTCACTTACAACCGGAGCAGCATAACCCAGTCATCCACAACTAGCAGCAGAGTAAAAAAACTAGCAGCAGAGTAAAAATAAGCCAGCAGCAGAGTTGACTATTCAAACTTGGTCAAAAAGTCAATAACCCATAACAATTAATGCGATTGATACTCCAAAATCCCTATAAAACCGGACGTAATCTTTTCCCTAAATCATCACAATCAAACCCTAATTACAATTTGAAACGCCAATCACACAATCAAATCTTCAAATCACCCAAATCAATTCATCCAATCACAATGAAATCTTCACCCGAAATAATTAACATCTCATCCGATTCTTCTTCAGAAGATGAATCTCCTTTTGAAACATATGTCCCTCCATTCCGTCCTCCTCACAATGGTTGTAGAACCAAGGAACAAGCTAGAAAGAGGAAGCATGACCTTCCAGTCTTCAAAGATCTCCTACACTTGAATCAAACCCCAAGTACTTCGAGGGGTAAAGAGGTGATGTACCCCAAGTCTCCATCGTCTTCAGAATCATCAGAAGACCCTGCTTGGATCCCAATCAGACCACCATCTCCCAAGGAGCTTGTTTCCCCCTTCATCTGCACATCATCAGATGAGGATGAACCAGACTACAATCCACCATCCACTCCAGAAAGACCATCATCATCAAGGCCAAGATCCAAGACATCCACCAAGGTAAGAAAAGCAAACCCTCCACTTCCTAAGGAGAGGAAGATTGTACTTGGACTACCGTGGCCTAGAAAATGATGTATTAAGTCTTTTTATTTGAGGTTGTGATGTAGCAGTCTTTTGTTATTTCAGAATATGATGTGGATGTTCTCTTTTGTTGAATGTACTCTTTGTAATTGATGAATGAAATCCTTTGAATTTCTGTTATAATATGCTTGAAAATCATCAATTCTCAACTTATCTTGCAAAATGTTAGTCCAAACACCACAAAGTACACAAGAAAGTATACTAGCAGTAGAGTAAAATAGCAGTAGAGTACATTGCATCTTAATCACTTACTTCTTAAGAAGCAGCAAAAACAGATGAACAATCAACACAAGACCTTTACACTTTTTACAAAAACAGTAAGAGATAAGTTTTTCAAAGATTAATCATACCAATGTTTGCAATTAAGAATTGAAATCTTCCTACATCAAAATGTTTAGTGAGAAGATCAGCAACATTGTTATCAATATGAATTTTGACAATTTGAATTAACTTCTTTTCATAGCAATCCCTTATGAAATGATGTCTTATCTCTATATGTTTTGTTTTTGAATGAAAAACATCATTTTTAATTATGCAAAGTGTGCTGTTGTTATCAATATGAATTTTGGTGTTCATGAAATTGTACCCATAATCCAGTAGTTGATTTTGCATCCATAGCACTTGACCACAGCAACTTGAAGCAGCCACATACTCAGCTTCAGTTGTAGAATTTTCAACCACTGTTTGTTTCTTGCTTTGCCATGACACCAATCTGTTTCCAAGAAATTGACAACCTCCAGTTGTAGACTTTCTATCCAAGCATGCACCAGCATAGTCACTGTCTGAATATGCCACCAAATCAAAAGGTGAATCCTTAGGATACCATAGGCCCAATTTAGGTTGATGCCTTAGATACCTAAAAATACTCTTCACTGTAATGAGATGTGATTCTTTGGGACAAACTTGGAATCTTGCACAGGCACATACATCAAACATAATATCAGGCCTTGATGCTGTAAGATACATCAATGAGCCAATCATAGATCTGTACAAGTGAACATCTACTTCTTTTCCATTCTCATCCTTCAACAAAGGTTTGTTGGTATCCATGGTTGTCTTAGCAGGCTTAGCATCTTCAAATCCAAACTTTTTCAAGATGTCATTCACATGCTTATCCTGACTGATAAATATGCCATCTTTCTTTTGAACCACCTGTAGTGCCAAGAAGAAGTTGAGTTCTCCCATTGAACTCATTGCAAACTTATCCTTCATAAGCTTCTCAAAATCAACTCACATTGCTCTGTTTGTAGATCTAAAGATGATGTCATCTACATAGATTTGTACCAGCAAAATATCATCTTTTTGTCTTTTGAGAAACAAAGTCTTGTCAATCTTTCCTCTACTGAACCCAGAGTCCAACAAATATGTTGACAAGGTATCATACCAAGCTCTTGGAGCTTGATGTAGTCCATACATTACTCTATTCACCTTGTAAACTTTGTCAGGATAATCTGGGTCCTCAAAACCTGGTGGTTGAGACACATAAACTTCTTCTGTAATGGTCCCATAAAGGAAAACACTCTTTACATCCATCTGATACACCACAAAATCTTTGAATGAAGCATAAGCCAAGAATAGTCTAATGGCTTCTATTCTTGCCACTGGTGCAAATACCTCATCATAATCAAGTCCCTCTTGTTGTGTGTATCCTTGAGCTACAAATCTAGCTTTATTTCTGATGACTATCCCTCTTTCATCTCTTCTACATCTGAAAACCCATTTAGCACCAATAACTCTTTTTCCATTTGGCAAATCAACCAAAGTCCATACTTCTTGTAGCTTAAATTGCAGAAGCTCATCTTGTATTGCTTCCACCCAACTAGCTTCTTCTAGGGCTTTGTAAGTGTTCTTGGGTTCAATTTGAGATAGAAAGCAGGCAAAAAGCAATTTTGTAGATCTTTATGACTGTTTCTTTGATGCAGAGATCTAGCAAAGAAACTTTGATGTTGAAGATCTTTGAGCTCTTTAGTCATTTTCCTTGTTTGTACAGATGATTAAGGATCACTTAGAATTTGTTCTTTAGGATGATCCTTGTGAATTCTTGTAGTAGTAGTAGGGCTAACAGGAATATTGAGTTCCAAATTAGTATAGTCTACTTCAGCTCCAAATAATTTACCATCAAGAGCTTCATCATTTGTGTCATCCTAGATATTCTCTAGAGGAGGCATATTAGGATCTTCAGGATAATCTGTATCATCAAAAGGTTTATCCTGAGCATTCAAAGAAGGAAACTGTGATGTAGTAGCAGAGTGAGTAGGCTTGGCAGCAGAATAGATAGAAGTAGTAGTTGCTTGTTTTGGTCTAGCAGTAGAGTCTTCTGAGTCAGCAGTAGAGTCTTCTGGTCTAATTGGAGAGTCAGCAACAACTTCTTTTTGAGCTTCATTGGGTATCTTTTCTGCATCAATAGGAGTTACAACATCTGCTTGAGCTTCCTTAGGTTTCTCTGGAGGAACATCATCTTCTTGTGTATCTTGATTTTGCTGTAAAGGTATGAAAGTAGGACCAACCTTCAGTTTCTCAATCAAAACAATGTCTTCTTGTGGTTTGTTAGTGTCAATACTAGCAATAACAGGTACATAATTCATTGTCTTGGTTAGGATGTCAACATCAAACATCCATTCAGGTCCTTTTCCTGCAGCATTAGATGTGTTCTCACTAAACTTGATATGCAAATTCTCCTCTACATGTTTGGTTCTCTTGTTATATACTCTGAAAGCTTTACTATGTACAGAGTAACCAACCAAATTCCCTTCATCAGCTTTCTCTTTAAACTTGCCTAACTGATCTTTAGTGTTCAAAATAGTGACAGGACATCCAAATCGCTTAAGAAAATCAATCATTGGTTTCTTCCCATGAAAGAGCTCATATGGAGTTTTGTTGTGAGGCTTCACTACCTTACTCCTGTTCTGCACAAAACATGCAGTGTTTACAGCTTCAGCCCAAAATGGTATAGGTAGTTTAGAATCAGCTAATATCGCTCTTGCAGCCTCAATAAGTGTCCTATTTCTTCTCTCTGCAACCCCATTCTGCTGTGGAGTTCTTGCAACACTATACTGTCTTAAAATGCCTTTTCCCACACAGAATTGGTTCATCACACTATTCTTGAACTCAGTACCATTGTCACATCTTATAATCTTCACTTTGTGGTTGTGCAGATTTTCGACTCTTGTAATAAATTCTTTAAGTACAATTGGGGTTTCATCTTTAGTGGCTAAGAACACCCAGGTGAACCTGCTGTAATCATCTGTGACAACTAGGCAATATGACTTCTTATTCAAACTTTTCACAAAAACAGGCCCAAATAAATCCATGTGTAGCAAATGCAAGGGCTCTGTATTTGTTGATGAATGCTCAAACACTCATCATTTTTGGTTAAATCTGAGCTGCAAAACATTTAAAAATACTCAAAAAGGCATCAAAATAATGAAAATATTCCAGGAATTGTGTTTTATATGTTTCAGATGCAAAATGAGTAAAAACAGATGAAAAACGTACAAAGTTTGCATAATTGGCAGTTTCAGTCCCCCAACTTTCAAAAATTGGCAAAAATAGTCCCTAAGTACTTATTTTAAAAGAAAAGTCACCAAAGGTCCTTTTAAAATCATAAGTTGTAATATTTAGTCCTTTGGTGAAAAATTTCAAAAGTTTTGAGAAATTTGCAATTTAGTCCCTGGAGTTTCACAGTTGGCAAAAATAATCCCTGGGATTTCAAATTTTGGAAGTTATCATTTGTGGTCCTTTGGATACTTATTTTGGCATGAATGGTCCTTGGGTGGGAAGTTTTGATAATTCACAAGTTAGACCCTTCAAGTTTCACATTTGACACATTTGGTCCTCGAGAATTTTAAAAGTGAAAAATAACATTCATGGTCCTCGGATTATTAAAACTTGACATAATTTTACCCTTGGATAACTTTGGAGCAGCACCAAATCCTACCCCTAAACTTTTAGTTAATGACAACTTTGGTACTTGTTTTTTTTACATAAGCTACAACCAAACGGACCATGAGTTAAATAAAAAGCCCACCCAATCCATACCCAAGCCCACCAATTAACCCTTAGCCCAACATCCCACAAATAAAAAAACCATCCCTACCCCGTTTATTACTCCCTCCAAGCCAACAGGTCAAACAAAAGTTTGACCACATCTTATCCCTCCCCAACTTGCCTGCCAAATCCCCCTGCATACTCCACCCTCCATCACCAACTCTGCCATCTCCCATTCTATGTTCCCCCAACTTCCAAGTACCTCCAATATGCATTGATTACACAGAGAATATCTCCAAGTCACATATAGCTGCCAAAACTCCAATTCCCGCCAAAAAATGCCATCTGATGGCTAGGATTATTTACAAAGATCCAATGGCTGAAAGATGATGGGAAAGAACCAGAGGGGCCCAAGGAACTCCAATCTATTATAAGAAAGAAGAAAGAAGCAGAGAAAAAATGTGTAGTTTTATAGTTTAGCTTAGCTTAACGTGTGAATAGTTTTTCCATTTCTAGTTTTAATAATTAGCTTAAAACACGTGTATCAACATTTTTAGTGTAATCTCAAGTCCCTTTAGCCTCAATTTTAATTTTCCAGTATTATTTGAGAATTTGCTAATTTTCACTCAAAATCTCTTATTGCTTAAATCCTGTTAAAAGTAGTTGTTTGTTGCTCATTTAAGCTCAATTTGGCTTACTCATAAGCTTTATTGAGTTTTTAAAACATATTAATCAGTTTCTATTCAAAATCTCAAAAATACCAAAAATCATAAATAAATAGAGTAAAATTCAAAAATCAATGGAGGTGATGAATAAGACCTGAAGCAAGGTGTAATTTGGATTGTTTTGGATAGTAGAACCTCAGGGGAGGTGTAGGAGGAGTTCATTGTCCTTGGTACCTTAATCCTCAGTTGAACCATTTGTAAGTATATTTTCAGTTTTTTTTTTTTCTTTTTTTTTTTTTTTTTTTTTTTTTTTTTTTTTTCGCATAGTAGCTATAGCTTGACTTATATACTGCTTATTAGCTTAGTTTGTGTTTGTTTAGCTTAAATTAGCTTGTTATAGCTTATTTTGAAGTTATGTTATACTTATGTATGCTTATTCTCAGTTTGGCTGTGCTACTGCCTTGATTTATTTAAAATTGCAAAATTAAGTTCTTGTTGTTGTTTGTTGAATTTAAATGTTCAAATAGCTTCCAATTCAGTTTAGAAAAATAGTTTGATCTTTGGTTTGGTAGATTTAAGCCTAAATCACCCATTTGCTTTGAAAAGCCTTAGCAGACATCATATAAAGGGGTGTTTGGATTTGTTCTATCCTGGCTTTGTTGTTGTTATTGTACAAACATCATCATACATTCATGATTACTTAGTTGTATTAAGTCACAAGGAACACAATAAACTCAACCTTGTTAGTTAAAAGTCAAGAATCAATTGTATCACTTCTATTTCAATAACTGTTAGGATTAGTGGATCCCAAATCCTCTTTTTAGTTATATAAGTTGTTAAGTTCACTTAATCTAGGACCATATCATCGTATAACATCATGATAAATCAGTAGAGATCCCTAGAAGTTCATAAAAGTCAACATATTCAAAAACTTGAAAAAAGTCAAAAAAGTTTTCGACTGCAGAAATAGTTTTTGATTTTTCATTTCTTCGTTATAAGTCCGTTAGACCTGAAATTTGGTTTTTAGCTTATTTTATTTCTTATCTACTTGCTGGTATTTTAATTTTAATTTTTAGATTTGTTTTACAAGGCATAATCGACCATTTTCGGGCTGCAAAAGCACGTATTTTACTGCAGAAAAAGTTTTTGATTTTTCATTTCTTCGTTATATGTCCGTTTTACTTGAAATTTGTTATGCAAGTTACTGGGTTGGTAATCTAGTTGTCTATATTTTTTTTGGATTTTTTAGATTTTATTCTAGCAGCTTTTCTGCCCTTTGTACCCATTTTTGACCCATGCACAGCCAATTTTTCTTTTATTTTTAGTTTCTTGATTTTTCACTCAATTGATCTAAAATTTGTTACGGAGCTTCTTTGGTAGTTAGGCTAGTTGCTAGTATTTTTATTTTTGTTTTTGTAATTTTTCTTGATAGCTTATTAGGCCTCCAAAGTTGCCCCGGTAGCCATTTTTTTCTGCAGTCCCTTAGGTATCTTTTAGCTTATTTAGTGCTTTTTAGCTTATGTAGACAGCTTATTTCTGTCCCTTTAGATCATTTTAGGTCCCCATAGTTTAGCCTTTAGCTTATTTCCCCTTAGGATAGCTTAAGTTAGCTTATTTATAGCTTTTAAGATTTCAAAAATTTTCTTTTATATAGCATATATAGTAACTGTTTATAATTGGCCTCCTTATCTACTTATTTAATGAGTTTTAGAAATAGTCATAGTTATGAAAAATGTTAGTTTTCATAAGTTTAGTTAGTTTGCAATAGAAAATTTCAATTTTTTTTTTTTTTTTTTTTAAAAAAAGGGGTGTTGCCAAGGGTCCAACCTGGGTCACCCAATTTAAACAGCAAAGTCCAACACAATAGCCCATCACCAACTGCTCTACTCAGTGTTACTTGTTGTAGTTTCTTAAGTTTAATATTTATTGTAGTAGATTTATTTGTTTAGCTTTATAACTTATATATAGCTTATTATTGCTTTTAAACTGCTTATTAGTTTCCCCCTCCAACTTTTCATATTTTTCTTAGGTCTGTAATAGGTTTATTTAGTTTCCAAAAAAAAATTCAGATTTTTCCCAAGCTTTTTAACATTTTTAATAATTAAATTTAGTTTATACAGTTTTTAATTAATAATTAAAAAGTCTAAAAAATATTTTCCTTTTTTCTAAAAATTTTCTTTTATCATTAGGTTCTTAGAAAAGTAATTTTCATCCCCGTAGGATCAGTATTTCTCATTTTTCACTTTTTATTTTGTACCTTCGCGTAAATTTAATCTGAACGTACACGTTTTTAGTTATTAAACGGTTTTAGGTTTCTAACTTTCACGTAATCATCTATATAGCTTATTTAAGCTATTTCCTTATAGATTCCTTAGTATAACCAATCTCAAACCCCTTTTTGTCCAAATTCACCCGATCACAAGCCCGTTTTAATACCTTTGCACGCCTCGCTGGGACATAACGACCCGGGGAAACACTATATTCCACGGAGATTGACTCTGAGCAGTTTGACCTTGTTGACCATTCACCTGGTCAATTAGGTTGACTGTTCTGAGCAAATCAAATTTTGGCGCCGCTGCCAGGGAGGTTGTGCGCGTTTTTCTAAAAATGGTTTTGCGTATTGGTGAACCTGGATATACATCCATTGTATATTTACCCACCCTTGTTCATATTATCTTCTTATTTTCAAATAAAAACAAAACGGTTCACGAAAGTATTTTAAAAACAGTTTTCAACGAACACAAAAAACCCAAAAAGATTTTCCTTCTTATTTGTATATAAAATGTCTTTCCAAAAACCCAAAAATATTTACCTTTACCCTCTCACATCTTTGATTATTCATTCCTTACCCTCCCAAACTTTTTGATTCTTTCTATGTCTCATCCACACCTTCTTATTTGCCAATGGTGTAGTAGTCCTTATAATGGTGACAATTGCCCTAGTTGTGGCATGGTAGAGTCAGGAAACGGGTTTGTCTATAACCATAATCCCTATTCCTACCATGACACCACTGATTCATTCCATCAGCTACCACACCATGAGACTCAGTAGTTTTACTGTGGTGGTTCACACTATAGTTCTGATTGTGAATCGGGAAACACGCTTGTCTATGAGCAGTTTCCTGATAACAATTATGACTCTAGCACATACGACTCACAGCCACATCAGTTTTACTGTTGTGAGTATTGTGGAGGTCCACACCTCAGCTCGGATTGTCAAACAAGGAATCCATTTCCTTGTAACGATTATGACTATCCGTATCATGACCAACCTCCACCGTACCAAATGATTCACACAACTCCTCAAGAAACTCAGCAAGACCTTTGTCTAAAGGCTCTTGAAATTTTAAAAGAACTTAAGGAGGAATTGAATAGCACAGCATTTCAAAATGCTCCCAGTTTTTGTTGTGTATATTGTAGGGGTCCTCATGATGATTATCAATGTCAAGCTTTCGGTTTTGACAAATCCTCATCCCCACAATGTTCTTTCATTCAAAATTCACATGAGAAATCCATGGAATAATTGCTAGCTGAAGAGCAGGCTGCTAGAATAAATTCCCAAGATGCCTATGAAAAATCTGTTAGGGAATCAATTGCAAAAGAAGAAGCAACCAAATCTAGCTCTCAGTTCCGTTTTATTCCTGATGACAGTGATGATGAAGATACCCTTGATGTCCTTCAATTTTATAAAACTTCATCAAGTTCATCAGTTGAGATTCCATCTCAACAACTACTATCATACCCGAGGTTCCCACTCACTCTCTGAGCATGGGGGATGAGCATCTTGACACTATTCCTAAAAAGGAATCGGACAAATTCATAAAGTCTAGTGTTGAGAACCTTGTCCCAGTCCCAAGAGAGTCACAGGGAATTCTTGAGCATATGTGTGATCTTCCTTCCCCTCTTGAGTGTTCAAACGATCATTTTGAGACTTTCTCAGATTTCTTGAGCATATGTGTGATCTTCCTTCCCACAGTCTGATGTTGATCCTCTTCTTGAGGAGTTCGCCGATGAACTTACTCACATCAATCCACTTTCATTGGAAAGTGATGATGGTCTCCTCGATTTCGAAGCTGATCTGGGAGAAATTGAAAGTCTCTTATATCATGATCCACCACTCAGTTCTTATCCCAATAGTCCACAAGAGAATGATAATCACTTTGTTCCCGAATCATTCAAAACTACTCTCACCAATCCTCTATTTGAATTCGAATCTGAATTCACTTTGATTTTTGATAATCCAATCTTTGGTATTCGGAATGAGGATTGTGATGAGTCTATTCCGGAACATGAGTTCACAGATTCAAATCTTGTGAATGATTCTCTTCATGAGGAGTTCTCCGGTGAACTCACTCATCATATCATGACTCCTCCGGAGTTTGATAGCCCGGGGGAGATGCACTCAATCATGAGAATTTGCAAATTCCCGCCCACCCTCCCGGGATGTTTTTGAGCTTAACCCTTGAAATCCAAAATCAGGCTAATGAGCCTGATCTCGAGGAAGAAGATCAAATCATGATTTTCATCATGGTTTTCTTCCTTTTCTTCACCTATAAGGTGACTTCTTCTCTACTTCACTCCTTCGGGAATGAAGATACCATCTTTGATCCCAGCATTTTCATTTACCATTATCTTGAGCCGGATACTTATCTCATCGGTGTGGAACTTTCATGTGCTTCAAATGTTTGTCCAAACATCTTGAATGAAAGTCCGATGGAGAATGTTCCTTCCACATCATGCTTCCCTAAGAACAAATGAATTCGGGGTCGAGTCAAGCTAGTGACTCGATAAACAAAAACAGTAGCATGTTTATAGGGTTTTCACCCTAAGTGTGGGGGAGTTACCCCTACTGTGGTTACTTATAAAGTGAAAATACATACTGGTGTTTCCACATTTAGCTTGTAATGTTGCCCTTTTACGTTCAAAGAGTCGGCATAATACCTGGGACTTTGAATATTGAGGACAATATTCATTCTAAGTGTGGGGGGTATTCTAGCGAATTTTATCACATTTTACTATCTAATACCCCAGTTTTTGGCCAAAATTTCAAAAATTTTAAAAATTTTTCACTGGTGCTTCAAAATTTTTGTGGTTATCAGTCCGCCATGTCTAAACGACAAAAGGATTGGCTAATCCAGGAGCAAACGGCTCTTGGTAAAGATATATCAAATCCGTTGATGGCTTGCAATTTGCCCAAAATTGTATGGTATCTCAACTCGCCATATCCAAAAAAGTGAATGAGTTGGCTAGCCCACAAGATTATGGCTTGTGGTAAAGCCAGTGGAAAAACCATAATTGGTAATCAGCTCACCAAGATGTTGACTATTCCATCAAGAATTGGCTAGTCCAGAAGCAAACGGCTTTTGGTAAAGACAAATCAAATCCGTTGACAGCTGTTGGTTTGCTCAAAATCACATGGTTATCAAGTGGACCATAGTTCTTACTTGAACTGATACATATAGCTACTCCAGAAGTAATGGCTTTTGGTAAAGAGATTAAAATCCATTAAATTTTTAAAACAGTTTATTGCTAGGGACTAGCAATAGTTTAGTGTGGGGGATTGATGAGTGCTCAAACACTCATCATTTTTGGTCAAATCTGAACTGCAAAACATTTAAAAACACTCAAAAAGGCATCAAAATACGGAAAATATTCCAGGAATTGTGTTTTATATATTTCAGATGCAAAATGAGTAAAAACAGATGAAAAACGTACAAAGTTTGCATCATTGGCAGTTTCAATCCCCCAACTTTCAAAAATTGGCACAAATAGTCCCTGAGCACTTATTTTAAAAGAAAAGTCACCAAAGGTCCTTTTAAAATCATAAGTTGTAATATTTAGTCCTTTGGTGAAAAATTTCAAAAGTTTTGAGAAATTTGCAATTTAGTCCCTGGAGTTTCACAGTTGGCAAAAACAATCCCTGGGATTTCAAATTTTGGAAGTTATCATTTGTGGTCCTTTGGATACTTATTTTGGCAAGAATGGTCCTTGGGTGGGAAGTTTTGATAATTCACAAGTTAGACCCTTCAAGTTTCACATTTGACACATTTGGTCCCCGAGAATTTTAAAAGTGAACAATAACATTCATGGTCCTCGGATTATTGAAACTTGACATAATTTTACCCTTGGATAACATTGGAGCAGCACCAAATCCTACCCCTAAACGTTTAGTTCATGACAACTTTGGTCCTTGTTTTTTTTACATAAGCTACAACCAAACGGACCAAGAGTTAAATAAAAAGCCCACCCAATCCATACCCAAGCCCACCAATTAACCCTTAGCCCAACATCCCACAAATAAAAAAACCACCCCTACCCCGTTTATTACTCCCTCCAAGTCAAAGGTTCAAACAAAAGTTTGACCACATCTTATCCCTCCCCAACTTACCTGTCAAATCCCCCTGCATACTCCACCCTCCATCACCAACTCTGCCATCTCCCATTCTATGTTCCCCCAACTTCCAAGTACCTCCAATATGTATTGATTACACAGAGAATATCTCCAAGTCACATATAGCTGCCAAAACTTTAATTCCCGCCAAAAAATGCCTTTTGATGGCTAGGATTATTTACAAAGATCCAATGGCTGAAAGATGATGGGAAAGAACCAGAGGGGCCCAAGGAACTCCAATCTATTATAAGAAAGAAGAAAGAAGCAGAGAAAAAATCTGTAGTTTTATAGTTTAGCTTAGCTTAATGTCTGAATAGTTTTTCCATTTCTAGTTGTAATAATTAGCTTAAAACACTGGTATCAACATTTTTAGTGTAATCTCAAGTCCCTTTAGCCTCAATTTTAATTTTCCAGTATTATTTAAGAATTTGCTAATTTTCACTCAAAATCTCTTATTGCTTAAATCCTGTTAAAAGTAGTTGTTTGTTGCTCATTTAAGCTCAATTTGGCTTACTCATAAGCTTTATTAAGTTTTTAAAACATATTAATCAGTTTCTAATCAAAATCTCAAAAATACCAAAAATCATAAATATATAGAGTAAAATTCAAAAATCAATGGAGGTGATGAATAAGACCTGAAGCAAGGTGTAATTT
The DNA here is from genome assembly GCA_030686995.1 of Artemisia argyi. Lineage (NCBI taxonomy): Eukaryota > Viridiplantae > Streptophyta > Magnoliopsida > Asterales > Asteraceae > Artemisia > Artemisia argyi. The sequence continues at coordinate 198,153,525 of CM060702.1, forward strand.
GGATTGTTTTAGATAGTAGAACCTCAGGGGAGGTGTATGAGGAGTTCATTGTCCTCAGTACATTAATCCTCAGTTGAACCATTTGTAAGCATATTTTCAGTTTTTTTTCGCATAGTAGCTATAGCTTGACTTATATACTGCTTATTAGCTTAGTTTGTGTTTGTTTAGCTTAAATTAGCTTGTTATAGCTTATTTTGAAGTTATGTTATACTTATGTATGCTTATTCTCAGTTTGGCTGTGCTACTGCCTTGATTTATTTAAAATTGCAAAATTAAGTTCTTGTTGTTGTTTGTTGAATTTAAATGTTCAAATAGCTTCCAATTCAGTTTAGAAAAATAGTTTGATCTTTGGTTTGGTAGATTTAAGCCTAAATCACCCATTTGCTTTGAAAAGCCTTAGCAGACACCATATAAAGGGGTGTTTGGATTTGTTCTGTTCTGGCTTTGTTGTTGTTATTGTACTGACATCATCATACATACATGATTACTTAGTTGTCTTAAGTCACACGGAACACAATAAACTCAACCTTGTTAGTTAAAAGTCAAGAATCAATTGTATCACTTCTATTTCAATAACTGTTAGGATTATTGGATCCCAAATCCTCTTTTTAGTTATATAAGTTGTTAAGCTCACTTAATCTAGGACCATATCATCGTATAACATCATGATAAATCAGTAGAGATCCCTAGAAGTTCATAAAACTCAACATATTCAAAAACTTGAAAAAAGTCAAAAAAAGTTTTCGACTGCAGAAATAGTTTTTGATTTTTCATTTCTTCGTTATAAGTCCGTTAGACCTGAAATTTGGTTTGTAGATTATTTTATTGCTTATCTACTTGCTGGTATTTTTATTTTAATTTTTAGATTTTTTTTACAAGGCGTAATCGACCATTTTCGGGCTGCACAAGCACGTATTTTACTGCAGAAAAAGTTTTTGTTTTTTCATTCCTTCGTTATATGTCCGTTTTACTTGAAATTTGTTATGCAAGTTACTGGGTTGGTAATCTAGTTGTCTATATTTTTTTTGGATTTTTTAGATTTTATTCTAGCAGCTTTTCTGCCCTTTTTACCCATTTTTGACCCATGCACAGCCAATTTTTCTTTTATTTTTAGTTTCTTCATTTTTCACTCAATTGATCTAAAATTTGTTACGGAGCTTCTTTGGTAGTTAGGCTAGTTGCTAGTATTTTTATTTTATTTTTTGTAATTTTTCTTGATAGCTTATTAGGCCTCCAAAGTTGCCCCTGTAGCCATTTTTTTCTCAAGCCCCTTAGGTATCTTTTAGCTTATTTAGTGCTTTTTAGCTTATGTAGACAGCTTATTTCTGTCCCTTTAGATCATTTTAGGTCCCCTTAGTTTAGCCTTTAGCTTATTTCCTCTTAGGATAGCTTAAGTTAGCTTATTTATAGCTTTTAAGATTTCAAAAATTTTCTTTTATATAGCATATATAGTAACTGTTTATAATTGGCCTCCTTATCTACTTATTTAATGAGTTTTAGAAATAGGCATAGTTATGAAAAATGTTAGTTTTCATAAGTTTAGTTAGTTTGCAAAAGAAAATTTCAAAAAAAAATATATATATATTTTTTTAAAAGGGGTTTTGCCAAGGGTCGAACCTGGGTCACCTAATTTAAACAGCAAAGTCCAACACAATAGCCCATCACCAACTGCTCTACTCAGTGTTACTTGTTGTAGTTTCTTAAGTTTAATATTTATTGTAGTAGATTTATTTGTTTAGCTTTATAACTTATATATAGCTTATTATTGCTTATAAACTGCTTATTAGTTTCCCCCTCCAACTTTTCATATTTTTCTTAGGTCTGTAATAGGTTTATTTAGTTTCCGAAAAAAATTCAGATTTTTCCCCAGCTTTTTAACATTTTTAATAATTAAATTTATTTTATATAGTTTTTAATTAATAATAATTATTTAAAAAGTCTAAAAAATATTTTTCTTTTTCCAAAAATTTTCTTTTGTCATTAGGTTCTTAGAAAAGTAATTTTCATCCCCGTAGGATCAGTATTTCTCATTTTTCACTTTTTATTTTGTACGTTCGCGTAAATTTAATCTGAACGTACACGTTTTTAGTTATTAAACGTTTTTAGGTATCTAACTTTCACGTAATCATCTATATAGCTTATTTAAGCTATTTCCTTGTAGATTCCTTAGTATAACCAATCTCAAACCCCTTTCTGTCCAAATTCACCCGATCACAAGCCCGTTTTAATACCTTTGCACGCCTCGCTGGGACATAACGACCCGAGGAAACACTATATTCCACGGAGATTGACTCTGAGCAGTTTGACCTTGTTGACCATTCACCTGGTCAATTAGGTTGACCGTTTGGAGCTAATCATTTGTATTCACAGTCTTTGACTTGAATGAGACTCTGTGTTGTTTTCCCTTCTGACAAGCAATACAAGTCTCACAGTTTTCAAACAACTTAGTGGGCATTCCTCTTACAAGATTTCCTTTTACCAACTTGTTCATTGTTTTGTAGTTCAGATGCCCAAGTCTTCTATGCCATAATTTAGACTCATCAACAGTGGCTTTTGCAATTAGACAAGTCAAAGCTCTTTTAGGAACAGTGTTCTTAATATGGTCACTGTATATATTTTCATTTCTAGGGACCTTCAATAGCACAAATTTATCATTTGGCAACTGAAAATCAGGAGAAAGGATCATACATTCAGCTTCTGTAAAAAGAACAAAATTCCTTTTGTCACACATTTGTGAAACACTAAAGAGGTTAAACTTAAGCCCTTTCACAAGAAACACCTTCTCAAAGTCCAAATTCCCTGTCTTTAAAGTACCTCTACCAATAATCTTCCACCTTTTGGATCATTCCCAAAAGCAACATAGCCACCATCAAAAGCCTCAAAATCATCAAGCTGAGACTCATCCCCTTTCATATGTCCAGAGCATCCACTATCAACTATAACCATGTCTTTAAGCTCATCCAGTAGATTACCCTGCACATGAAAATAGAGAAATTAGTTTCTCTTGGGGACCCAAGCCATTACTGACTTGGATCTGCCTTGTGCATCAACATAGTTAAATTTCTTTAAATCACTTGATGCACTGCTGGTTTTGGAAACATTGTTTATAACATTTGATTTTGGTTTCCAAACCCAACAAGCTGAGGCCTTAACAGCATAAAAATGGTTTCCAACAACTGTATTTGACAAAACTTTTGGCCCAGAAGTAGAAAGTTTTGTACTAGCAGCAGATTGCTTACTAGCAGCAGAGTGCTTACTAGCAGTAGAGCCAGCAACAGAACCAATTGTGGTTTTAAAAGCACCATTTGATTTAGCAGCATAAATTGATCTAGTTGCACCAGATCTTAACAACACAGCCCTAGGAATCATGTTTCTATTTGGATGAGGGTGAGTATTCTGATTTACATATTTGTGATTCACCCTAGAGTATTGATTCCAAACAGGTTTCTTGTGGTCAGGACAGCTATTTATCAAATGTTCAAAGCTACCACACTTATAACAAGCATTTTTCCTTAATTGAAACTCACTACCTAATTTGTTTGAAACTAGGTTATTAAAGTTTCTCTGATTACCCCTAGGCTTATTATTGAAACCATTCATTATTTCTCTAGAAACCTCTTTATACTCAACCATTCTTCTAGAGATACCTTGACCTAGCACAGGTTTCACAAACTTCACTTGTTCAATTTTAGGTTCAACTTTTTCAATTTAAGAAGGAATTTCTTCCTTTACTACATTATGTTCTAGTTCAACCTGTTCTTGTTCCTCATCACTATCTGAGTACCAATCTTCAATAATGGGAGCATCAGGAAATTTTCTACCTTCTACCTTAGGTGTTTCTAAGACACTTGTACTAGACTCACCTAATGGTTTTTCTATATTCAGCTCACTAATGAAGGACAATTCTTTTCCTGGTGGAGCATAGGCACTCTTAACAGGAGGAGCAACCTCATTGTAACCTATTCCACTTCCTTTCCTCATTATTGTACTCTCAATAGACTTATTAACCAAATCATAAGCATATTGCTATTTGTTTACTCTTACTATATGTTTTTCTTTTTCAGCAAGAGCTTCATCTCTATCTTTTTCCGCTTCTTCTAATTTATTTTTAAGAAACTCAATTTCACTATTTTTCTTAAAAATCTCAACATCTTGTTGGTTAATTCTATCTACATATTCCATCTCACACTCTTTTAAGTACTCAAGTCTTCTTTCAATATTTTGAATACCTACTTTATAACCTAAGTTATCAAGTTTTAGGTTTTCAACTTCTTTATTTAGACTCTCATTCCTAGACTTAAGTTCTTCTATAGTGTCAGCACAAGACTTAAAAGAACACACAGATTAGATACCTCAGAGTCAGATCCAGAAGATGATGATGAATAAGCCATAAGTGCAAAGTTATGCACTTCAGGCTTGACTTGAGCCGCCAAGGAATAATTTGGTTCTTCATCAGCCAAATCACTCCAATCATACTCTCCCAATCCATCACAAGACACTAATGCAGTAGTAGTATTCTTTGTCTCTTTAGTCTTCTTTGATGCTTCAACATTCTTCTTTGGAGCTCTACATTCTCTGGCAAAGTGACCTTTCCTGTTACAGTTGTAACAATCTATCTTTGACTTGTCAAAGCCAACATTTTCTTTAGGTCTGTACTTGATCTCTTTTCCAGTTTTCTTCCAGAATTTTCTAGCTCTCAAGGTCAACATGGCCATCTGCCATTTAAGATCCATCTCTTCAAGATCATCTTCATCAAGGTGATCCAGATCTTGATTAAGTTCCTGTGACCTTATACTTGAGGTTAGATCAGCCAAGAATGCACATAAAGCCATATCACTGGTGCAGTTATTATCATGAGAACTAGCAGCAGATCCATCAGCAGTAGATACTCCATAAGCAGCAGAGTGAGATTCTTTAGACCCCTTTGACTTTGAAGATACAAAGGCAAGATTTTGTGAACCAGAAGTAGATGAAGTAGATAATTCTGGTTCATACACTCTTATATTGTTATAGAGGCTTTCCACCTTCATGGTTTCAAAGTCAGGCTTATTCCTCCAAACAACAGTGTGCATACTCCATTCAGGTGCAAGACTTCTGAGAAACTTGAGATTCACATCTTCTTGTGGAACCACATAGCTAACAAGCTTTAGATGACTGACAAGTTGATTGAGCCTATTGTAGGTGCCAATAATCTTCTCTCCACTTTCAGCAGTAAAGTTCTCAAACTGATGCTTCAACATGTTCTTCCTTGACTTCTTGGTAGCATCATTCCCTCCAAACCTGAATTCAATAGCATCCATTAATTCTTTAGCAGTCTCACAACTCTCAAAGTCCAACTGAAACTCGTTAGGTATTCCCATCAAAAGAATACTGTGAGCCTTGATCTCCATCTTCCTTACAGAATTATCTTCAGCAGTCTTGATTGGTATCTCTTTACCATCAGTACCCTTCTTTGGTAAAGAGTCACCATTCATGATAACATTCCACATGTTATAGTCAATCATGCGAATGTATTGTCGAATTCTCATCTTCCATAGCTCATATTCACCAGGGTTGAGCATTGGAACCTTTGAAGCAGTCACCATATGTGTATCATCACCCATCTTCAGCAGTTGATTAGGAACAACAGACTTGCAAAGAACAGTTTCTTCTTGATTACAACTTCTAGATCACAAGCTCTGATACCACTTGTTGATCCCAGTTGAGCAAACGATCTTATACAGAAGGTGACTTAAAGTAAACACTTAAGCTTGAATGCGGAATGTAAAAGCTTAACTTAAGAAGAATAATTCTCTATCAACACTTCAATATTATTAATACGAGCTCTCAACAATGCTAGGGTTTTACAACCTTGAAGTGTAAACGAAAACTAAACAATACATACATAATCTAACTCTAGGATCCTCCTTTTATAGGCCAAGGAGTCCTACTAGGTTTACAATAACTTTCTAACCAAGATAAGAATATTCTAGACTTATAAGATATACATTCAATCTATTCTATAATTATCTACTACGAATACATGCTTATCTCTTCAGCAGCAGTTTCCTTTAGCAGCATTTTCCTTAGCAGCACTTTGTCATCAGCAGCAGAATCATTTACTCTAGCAGCAGTTTCATCATAGCAGCAGTTTCACTCAGCAGCAGAACTCAAAACCCAACAGCGGTGGAGAATCGGTGGGAGACCCCATATCTTTTCATGACCTTCTCCATTTGGGCGTTGCAAAAATGGGTTCCCCCGTCACTAATGAGAGCTTTAGGAATGCCAAACCTAGCAAACAATTTCTTTAAGAAATGAATAACCACCCTAGCATCGTTGGTCCTAAGGGCTTGTGCTTCTACCCATTTTCAAACATAATCAGTGGCCACTAAGATGTATTCGTTCCGCCTGAAGACGGGAATGGGCCTACAAAATCTATTTCCCAAACATCAAAAACCTCACAAATTTGTATAAAATTCTGAGGGGCTTCATCCCTTTTTGATATATTCCCAGCTCGTTGACATGCATCGCATGCTTGTATCATTCCCTTTACATCACGAAATATTGTAGGCCAATAGAATCCTGCATCAAAAAAATTTCGTGCAGTGGTATTCATCCCATGATGCCCCCCTTAGGGCCCTGAATGACATTCTTTCAATATCTTCATCGCCTCTTTTTCCGAAACACAGCGCCTGATTACTTGATCAGGACATCTTCGGAACAAGAAAGGTTCGTCCCAAAAGTAGTATTTTAATTGGGTAAAGAACCTTTTCCTTTCGTGTCTGTTCAAGTGTTCTGGAATAATTCTACTTGCTAGATAGTTAGCATAATCCGCGTACCATGGCTCAGAATCATTTATTGACATGAGCTGCTCTTCAGGAAATGAATCTTGAATCTCACTCTTGTCAGATTCATTAAGACATGGATTTTCGAGATGAGAGAGGTGATCAGCAGCTAAACTCTCTGCCGCCTTCTTATCACGGATTTCAACATCAAACACTTGTAACAATAAGATCCACCGAGTTAGTCGAGGTTTAGAATCTTGCTTAGCAAAAAGATATCGAAGAGCCAAGTGATCTGTAAAGACGACCATTTTTGAAAGGACCAGATATTGGCGAAATTTATCAAAAGCCAATAGCTCCTTTTTAGTAGTAGAGTAGTTTTCTTGAGCAGGATTCATAGTTTTGCTAGCATAGTATATTGGTTGGAAGTGTTTGTTAAGCCTTTTGGCCTAATACTGCTCCAACAACATAGTCGCTAGCATCGCACATGATTTCAAAGGGCAATTCCCAATTAGGTGTAACCATAATTGGGGCTTGTGTGAGTTCCTGCTTCAGCCGATCAAATGCATCCTTGCATTCTTGACAGAAATCAAAAGGGGCATCCTTTACAAGCAACTGAGTCATTGGCCGAGCTATTTTAAAAAAGTCTTTAATGAATCTCCTATAGAAACCGGCTCGACCCAAGATGCAGCGTATTGCCTTGACTGTAGTTGGATAGGGTAGCTTGGAAATAACTTAAATCTTCGCTCTGTCCACCTCGATTCCATTTCCAAAGACTTTGTGTCCAAGCACAATCCCTTCTTTTACCATAAAATGGCATTTTTCCCAGTTTAGGACCAAGTTGGTTTCCACACATCATTTGAGCATTTTTTCGAGGTTAGCGAGACAACGATCGAAAGAGTTTCCAAAGACCGAGAAATCATCCATGAAGACTTCTATGCTGTCTTCCATTAACTCATGAAAGATTGCAGTCATACATCGCTGAAAAGTGGCAGGAGCGTTACATAACCCGAAAGGCATTCTTTTATAGGCGAATGTTCCATATGGGCAAGTAAACGTGGTTTTTTCTTGATCTCAGGGGCTATGGGGATTTGGAAATACCCTGAGAATCCATCTAAGAAATAGTAGTACTCATGTCCTACTAATCTTTTCAACATTTGGTCTATGAAGAGGAGAGGGAAGTGATCCTTTCGGGTGGCATCATTTAGCTTTCTATAATCAATGAACACACGCCAGCCAGTGACTGTCCTTTGGGGCACCAATTCACCTTTGTCATTTTTCACCACAGTCATCCCTCCTTTTTTTGGTATGACCTGTACAGGACTAACCCACAGGCTATCTGAAATTGGATATATCAGCCCTACATCCAAGAGTTTTATGACTTCCTTTCTCACCACCTCCTTAATACTGGGATTTACTCGCCTTTGGGGTTGCATGACTGGTTTATAATCTTCTTCCATAAGAATCTTATGTGTGCAAAAGGCCGAGTCAATCCCCTTAATGTCGGCTACACTCCATGCATTGACTCCCTTATATTTCTTCAAAACTCCTAAGAGTTTATCTTTTTGCCTATCTTCCGAGGAAGAATTTATGATTACTGGCAGTTGATCTTCTCCTTGTAGGAAAACATATTCTAAGTGGTTTGGGAGTTCCTTGAGTTCTAGCTTAGGTGGTTCGACAATGGAGGGTTTCAGTTTGTTTTCAGGTTTATGAAGCTCGAGTGGTTCAGTGGCTCCTTGTCCAGGATAGAAGGATACTGCGCTAACCCTATCGGCCTTCTCCTTCTCAATTATGGGACGGAAAGCTTCATCTCGTAACCAGCCTTCTTCGATTTGTTCATCAACACAGTTGTCAATGACATCGATTAATTCATTGACCTCGCCGATGAAATACAGCTGGTTAGCTGCTTCGAGAGAAAGGTCCATTGTATCCTTAATATCAAAGGTTAAGCTGTCGGTTCCTACTCGCAGAGTTAACTTGCCGCCATGAACATCAATGACAGCACGAGCAGTGGCAAGAAATGGTCTTCCTAAGATGATGGGTACAAGGTCATCCTCCTCCATTTCCAAGATTACAAAGTCAATCGGAAATTTGAACTTCCCAACTTTAACTAACACGTTCTCGAATATCCCCAAGGGTTATTTGACTGATCTATCAGCTAGTTGGATGTTCATACGGGTTTTCTTCAATTCGGAATACCCTAATTTGAGGAACATGGAATAAGGCATGAGGTTGATGCTTACCCCTAAATCAGCTAGAGCATTCTTTACCGATAGAGTTCCTATGGAACAGGGCACGCTGAAACTACCCGGGTCGTTTACCTTTTTTGGTAGACCTCATTGGGTCACCACCGAACATTCCTCTCCTAGAGTTACAAGGCCCTCGAGTTTCTTTCGGTTGGCAAGTAATCTCTTGAAGTATGTGCTATACTTGGGCATATGGTAGCATGCATGAAGGAGGGGTATAATGACCACCGAATCCTTTAGATATGATAAGAATCTTTTATTATCATTCTCAATCATTTTATTCTTGAGGCGGGACGAAAATGGGACTTTCACCGGTTGGTTGGGTGGAGCAAGTGGCAAGGAGGTCATCTGAGGGGGTTGCTCGGGGGACTCATCGCTCACATCACCTTCTTCCCTGTGAGGAATGTTTGGCTCAACAACTATGGGGTGTTGGTTCGGATAAGGAGGGTCCTTGGTTGTTCCGGCTCGAGTAGTAATCGCAAGTAGAGGGTCTTTTTGGCTTATTTGAGGCTTGTTACGGTCATCAAGGGTGGCATTGAGCTCTTGGAACCATTTTTCCATGTTATTTTGTTGTTCGGTGATGAGTTCGTCAAGCCCTTTCAATTGTAAGCTTTTTTCATGAGTGAAATGTTTGAGATCATCCTTAAAAGTGCTCCTGATTTTGAAGTCAGGACCTTTCTCTCCCTCCTATTTTCTTACAAGATTTCCCCAAGGGGTAAAATCATCGTTTTGGTAGAAAGTTAAAAGGGAAGGATCATCGAGAATGTCATGGCTTGACATGTATGCACGTTCGGTAGTGGTTTCTCCTCCGCATTCCTCTACTTCATGCGGGCCACCGCAGTGGTCACAAATCAAGTATGGGTTTGATAGTTGTTTAGCCGTTCGCGACCCTGCTAGGTATGATACCTTCTCGTGAAGCTTCTTTAGCCGATTCTCAGATGAGGGTGTTTGCATGATTTCGGATGTACTCATAGTCAAATCGGGTTCATCCCAGGTATTGTCTTGATCTTGAGCATATTCCTCAATCCTATTCCACCCTTCTTTGGCGCTTAGATGGGCTATTTCCCCTTTTATCGAATTATTGACTCCATTCTGGTCATTTTGGGAGACGTTGTCATAGAAGATTTGGACAAGAAGCCAAAGTTCAATTCCATGATGGGGAACTTGCCTTATTAGATCCTTGAATCTAATCCATGATCTACATATGGGTTCGTCTTTTCCCTTATAGAAACGGAGGATCCTATCCCTAAATGCTAAGGTTTTTCCTGCAGGGAATAATTTCTCGTAAAACTTAGAGATAAGTTGTTCCCATGTAAAAATGGACTCAGAGGGAAGTTTATCGTACCAATCTTTGGCTTTTTCTTGAAGGGTAAAAGGGAACAACCGTAGTCGGGATGTGTTTCTAGTGGCCCCATGCGTATGGAGGGTGTCCACTATCTTTAAGAAATGCCTAAAATGTTGAATTGGATCATCGGTTCGCAATCCGCGAAACTTGCATACACTTTGGACAAGCAAACATCGTTTGCACGCAAGACCTCGTTGGTACGTTCATTTGGAAAGACAATGGCATTTGAGAAGCCGCGAGGGTTCAGGGAGGAATAATCCTTAAGGCGCTTAAGTGTGGGAATTTCAAGAGTGTCCAAATCGCGGCTGAATTGGGAGCTAAGGGGTGTAAGGTGATGATCTGAATCTTCTTCATAAAGGGCTTCATCAAAGTTGATGGTTGTGCCAGATGGTTCGGGTGTTGGAAGTGATTGCCTTAGCCTAAGCATTTCCCTTTCAGGTTCTGCATAGGGAGGGACAAGATTTCTTAAGGAACTACGACTTCTAGTGACTCTAAGTTAGAAAGATCTTCATTTACCATGATGGCAGATGGCAAAGGTTACGAACAAAGGAACGAAGAAAAGGCTAGACTAAAGAAACCTATAAAAATAAAATGAAAATCTTACTACAAAGGAATCTATCAAGTAGACCTAATAAAAAGAAATTTTAACCTAGACAATAACTATTCCCCGGGCTGCGGCGCCAAAAACTTGATGCCTGCAATTGCGCCCTAGCAAAAGGTTTTACCTCTCAAGGGATCTTGAGAAGCTTGCAATCCCCACCAGGTAGTGTACCTAATCGGTGTAGTATAGTATAGTGACAAGTACCGGGAGATTGATCGTTCAACTCAAAGAAAAGTGTTCGCTAGGGTTAAAACTCACTAAAACTAGGTCTAGAGGTGAGGGATGAGTCTTTTTGTATTTTTTATATTTTAAAGGAAAACAAGTAAAATGTTGGTTTTGGAAGGAGTGCGCGGAATTAGCTACTAATTAACTAACCTAACTAACTAAAGATGCAATCAAAATAAAATAAACTAAACTTAAACTAATTGTGGTGAAAACAATAATGACAGAGAATGTGTTTACTTAGATTTCACTACTCCATAGCTATCTTTAATAGGTTGATTAGTTTGTTACAATTGCATGGATGACGGGTTATATTCCTTAATACCATTCGTAGGGCCGTGTACGATCTTCCCTAACTCTATAAGCTTATACCTCTTCCTATGTCGAGCCGGCTACTAGCTCCTAACATGGCTTCATTAGTAGTTACCTACACATTAAATACAACCAATATATCGTAGTACACCTCCGATCATGTTTCCTAAGATGTTCAAGCAAGTTACCAATTGGAAGTCTTCCAGTTTTCTTAATCCTAACATCGAATTCATTCATCTACAACAATTATAAAAAAACAACCAACCCATAATCAATATGTAAGTTTCATCACATCTAAGCAAATACAAAGAAAACCTATCCTAGCATGTTAAAGAGAAGACAAGCGTAAGATATAATCAAACAACACATAGACATATTGAATGATTTGATGAAAGACTTATCTTCAATTAAGCATGGATGAAACAAAGGGTTGAAACCCTTAAAATATCAGTAAAAAATTTGTCTAGGGTTTACTCCCTTCAAAGTTGTACACAATGAATGAAAACTAGAAAACTATATATAGATTTTGTATCCTGACGGTGTCAAGAGAAAGGTGTGATGCCGTCAACTCGCCGCCAAAATAAACTCGTATTGCCTAGATCCACTCCTTACGCCGTCACTCTTTATGGACTCTGGGCCGTCTCTCTTTGGGTTTACTCATGACGGCCTTGGCATCTTAATACGTGAAGCCGTCACGAGCTCTTCAGAAAACATTCTGGCGGTCACGTGTAATTGATTTATCCACCTCTTTGTCAAGTCATGACGCCATCACTAGCAACATGTGACGCCGTCAAGTGCAATTTCCAGCATGATTTTGAGACTTTGTCATTTTCTTCACTTTTTCGCTCCAAAAACGTCCAAAATGCTTCCTTTTGTAAAATTCCTCTCAAAAGTACCTAAAATGATGAAAGGAACGATTTAGGGCAATATTTGAACAAATAATCTCGACTTTGGCCATCCATAAGTCCTATGATTACTTTTGTTTCATCTAATTTTCCCAGCTTAAGAGTGGTGTAAAGGGATAACGGAAGTAGATTTAGGCTTGACCCAAGATCGGCTAATGTGTCAAAATCCTCAGAATTTTTGATCTTGCAAGGTAAAATAAATATGCCCTGATCATCTAATTTCTTAGGTAGCTTGTTTTAAATAAACGCGGTCCTATTTTTACCCAACTTAAGTTTCTCCTCATATTTTTCTTAAAGGGCATTGTAGTAGGGAGCTCGAGCTAAGGCATCAATAACCGGACGTTCAAGGTGGAGCTCCTTGAATTCATCGTCACGGTTTTGAATATGAGGTGTTTCAATTACTTTTTTGACCAACTTTTTATTTGTTTTTTATTTTGTTGGTCTTTTTTAAGAACTTGAGTCTGCTTGAAACACGTGCTCATAGCGTTGACCAAATAGTATTGTGGACAAGAACTTGGAGAAGAAACTGAAGAGATGGCGTTGACGTTTAGTTTTGGGTTCTTGACCGTGTCGCTTGGGAGTGCTCCCATTTCTCGGTCATTGAGAACTTTCAACCAGGTGTTAATCTTATCTGTCATCTCGCTTTGTTTTTGTTTGAATTCGGACTCAAACTTAGCTAAACGAGCTTCTTGAGATGCTATGAATTTGGACATCAATCCTTCAAAATTGTTGGTACTACCATAATTGTTGGAAGGGTTGTTGTTGAAGGTACGGTTTAAAGATGAACCGCTTGATTGGAAATGATTAGGTGGATTGGAAGAATTCTTTTGAGGAGTGTTTTGGTTTTGTTTCCAGCTAAAGTTTGGGTGATTTTTCCAAGAGGGATTGTATGAATCACCATTAGGGTTTGACCGGGTTTGAAAGTGTACCACTTGTCTCCCGCTCTGTTAGTACGCGAGGATGCGTAGTTCGCAAAAGCTTGTTTGGGGAGTTCCAAGCAATTACGAGTGTTGTGAGGACCACTAAAATACTCACATGAAGAAGTGATTTTTTTAACCTGGCTTGAAGGTTTAGGAGCTTCGTCGGATTTCATGAGAAACTTGACTTGGTCTTCAAGTTCCATGATCCTACGGTCAGGAGTGCTTGAATTATTCGAAGGCAAAGATATTGTCTTGACCGTTTTGTTCAAATCACGGGGATCATTCCAACTTTCGTTGTTATAGAGAGCAAGATCTTCTATCAGTTCTTGATACATGGGAATCGCACCAGGCTTTACCTCTCGAGGGATCTCGAGAAGCTTACAACCCCCACCAGGCAGTGTACCTGATCGTTGTAGTATAGTATAGTGACAAGTACCGGGGGATTGATCGTTTAACTCAGGAATAGTGTCGCTAGGATTAGAAATCCTAAAAACTAGGTCTAGAGGTGAGGGATGATTCTTTTTGTATTTTATATATTTTATAAAAGCAATTAAAATCTCGGTTTTTGGAAGAGTGGGCAGAATTAGTTCCTAGCCAACTAACCCAAATGACTAAAGATGCAATTAAAATTAAATAAAAGAAATGAAAATGAATCTAATTACTAATGTGGTGTAAAAAATGATAGGGAAAGTTGTGTTTACTTAGGTTCATTACTCCCTAGATATCTTTTACAGGTTGATAGCTTGTTACAATTGCATGGATGACGGGTCGTATTCCTTAATACTAGTCGTAGGGCCGTATACAATATTCCCTAACTCAATAGGATCCTACTTCACTCCTATGTCAAGCCGTTAGAAGCTCCTAACATGGGATCATTAGAATTCTCCTACGCATTAAATACAACCGAAAATCATTATACACCTTTGATCATGTTTCTTAAGACGTTCAAGCATGTCACCAATGGAAGTCTGCAAGTTTTCTTAAGCCTAACATCGAATACAATCATCCGTAACAACTATAAACAAATAATCAACCCATAATTAACATCTAGGTTTCACTACATCTAAGCAAACACAAAAGAGATCTAGCCGAGCATGTTAAATTGAAGACCAGTGTAAGATATATTCAAGCAACACATAGACATATTGATTGAATTAAAAGAGTACTTATCTCAAATTGACATGAAAAGTTCATGGGGATGAAACCCTTGAAAAAGCTGTTAAAATTCAGACCTAGGGTTTTTCCCTCAAAGTTGCACACACATGAATGAAAACTGGAAAACTATATATAGATTATACAGGGTGACGGCATCATGAATAAATCTGTGACGCAGTCAACTCGCCGCCCATAATGAAATCGGATTGCCTAGATCCAGTTTTGACGCCGTTATGTGTAATTTGGTTCTGGGCTGTAACTAATACTTGGACCATGACAGCCTTGGGTGACGCCGTCATGTCCTTAGTATAAAACTGTTAGAATCATATTTTTACTTATAAAAAGTGTCGGTCATTAATGTATTGTTATAGGTTGCTTTAGAATATCATTATGATGAAGTTTATGTGTAGTTCTCATGTTTTGAAAAGATTAAGGGCTATTAGTGTAATAATGTAAAAGATTAGAGAAGCCCTAGACTATGAGTATAAATACTCTTGTAAACCTCATTTGTGAGGTTGGTTCTCTTAGTGGTTCTATTAGTCTTTACAAGGTTATTATTTCACACACTAGAGTTCCCACTCACTCTCTCTCTCTACTTACTTTCTCTCTCTAGGTTTAAGCTTGATTCAATAGTGATTTAGGTTGTTCTACAGTTCTACAAGTGGTATCAATCGCCTAGGGATAATTTTAGGTTGTTTTAGATCGTTTTGTAGGTGAAAAATCAGTTTTCTAAGAATTTGGTTCTCTTAGTGGAATTTTTTTTGCGAGTTAGGGAGTTTGAAACTTAGCGAGTTTGAAAATTGGTCTTATCGAGTTTGAAGTTTTCTGATTCTGTCGAGTTGGGACTAAAACTTGCGAGTTAGGATTCTTAAGTTCTTACCGAGTTAGGATCTAATCCTATCGAGTTAGGATTTTTTTAAAGATTTTATCGAGTTTGGGCTCAAACTTTGGCGAGTTAGCCTTTCTAACCTAATCGTTTATCGAGTTAGGTTCTGTGTGGCAACATTCTAAGGGAAACTCTGCTAAAATTTCATCTACTTATCGAGTTAGACTTCATCTCAAAACTTATCGAGTTTGACTTATTCCCTTAACTACCGAGTTTGAAGTTATATATAAGGACTTATCGAGTTTGGAAACAAATCTGACCTATCGAGTTTGAAACAAATCTGATAATATCGAGTTTGACAACTTATAAAAACATACCGACTTTGAAACTAATCAGAACTTACCGAGTTTTTCAAACCAATCCTATTGAGTTTGCAAAAAAAAAATTACGCGAGACTTACCGGGAAAATTTGAGTAAAATTTATTTTTTACACGAGACTTAACGTTCAATTTTTACGCGAGATTTAAATTTTTGTATAAGGTTGAAAATTTTGGCCAGAAATTCAAATTTTTGGGCCAAAATTCAAAAAATTTTGGTAAAATTTGGCGAAAAATTTTCAAAACTCAAAATTTTCGGGTAACCTTAGAATTGTATTTCTTTGTGATTTTCAAATTTTGAGAAAGAAAATTTTCGTATTCATTTTTTGGAGGGAAAATTTGAAATCACAAAATATCAACCGAGAACGCTTTTCAACTTCACCAAAACATCTAATCTGCAACAACAACCTTTGTTATCTTTCAAGAGATCCTAAGAACAACTTTTCACTTAGAAGTCAATCCATGGCAACACAACAAGATATTCATGTTGCCGGTGCCGAAAACCGACCTCCCATGCTGTTAAAGGGTGGATACTCACAGTGGGCTAGTCGTATGATGCGTTATCTTAAGAGCAAAACAAATGGAAGTCTTCTCATCAAATCCATTGTGGATGGACCCTTCAAACCATCACAAGTACTAGACCCTGGTGATCCAAATGGTACCCCCCCCCCCCAGTACAACCATACTACAGAGAACAGAATGAGACTGAATACACTGTGGAAGACAGAAAACATATTGAAGCTGATGATCAGGCATTTCATTACGTCGTTCTTGGTTTACCTGAAACCATCTATGCTACTGTTGACAATGAAGTAAGTGCTCATGCAGTCTGGGAAAGAGTCAAGAGGTTAATGTATAGGACAGACATTGGGAAACAGGAAATGGAAACATAACTGCTTAAGGAACTTCGCAAGTTTACTTCAATTCCTGGTGAATCCATAGAGACGTACTACCACAGATTCTGTAAGATCATGAATGATTTATCAAGACACAACCTCAGTCAGACAAATATTGCTAACAACACCATTTTTCTGAATGAGTTACAACCAGAAAGGGGAAGATATGTCACTATTGTTTATCAGACAAAGAATTTGCATGAAGTGACTTATGATCAAGTGTATGACTTCTTGAAGCAAAATCAAGATGAAGCTAATGAAGTAAGAGCTGAATTACTAGCTAAAAAGCATGATCCTCTAGCATTAATGGCTGATACACCAACACCTATACCAGTGAACACACAACATCAACCATCATCATCTTCCACTCACAACTACTTGCAACCATCCTACATTCAACAACCAACACCCGGTCTACCAACAACAATTCTATCCACAGTAACAACATGTTATTCCACAACAGCAATACCCACATTTCCAAGAACCAGAATTCACTGACAATGATGAAGCTACTACAGCCTTGACTCAAGCGTTTGCTTTTCTGACAAAAGCTTTCCAAGGACGCTATTCTACACCAACAAACAACAACCAAAGGATTTCATCGAATACTCGCAACAGGCAGATCGCTCAGCCGAGTTTCAATATGGGCAATGGAGGCCAAATGGTTGGAGTTTATGGGAATCAGCAAGGATATGCTACTGGAATTAACATGGGTAATCTGAATATGCAGAATGCAGATCAGTATGCAGGGAATCAGTATGGTCAGTATGCAGGGAATCAGATGGGTCAGCATGTTGGAAATCAGAGGGGTCAGAATGTTGGTAATCAGGCAATGGGTAATCAGAATAGGAATGTGGCAGCTCCAGTTGTTGGGAATTATGGAAATGTGAATCAGGGTAATCCGGTAAAGTGTTTCAACTGCCAAGGAGTAGGTCATATGGCAAGGAACTGTCCTACTAAGCCGAACAAGAAAGATCTAGAGTATTTGGAGAAAGCAGTACTGTTGGCACAAAAAGAAAAGGCAGGGTTTCAGTTGAATGCAGAGGAACATGATTTTATGGCTCTTATGGATGAAATGGAAGACAGAGAGGATATCGATGCGAACTGCATATTCATGGCGAATCTTCAGGAAGCTAAGTATGACACGGATTCTGACACACTTCCTGTTTATGACACCAGTGCACCATCTGAGGTATCAAATTTCAACACATGTCATAATAATGATATATTTGATATGTCTCCTCATGAGGAACAACATTTTGAGAAGCAAGCATCCACTTATGATACATACCTGGACACGCCAAGTAGTAGCAATACTTCTTCAGCATGCTGAGAATGATGAGGAAACACGTGCTTTATTTGAATTATTATTAAATAATTGTGGTATTGAAATCGAGAAAGTGAAAAAGGTCAATCGCGATGTTAAGGCCGCGAATGAGAAATTGACCACTGAGCTTGAGAGATACAAGGAAAATGCAAAAATTTTTCAAATTCACAAAGAAAGCGAGTCAGAATTTGAAATTGGTTATAAGAAATTACTTGTTAAAGATAGGGAATGGAAAACCAAGGTTGCTAATCTTGAAATAAGTTCAACAAAAACCATTAACTCTTTAAAACAAGAAATTTCTGAATTAACAAACCAACTTTCAAAACAAGAAACAGCTTACACCAATCTTGAAAAAGAAAGGGATGAGTTGAAAAAGGACTTTGCAAATAAAGAAGATAAACTTTTGGAAGAAATCGTAGAGTCAGAACACAAGATTGCACATCTAGAAGAATTAGTGGTTAAGTCGGGTCAGTCAAGTCAAACAATGAAAATGATTTCAAATCAAACTAATCCGATTTACCATACGAAACACAAAATGGCTCTTGGTAACAACAATCCTTGTAATCTCAAGAAAGCTCAGGAAGAACAAAACGTCTTGTATAATGGTAGTGTTTTTTACACCAAACATGATCCTCCCGTCGTTCGGGATTCTGTGCAAACGATAGAACATGTCGAAGAGAGCATTTCTAAAATAAAACAAAAGGATTTGAAACCCATTGATTACAACAAATTGAACAAACTTTCGGGAATTACTTTTGTTCCACAAAAAGAACCATCTGTGTTTTCCATAAAACGACCATTCTCAAAAATGTTTTCTAAGAAAGTAGTTGCTTCCAAATCGATTTCTAACATGGAACAGATTTCCTCAAACAACGCTTTTAACACAAGTGCTGCACGGGGATATCTTGATGATCTTAAAACCAGAATTGGGCAACTTAAAACGACTTTAGAATCTAAAACGAGACTTAATGAGATCAACTAGAATTCCACGGTTCATTTACAGCTTAAAAAGATTCTCGAAAATGAATTTGCTCCTCAAATTAATAACATCCATGCTCGAGTAATTCATTTTGAACAAGCATTTTTGAAAGAAACAGCTGACTTCGTCACGGATCACAAATCCCTGACAAAGAAGGCAAATGAATCTTTTGAGCAAAATCAATGTTTTGGAAAACCTAAATGATTCTCTCTTCGAAGCAGTTCTGTCTACTGATATTATGTCCATCATTTTACAAACATATTCTGTTCATGACGATGAAAGACTGAGAGCTGAGACCTCCGAAATTGTTTCAAAATATGAAAATGCTCTTATTAAGCTTGAAAAAGAAAATATGACATATTTTAAACAACTTGATCGAAAAAGCGAAGAATGCAAATATGACAAACTGTCGTATGAGCGTGAATTAAAGAAAATGAAAGAGCAAAATGATCTTTTGAGGGCTCAGCTTGAAAGTCAAAAAGGGAAGGGTGAGGAAACTAAGTTTACAAAACCGTCGACTTCGGAGAAACCAAATGTTTCAAATACAGTTCAAAAACCAAAAATGTCAATTTCAAGGTTTGCTCCAAAAGTCGATGAGAAAAAGGATTTGACAAAACCAGTCACTACAACACCCTTGCCCAAGAAAAGTGAAAATGAAAAGATTGTTGATAAAGGAAAAGCGGTTGTCGAAACACCAAAAGTGATAGCACCTGACCTTTTTAGGATTAGTCCCACTAATGCATTTGCCTCCACATCTGAGACTTATAAGGGTAAAAAGGATAATTCTAAAGAGTCTAGTGATGCTAAAAAGGACAAGAATATAAATCCTAATGTGTGTGCCTCAACTTCTACAGGATTAGAAAGCACCTCTAGGAGCAGCAGACTACAGCCTAGGAGCAATACAAGGAACAATAGAGTCTCGCCTGCCTCTACGAGTAGTAGCAAGAATAAAGTAGAAGAACACTCTAGGAATTTATCGCTTTTTAATAAGAGACATGTTTCATCTGAATGTAATGTCGAGAGTACTGGTTCTAATACATGTAATGCCTCTGTTTGCTTGACATGCAAGAAATGTTTAATTAATTATGTTCATGATGAATGTGTTTCTAAGAATGTGAATGTTACGCCTGAACAGAAGAATGTTCCAAAAGGAACTAGTCCTAGATCTAGATCTATTGAAAGATTAGTTGCACGCTTTAGGTCTGCCACTAGTAGCCAAATGCCTAGGAACTATCTTAAGTATTGTGTATGGAAACCAACGGGTAGAAAATTCATTCTCCTGGATGGAACATTGAAAGTTGTTCAAATTGAACATGTTGAAACATTCTATGAGTGTGATATGGATTTAACTCCTAACCCAATGGAACCAAATTCAAAACGGTTTCCAAATATAAAATCTTCTGTTCTTCGCAGGTTTTTGAAATATGTCTTTGGATCGTCGACTCGGGTTGCTCCAAGCACATGACCGAGAATTTAAAGCTGCTGATCAATTTTGATGCGTGGAAATCGCAACAGGCTTTACCTCTCAAGGGATCTTGAGAAGCTTACAACCCCCACCAGGCAGTGTACCTGATCGTTGTAGTATAGTATAGTGAAAAGTACCGGGGGATTGATCGTTCAGCTTAGGAATAGTGTCGCTAGGATTAGAAAGCCTAAATACTAGTTCTAAAGGTGAGGGATGATTATTTTTGTGTTTTTATATTTTATGGAAAGCAATTTAAAATCTCGGGTTTGAAGGATTTGGGCGGAATTAGTTGCTAATCAACTAACCTAATAGTAAGATGCAATCAAAATAAAATACTAGAAATGAAAATAAACTAATTTATACTAAGGTTGTGAGCAGTAATTGGAGAAAATGTGTTTACTTAGATTTCACTACTCCCTAGATATCTTTTACACGTTAATTACTTGTTATAATTGCATGGATGACGGATCGTATTCCTTAATACCATTCATGGGGTGGCACACATAACTCCCCAATTCTATGAGCTCTTATCTCCTCCTACACCAAGCCCAGCACAACTATAGGGATTGTAAATAGTGGCTCATGCATTAAATACAACCAATAAAGACCTAGTGCGCGTTGGTTCATGTTTCTTAAGACGTTCAAGCATGTTACCAATTGGAGATCTGCCAGTTTTCTTAAGCCTAACATATAAATCATTCATCTACAACAAGAATAAGCAAGTAATCAACACATAATCAATATCTAGGTTTCATTAGATCTAAGCAAACACAAGATAGATCTAGCCTAGCATGATGAAATTAAGACAAGAACATGATATAGACAACCAACACATAGACATATTGATTGAATTAGAAGAACACTTATCTTGATTAAACATGCAAGGTATCAAGGGGTTGGAACCCTTGAAAAACCTGTAAAGTTACACCAAAATCGTACTTAGGGTTTCTCCCAAAACTTCTCTCTTTAAATGTGAAAAATTAGAAAACTATATATAGGAAAAGAGGTCTGACGGCGTCAAGACCAAATAGGTTACGCCGTCACCTCGCCGCCAAAACAATCCTCGGACTGCCTAGATCTACATTTGACGCCGTCAAGTACAAATCATTTACAGGCCGTCATGACTTTTACTCTTGACGCCCTACCTTCATGACGCCGTCAAATCTCTTCTGGATCGTCATGGAATTTTACTCTTGACGCTGTCAGGGAACTACTCTTGACGCCGTCACCTACTGTTCCCAGCAAGGAAAATTAAGACTTTGGCGTTTTCTTCACTTTTATGCTCCAAAAACGTCCGAATTGCTTCCTTTTCCAGATTTCACTCCCAAAGTACCTAAAATCACAAAAGGAACGATTTAGGGCAATATTTGATCAAATAAATTCGAATTCGGGCTTAAATGACCCCCTAAAAACGGATCATTTTTCGCCTTATCATATACCCTTACACTTGAGATTTGCTTGTCCTCAAGCAAATGCGCTTTTATTCTAGTCAAAATACAAGTTAGGGGTCATTTAACACTAATATAAAAGTAATTATAACAAATAATCGTTCCACTAAAGACCAATAGACAAGCACGGAGGTCATACACAAGCACCTCACAAATAGTGTTTAGATACTCACATCTCTCGGGTGTAGTAAAGTGAAAATTACAATATGGAAACGGAAGATATCTCTCACTACCTGTCATAGCAAAATAGATTACCATAGGCTTGGGAAAGGATCAAACCTCCACCGCATGGCGTAAGCACCTAGGATAAAGTATCAAAGAGGTCTTTTAAAGGGTTATAACGTTAGGTATAGGGATATGAAATACGCGGTTTTGTTGGATAAAGGAAGTTTTACTGGTGGCGAGTTAAGCTAATAAATGAAAAGGGATGGTAGTCCGTACGTTTTTTTCTCCTTTTTTCTTTTTTTTTTTTTTTTTTTTTTGATACACTCTTACCCTACCATCCAAAATAATACATCATAGAGGATAAGCATTCCCCTTACACTTGAATTTTTACATACTTTACATTAAACTAATCTAATGACTCGAATTAAGAAAATCAAAACACTTGGAGCACTTTTAAGATTAACGTACATATGGGGGTAATAAATGATGTTCTTCCCCATTACTCCATAAAATAAGTACTTACCCATGAGTCCCAATCGTCCCAAAACAATATGTACAAGGATATGACTCGACTTAGCAACCATGTAATCAATTAGAAAGTTAACTTAGGGTTTAACAAATAACAATAATGCACTAAAAATGAGCGCATACACGGAAGGATAAGGCGATTTGGTTGTACATTTAAGTGGGGTGTAACAAATTCTTCCTTTAAGTAAAATGCTTAAAGTTAGAAACGAAAAGATAGGCTCGGAGGGGTGTACTAGGGGTATCGTGTACTACAAATGAGTACATTGCTAAGGGTGTGGGAAAAATTAGTTGACTTAACTAGCCAAGTAATATGAATTAAATGGTCAAGTAATTATAATACGGGTTTAACACAAGGGTGATCCTAATGCCTCTTATCATGTAGTAAATCCTACTACACGAATGTAGTCTCACTAGCGGTCTCGGGATGCATCACTAACACAAGTTCTAGAATCTAAATGCTACCGGTACACTCATAAGCACTAATAGTAAATACTTTTCCTATCAAATCTAAAGGCGAACCTCACATATTTGGGTGGAAAATTTTTCTGAATATACGGTTATGTGCTAGTCATACAATCTCCAATCCATGAGACGCTTGCTATGGCTAAAGTTTCACTCCTAAATGTTGTAAAAAAAATTTAATTTGGCGCTAAAATTGCACTAACAAGTATTTCTCATAGTTTTATTACACATCTACCATTAAACAAAACAAACTCAAGCGAAAGTGCATATGTAAGGTATCATCTTTTTACCCTCCCCTTACACTTAAGATGAACATTGTCCCCAATGTTCAAGTAAAGAATGTAAAAGTGAAAAAGTAAAGAGAATGAAATCAAATACTCCCCTGATTCGCTCGGTATGGATAATAGGATGGTCAGGTTAAATCTTCCTCCAAGAAAATGAACAATCAAAGCTTCCCTTCCAGAATATAAATCATCTTCTTGTCATACATAACCTGTAAAACCTGACAAAATAGACAAGACAACCTCGCGTAAAATCGGCGGCATCCTATATAAGTTACTAAATCCTAGAAAACAAGATAAGATATAATGCTTGTGGAATGAAGTTTGCAGATCTCCTGGAGATTATAAACTTAATAATTTACAAAAACCATAAGACTCCGTTAGAAAAACAAAACCGGTAAAATTTCTAGATTTTTACACCTGACGCCGTCAAGAGTAAACTTCTGACGCCGTCAGAATTGACCTGCAGAAATTCTTATGTTAAGTTTCCGGAAAATTTCTGGAAAAACTTGGTCCTACTTCCTGGAAAATCCTGCAAAACTTCATTATGACTCAATACAAGCATTTGACTCTAACAAATACGAATATACATGTTCATTTAATATTGTGGAGAATCATGATCGGTTTGTTTCTTAAAAACATATTTGGGGTTTCCCCTTACACTTATCTTTTGCAAAAATACTTTTAGGTGGAGTTAAGACTAGGCCAAAACAACAAAGTAAAGTATTTCCACTATTTAGTTTAGAAACATGATCTACCAACAATAAAAATAAAACATGCATACGGACACAAATAACAAACAAACAAATAAAATCACATAAAACATGGGTTGCCTCCCAAGAAGCGCTTTTCTTTATTTACGAGTCTTGTAGCTAGACTCAAGGTCATGGGTTACTACGTGATCTCATCATTTGAAATGATATACCCCATGTAGTAGCGATCATTACTGTTATGGTGGTAGTGCCTCAATCTGTCGATACTCGCAATCACCATTCCACCTAATTTACTTTTCAAGTTAGCTATCCCATTTTGGCTCAATCCTTCGATTGTGAATGGCCCATACCACCAAGGACTTGGTTTATCGGGTGGTATTGTTGTTTCCAAGTGTCTCAAGAGTACCAAGTTCCCTTCCTCAAATGGTGTATGATTTTCTGCGGGTCGAGTATGTTCGAGTTCGACCTGAACCTTATTGCTTTTTCTTCTTTCATTTTTGGCTTTCTTATAGCTTTTGATTCTTGCCTCCCATGCAAGAATCTTATTCTGAACACGAATGGGTGTCGTGCCAATGTTGTTTTTGATCATTTTCCAACTCAAATTCTCATGCCCACTTCGCGGGGTCATGGGGAAGCTAATCTTTCTTTTTCCAGATTTAAGCTCAATCTTCCTACCTTCATACTTAATGACAGCCCTAGCGGTGGTGAGGAATGGTGCCCCAAGGATTATTGGCATGCATCCATCCCCTTTATCATCGATGATCATAAAATCAACGGGGTACATGAATCCTGCGACATTAACTAATACATCTTCTGCGATTCCTAGGGGGTATACGTACGAGTGTCCAACAAGAGATAACCTAACACGAGTAGGTGCTGGCATTTTTGACGTTAGTTGGATGTAAATAGTTAGGGGCATAAGATTTACTTCCGATCCTTGGTCAGCGAAAGCACTAAGATGTTTCAAGTCCCCGATGCTCGTTGGTATCTCAAAGTTCCCGCATGCTATCTGCTTAGTAGCCACTTTTTGTACCAATAGCTTCTCGAATACTGATCCTCCAGGAAGCGTATCATACTTATCTTTCACTTCTTCCTCTTTCTCAGAAACCTGTCCGGAGGACTGGTTACGCCCATCACCCTTAATCCAATTTGTTATGGTGTTTTTGTTTATATCATGTTTCAGGTAGTAACTCAAAGGTTGGGATTCTAGTGGTTTTTCTAAGGTCTGTTTAGCAGGAGTTTCTACCTTCTCGTTATCCTTATGGACAATGGTGATGGAGTTAAGAAATTGGGTGGTGGGAGTGGCGCTTTCTTTCCTTAGTAGTATTCGTTTGGGGGTTCTCTGGTTGGCATACTCCTCCAATAGACTCATCATCTCATTCATTTTCTCCTGCATCCCCTCTTTTTGCTTATAAACTGCTTCCTCGAATCTAGCAAGCCGATCTGAGTGAGTTGCCATATATTCTCTCATCCTAGCCTCAAACTCCGAGCTAAGTTCCTTGGGAGGGGAACAAGGTGGGGTGTAGCTCTGAAAAGTCTCGACATGCTCTCTAGAAGGCGACTCAGATAATGGTGCCGAAGTTGGTTTTGAGACGGAATTAACAGTAGCTCGTCTAGGACTTAAAGGCCTCCTTTGCCTTTCCTCAAAATAGTCAACTTTTGCCTCGAGTTTGCATAGGAGCTCATCGGGAATTTCGGTGGTCCCTCCAGATGTTGAGACTGCATTGATAGCTGCTTTTACTGTATGATTAAACTCCCATAGTTCCTGATTATCAGTGGCGAGTTCCTCGATAATTGCCCAAGACTCCTCGGCGTTCTTGTCACGCAGTTTACCTCCCGCGGCCCTATCGATTGTGCGCTTAGTGTGATAGTCAACATGGTTATAGAAAATCTGGACTAATAACCAAAGGTTTATACCATGATGAGGGACCTTGTGGAGGAGATCCTTAAAACGGGCCCAAGCTTCGTAGAAAGTTTCACCCTGCTGCTGTTCAAACATCAGAATGTCATTTCTAAGCGTTGCAGTCTTCTCCAGTGGGAAGAATTGAGTAAGGAAGCGATTGGTGAGGTTATCCCATGTGGTGATGGATCCCGCGGGTAAACGCTCAAGCCATTGACTAGCTTGATCCCGTAGAGAGAATTGGAATAGGCGTAAACGGGTAGTCTCTCTAGTTTCAACACCTAGGTCTATGGAATCTACGATTTTAAGAAAGTCCTTAAGTTGTTGGTTTGGATCTTCGGAACGAAGTCCATGGAATGCACATCCGCCTTGCACCAACCGGATGGTGTCGGATCGCAAGGGGGTCACATTGGCTCCGGTGAGCTCAATGGTGTTTCGGTAGCCTTGGTGGGTTTTGTTGTGGTGGGATGACGGGTTCAAAGATGTTACCACCTTCCATGATGTCGGATGGTAAAGAGTTACGAACAAAAGCACAAAGAAATAAGATAGACAAAAGAATACCTAAAAAATAAAAATAAAATCTTACTAGAAAGGAATCTTGCAAGTAGACCTAATACAAAGAAATTCTAACCTAGACAATAACTATTCCCAGGCTGCAGCGCCAAAAACTTGATGCGTGGGAATCGCAACAGGCTTTACCTCTCAAGGGATCTTGAGAAGCTTACAACCCCCACCAGGCAGTGTACCTGATCGTTGTAGTATAGTATAGTGACAAGTACCTGGGGATTGATCGTTCAGCTTAGGAATAGTGTCGCTAGGATTAGAAAGCCTAAATACTAGTTCTAAAGGTGAGGGATGATTACTTTTGTGTTTTTATATTTTATGGAATGCAATTTAAAATCTCGGGTTTGAAGGATTTGGGCGGAATTAGTTGCTAATCAACTAACCCAATACTAAGATGCAATCAAAATAAAATACTAGAAATAAAAATAAACTAATTTATACTAAGGTTGTGAGCAGTAATTGGAGAAAATGTGTTTACTTAGATTTCACTACTCCCTAGATATCTTTTACACGTTAATTACTTGTTATAATTGCATGGAAGACGGATCGTATTCCTTAATACCATTCATGGGGTGGCATACATAACTCCCCAATTCTATGAGCTCTTATCTCCTCCTACACCATGCCCAGCACAACTATAGGGATTGTAAACAGTGGCTCATGCATTAAATACAACCAATAAAGACCTAACGCACGTTGGTTCATGTTTCTTAAGACGTTCAAGCATGTTACCAATTGGAGATCTGCCAGTTTTCTTAAGCCTAACATATAAATCATTCATCCACAACAAGAATAAGCAAGTAATCAACACATAATCAATATCTAGGTTTCATTAGATCTTAAAACACAAGATAGATCTAGCCTAGCATGATGAAATTAAGACAAGAACATGATATAGACAACCAACACATAGACATATTGATTGAATTAGAAGAACACTTATCTTGATTAAACATGCAAGGTATCAAGGGGTTGGAACCCTTGAAAAACCTGTAAAGTTACACCAAAATCGTACTTAGGGTTTCTCCCAAAACTTCTCTCTTTAAATGTGAAAAATTAGAAAACTATATATAGGAAAAGGGGTCTGACAGCGTCAAGACCAAATAGGTGACGCCATCACCTCGCCACCAAAACAATCCTCGGACTGCCTAGATCTACATTTGACGCCGTCAAGTACAAATCATTTCCAGGCCGTCATGACTTTTACTCTTGACGCCCTACCTTCATGACTCCATCAAATCTCTTCTGGATCGTCATGGAATTTTACTCTTGACGCCGTCAGGGAACTACTCTTGACGCCGTCACCTACTGTTCCCAGCAAGGAAAATTAAGACTTTGGCGTTTTCTTCACTTTTATGCTCCAAAAACGTCCGAATTGCTTCCTTTTCCAGATTTCACTCCCAAAGTACCTAAAATCACAAAAGGAACGATTTAGGGCAATATTTGATCAAATAAATTCGAATTCGGGCCTAAATGACCCCCTAAAAACGGATCATTTTTCTCCTCATCAAATTTCATTTGGAAATTCATAGGAACTGTACGCTTTGGAAATGATCATGTAGCAGCTATCCTGGGTTTTTGAGATCTTCAGTTTGGGAATTTTTTGATCACTCGAGTTTACTACGTCGAAGGATTGGGACATAATTTGTTTTCAGTTGGGCAGTTTTGTGATGCAGATTTAGAAGTTGCATTCAGGAGAAACACGGTTTTTATTAGAAATTTGGTTGGTGATGATCTCTTAACTGGTAATCGTGGTACAAACTTGTATGCTATCGACATCAACCAAATGGCTTCTACATCACCAATTTGTCTTATGACAAGGGCAACCGAAACTAAGTCCTGGCTGTGGCATAGAAGGTTATCCCATCTCAATTTCGACAACATCAACAAGTTAGCCAAAGACAACATCGTCACCGGACTTCCTAAGTTCAAATACACCAAGGAACACCTATGTCCATCATGCGAACAAGGAAAAAGTAAAAGAGCATCATATAAACCCAAAACCATACCTAGTTCGGAAGCAAGGTTACATATGTTACACATGGACTTATGTGGCCCAATGAGAGTTGAAAGCATTAACGGGAAGAAGTATATTCTTGTTATTGTTGATGATTATTCAAGATATACTTGGGTAAAGTTTTTGAGATCAAAAGACGAAGCACCAGGCATCATCATCACCTTTCTGAAGCGTATTCAAGTTCTACTTCAAGCTCCAGTAAGGATTATAAGAACAGACAATGGCACAGAATTTACAAACCAGGAGTTAAGAACTTACCTCGAAGATGTTGGAATTACACATCAAACATCAGTTGTTAGAACTCCACAGCAGAATGGGGTAGTTGAAAGAGGAAACAGAACTCTTGTGGAAGCTACTCGCACAATGCTCATTTATTCTAGTGCACCACTATTCTTATGGGCTGATGTTGTAGCCACTGCTTGTTTTACTCAAAACCGATCCCTAATCCATCCAAGATTCAATAAAACCCCATATGAGCTAGTCAGTAACCGGAAACCTGACATCTCTTACCTTCACGTGTTTGGCGCTTTGTGCTATCCGACGAACGACAGAGAAGATCTAGGAAAGTTGAAAGCTAAGGTTGATATTGGAATCTTCATTGGGTATTCAGAAAACTCGAGGGCATTCAGGGTGTATAATCGAAGAACTAAAAGGATAATGGAGACGATGAATGTGAAGTTTGACGAGATTTCACAAATGGCTTCTGAGAGATACGCTCTAGAACCCGCGCTTAAACCAATGGCTTCTAATCAAACCAGATTAGGACCCGCACCAAACAGTCAGACTTCTGGACACATCAGTTCAGGACTCGTGCCTCAAGGAGCTCAGTCAAGAACTGGAAAATTTCTTCGAGTTAATGTTTGATGAATATTATGGTGGAACTTCGACAAATGCATCTCAACAACATTCCGCTGCACCCGCTCAAAATCAACCACCACCACCACTGGATGCATCTACAACAATCGAAGCTGAAGCACCAACTACCTCAACATCATCTACATCTACTCAAGCCACTCCAGTACTTGAAACTGAACTACTAAGAGTTGATGAGCAAAATCAAAACACAAATTTTCAAGAAGAACCAACAAAAAATTCAAACGATGTTGCGTTAGAAGAAGGAGATGAAGTATTTGAAAACCCGTTTGCAACAGACTCTGCTGAATCTTCTTCCAGGTTACAAGAACTGTCTAACACACATACGTTAAACCCAAGGTACCCTTCTACGTTTCAATGGACAAAAGACCATCCAATAGAACAAGTTATTGGTGAACCTTCAAAGCCAGTTCAGACGAGGAGACAACTTGCCACTGATCTCGAATTGTGCATTTACATTTACTCAATAAGCCTCAAAGAACCAAAGAACATTCGGGAAGCAATGGCAGAAAACCCTTGGATTGAAGCGATGTAGGAGGAACTTCTTCAATACCTATTACATGATAGTTGGGAACTTGTTGAACGACCACTTGATAAACGCGTTCTTGATCTCAAGTGGTTGTGGAAGAACAAACTGGATGAGTAAATGTCTGTAATTCGTAACAAAGCTCGTCTCGTGGCTAAAGGATATCCACAAGAAGAACGGATAGATTTCGAAGAATCATTCGCGCCTGTAGCTAGACTTGAAGCAGTCCGGATTTTCTTAGCCTATGCAGCTCACAAAAACATCACAGTCTATCAGATGGACATTAAGACAGCTTTCTTGAATGGAACTCTGAAAGAAGAAGTGTATATGAGTCAACCAGAGGGATTCATCGACAAAGATCATCCAGACTACGTCTACAAGCTTAAGAAAGCCATCTATGGTTTAAAACAAGCTCCAAGAGCGTGGTATGACGAACTATCATCTTTCTTGCTCAAAAACAATTTCACCAAAGGAACGGTTGATGACACCTTGTTTATCAAAAAATTCAAAGATGGCATTTTGATCGTTCAAATTTACGTGGACGACATAATTTTTGGATCAACCAATCCTAACCATTAAAAACATTTTGAAAATCTCATGAAAAACAAATTTGAAATGTCCATGATGGGGGAACTAAAATTCTTTCTTGGTTTACAAATACATCAATCCCCTCGTTGTATTTTTATCAGTTAAGCTAAATATACAATAGAGATTTTGAAAAAACATGGAATGGAAAATTGTGATTCTGTTGGTACTCCAATGGTCACTTCACCAAAAATTGATGTTGATTTGTTTGGGAAACCTGTCGATCCGAAGAAATATCGGAGCAGGATCGGTTCTTTCACGTACTTAACTGCTAGTCGACCTGATATTCAATTTGCTGTTTGTTTGTTAGCACGGTTTCAGGCAAAGCCTACCGAACTTCACCTCAAAGAGGTTAAAAGGATCTTTCGGTGCCTACAAAGAACCATTAACATGGGACTTTGGTATCCGAAGGATTCGGGGTTTAATCTAACAGCCTTTTCAGATGCCGACCATGCAGGAGATCAAGTTACAGCAAAAAGTACATCAGGTGGAGCACAATTTTTGGGTGAAAAGCTAGTAAGCTGGTCGTCAAAGAAACAGGATTCTACTGCGCTATCAACCGCCGAAGCCGAGTATGTGTCTCTATCTGTATGTTGTGCCCAAGTTCTTTGGATGAGGACACAGCTCACAGATTATGGCTTTACTTTTGACAAAATACCTATGTATTGTGACTCAAAAAGTGCCATAGCCATCTCGTGCAATCCCGTACATCACTCTAAGACGAAGCATATCAAAGTCCGCTACCATTTCATCAAAGAACACGTGGAAGAGGGTACTGTTGAATTATTTTTCGTTAAGACTGATTACCAACTCGCCGATCTATTTACTAAAGCTCTTCCAAAAGAAAGGTTTGACTATTTAGTTCGACGAATTGGCATGTGAAGCCTAACTCCTGAGGAGCTAGAACGTCTTCTCGAATCTTCTTGAAAAAGTTTTCAAAATCGCTTTGCTGTAAATATTTTTGAAAAAAAAACAAAATACAAAATTTGAAAAACCAACAAAAACAAAATACAAAAATATAAAATTTTCAAAAAATACAAAAACAATATAAAATCAAAAAATCCAAAAATATTCTTCTCACGACATGTCTCTCGTATAAATCAATATTCTGTACGTTTCTAAAAATGTCAGTCAAAAATGATACGGACATGTACAGATGCTTGAACGGGAGTTCTTTAAAATGTTTTTCTAAAACATGTCGTTTCTCAAAAGTTTCTTCACAATGGCTTTCGTATACTTCAGTACGAAACCCGGGCTTAAACGATGACTTCTGATTATTTTCAAATCATGGACTCGCATTTTCAAGGACGAAATCTTTTTCAACAAGTTTGAGTCTAAACAAACGAAAAAGACTTCAAACAAAAACTCGTTTTCAAAATAGTAATCTTGAGCACTTTTTCAAGATTCATCAAAAGATTTTTTAAAATCTTTCAAATGAGTGCTCAAGATAACTCCCTCAAAACCCTTAATTGATTTTAAAATGTGCTATCATTAAGGGGGAGTACAAAAACAAAATGTTCCGAATTCATGCAAAATGAAATCTGCCTATCTCTCCAAAAAGCTTTTTCTTAATCAGTTGTTATCAAAAATATCACGATATGCTATTTTTGAGGGGGAGAAGACATGATTAAAATGTGATCAAAGATGTTTAAAGATTGTGACTGTATCTCAAAAGAGCTCGACTCAGAAAGTACCAATGAATTGATGAAACTTAATATGTCAGTAATCGAAAAGACTTGTCCTGGACGGGTAATAATTTCAAGCTAGTCTAACTAGTGATGTAAGCGTGTCTGGAATAGGACTTGTCTGAGTAGAATGTACCGTATCGAGAGACTTTCTTTGGACTTGACCAGGACGGGTAATAATTTCAAGCTAGTCTAACTAGTGATGTAAGCGTGTCTCGAATCGGTCATGTTCACTGAAAGTGGATCAATTCAAAAAGTGCAAACTCCTCACGCATGTGCAAATTTCTTAAAAAATTCATGAGCACATGTGAAGGGGGAGTCCTTCAAAAGAAACAAAAACTCTCAAAGTGTCAACAAAAATGTGTTTATATTCATAAACACTTTGAGAGATTTTCAATCAAAGGTTTCATGGCAATTATAGGATTCATGGAGTTATAAGGTGACTAAGGTTAGGGAAAACCGTCCTATGATCCGCCAGAGCCGGAGGGATCTACCCAAGGAAAATTCCAATAGATTAGAATTAGAAGTCCTTAGGTATGATTGAAAAAAAGGAGAAAATGAGAAAGGAGAAAGAAGGGGTTGAAGAATTAAAAAGAAAAGTTATGAAAAAGAGTGAAAAGAAATAGCCCTCCGTATGTTCAACCTTAGGGCAGACACCGGGTTCAATTCATATGCTACTGGTTGTTACTAAGGTGACACCAGTATTGAAGATACAGACGTCATGGACCCAGTGACGCACTGCACTAAACCTTCTAGCCACTCAAGTTCTCTTAAAAGAGCTTGTTTCATTCTCACAGGGAACCGATGTAATCTATCGACCTGTCTCTTAGAGATGGTTGATATTGAAGCAGGAGACCTCTCCCTAATCTTCGCATGGGAAACCAAATGTGCACTTATCGAGTCTAGAGCCCCGAGATTCATCAAAAGATCTCATAGGAACACATGATATCTCTACACTGGTTGTTCATCATTAAGGACACCAGATGTAAACCTAAAAGTCCTTCGCAGATCTTAGCAATCTGCCGAGAACGTTTATGAGAGAATTTACTTATGTAGTTTCTCAATGATTGAACGGAAATTCCTGCCAGGGTCAACATCAAGCAGCCCTGACAGCAGGTCACTTCGGTAATTCTTTATGGGTTACGCTTAGTGTTCGCGGTGGTTTCAAACGGTCTACAGTCGTGGAGTGATCCCCAGCAACTCACCCAGTCATTGAGCTACTTAGTAGGTCTCGTAAGCTCTTTCGGGAGTATCTGATATGGGAACGGCCATGGTAAGGGTTAGAAGGATTCTTCACACTATGCTGTTGACGATCTTTAATTCCTTATCTGTAAGTACCGGTTGTTTATTGCTAACTATTTGCCTGCAGCTATACATCATCTCCATGGCGAAAGATTCCACATGCTCATACATGCATCAACAAAGTCAAAGGAAAGTTCTCACAAAGATCAAAGGATAGCAACAGTCAAAGAAAGATTCTACGCCAAAAAGAAGAATCTACAAAGTTAAGTGACAAAGATCAACGTGAAAGAACGGGGATAACAAATGTATGTATGACAAAGACTTAAGACGTATGAGCATGTTGGAATGGCAGACAACCACCACAAACACAGAAGTGACGAAAGGCAGATGACAACATCGGATCACTTTAACAACAATGAAGCATGATGAACTGGAACTATGATTCATCTAGTGATTCTTAAAGACGTCAAGATCTATGAATGATAAAGTTTAAAGACAAAGATGATGACGTCGCGCAACCTCAATGACCAACACTTAGGGGTAGATTGTTAGAATCATATTTTTACTTATAAAAAGTGTCGGTCATTAATGTATTGTTATAGGTTGCTTTAGAATATCATTATAATGAAGTTTATGTGTAGTTCTCATGTTTTGAAAAGATTAAGGGTTATTAGTGTAATAATGTAAAAGATTAGAGAAGCCCTAGACTATGAGTATAAATACTCTTGTAAACCTCATTTGTAAGGTTGGTTCTCTTAGTGGTTCTATTAGTCTTTACAAGGTTATTATTTCACACACTAGAGTTCCTACTCACTCTCTCTCTCTACTTACTTTCTCTCTCTAGGTTTAAGCTTGATTCAATAGTGATTTAGGTTGTTCTACGGTCCTACAAAAACTTTCTGGATCGTCACGTGTATCATCCACTTCCACCTCTTGTATTACTTTTGACGCCGTCAGGTACTGTTCCCAGCAAGGAAAATTAAGACTTTGCCGTTTTCTTAACTTTTATGCTCCCAAAATGTCCAAAATGCTTCCTTTTCCAGATTTCACTCCAAAAGTATCTAAAATGATAAAAGGAACGATTTAGGGCAATATTTGATCAAATAAATTCGAATCCAGGCTAAAATGACCCCCTAAAAACAGTTCATTTTTCGCCTCATCAAATACCCTTACACTTGAGATTTGTTTGTCCTCAAGCAAATGCGCTTTTATTCTAATCGAAATACAAGTCAGGGGTCATTTAACACTAATATAAAAGTAGTTACAACAAATAATCGTTCCACTAAAGACCAAAGACAAGCACGGAGGTCATACACTATCACCTCACAAATTGTGTTTAGATACTCACATCTCTCGGGTGTAATAAAGTATATATCACAATATGGAAATGAAAAATTTATCTCACTACCTGTCATAACAAAATAGATTACCATAGGCTTGGGAAAGGATCAAACCTCCACCACTTAGTGTAAGCACCTAGGATAAACTATCAAAGAGGTCTTTCAAAAGGTTATAACGTTAGGTGTAGGGATTTGGAATACACGGTTTTGTTGGATAAAGGCAATATTTACTAGTGGCGAGTTAATCATCTTGGTTAATTACATGTACAATATGGCGTTGCTAAGCTAAGACTAGACTCGACTTAAGCTAATAAATCAAAAATAACAAAAACATAAAACAAACATAAAATGAAACGGGATGGTAGTCCGTATGTTTTTTTTCTCTTTTCTCTTTTTCTATTTTTTTTTCTTTTTCTTAATTTTTATTTAGTTACTTATTTATTTATTTATTTATTTATTTATTTATTTATTTATTTTGCATACACTCTTAACCTACCATCCAAAATAACACATCATAGGGAATATGCATTCCCCTTACACTCGAGTCTTTACATACCTTACGATAAACTAATCTAATGACTTGAATCAAGATAATCAAAACAGTTGGAGTACTTTTTAAGATTAATGCACATATGGGGGTAATATATGATGTTCTTCCCCATTATTTCCATAACACAAATTCTTTACCCATGAGTCCCAATCGTCCCAAAACAATATGTACAAGATATGACTTGACTTAGCAACCAGGTAATCAATTAGATAATTAACTAAGGGTTTAACATGTAACAATAATGCACTAAAGATGAGTGCATACACGGAAGGCTATGGCGATTTGGTTGTACATTTAAGTGGGTTGTAACAAATTCTTCCTTTAAGTAAGATGCTTAAAGTTAGAAACGAAAAGACAGGCTTGGAGGGGTGTACTAGGGGTTTCGTGTACTAAAAATGAGTACAACGCTAAGGTGTGGGAAAAATTAGTTGACTTTACAAGCCAAGTAATATGACTTAAATGGTCAAGTAATTATGATACGGGTTTAAACACAAGGGTGATCCTAATGCCTCTTATCATGTAGTAAATCCTACTACACGAATGTAGTCTCACTAGCTGTATCGGGATGCATCACTAACGCAAGTTACAGAATCTAAATGCTACCGGTACACTCATAAGCACTAATAATGAATACTTTTCCTATCAAATCTAAAGGCGAACCTCACATATTTGGGTGGAAAATTTTTCTGAATGGTACGGTTTTATGCTAGTCATACAACTCCTATCCATAAGACACTTGCTAAGGCTAAAGTTTCACTCCTAAATGTTGTAAAAAATTTTAAATTTGGTGCTAAAATTACACTAACAAGTATTTCTCTTAGTTTTATTACACACCTACCATCAAACAAATAAACTCAAGTGCAATTGTATCGTATAAGGTATCATCATTTACCCTCCCCTTACACTTAGGATGAACATTGTCCCCAATGTTCAATTAAAGAATGTAAAAGTCAAATAGGTAAAAGAACGATAGCAAATACTCCCCTGATTTGTTTGGTGTAGATAGTGTGTTAACAAGGTTAGATCTTCCTCCAAGAAAATGAACGTTGAAAGCTTCCCTCCAGAAATATAATTCATCTTCTTGTCATACATAACCTGTTAAACCTGAGAAAACAAACAAGGCAACCTCGCGTAAAATCGGAGACAATCTATATATACTAACAAGTCCTAGAAAGCAAATTTAGATATAATGCTTGTGGAATGAATGTTTGCAGATTTCCTGGTGTTTATAAAACTAAAGAATTAACAAAAACTTTATGAATCCGTTAGAAAAACAAAACTCGCAAAATTTCCAGAATTTTACACATGACACCATCAGGAGTTAACTCCTGACGCCATCAGAAGTGACCTACAGAAATCTTTTCGTTAAGTTTCTGGAAAATTTCTGGGAAAACTTATGTCCTACTTCCTGGAAAATCTTGCAAAACATCATTATGACTCGATACAAGCATTTGACTCTAACAAGTACTAATACACATGTCCATTTAATATTGTGGAGAATCATGATCAATTTCGTTCTTAGAAACATATTTGGGGTTTCCCCTTACACTTAACTTTTGCGAAATACCTTTGTATGAGGTTAATATGAAGTTAAACGACAAAATAAAGCATTTTCACAATTTAGTTTGAAACATGATCTACCAACAATAAAAATAAAGCATGCATACGGAAACAAATAACAATCAAACAAATGAAAATCACACAAAACATGGATTGCCTCCCAAGAAGCGCTTTTCTTTATTTACGAGTCTTGTAGCTAGACTCAAGGTCACGGACAATTATGTGACCTCATCTCTCGAGATGATGTATCCCATATAATTATGATCCTCACTATCGTAGTGGTGGTGTTTCAATCGATCGACACTCGCAGTCACCTCCCCTCCTCCTTTACTGCTCAAGTTAGCTATGCCATCTTGGCATATGCCTTCAATTGTGAATGGTCCATACCACCAGGGACTTGGTTTATGAGGCGGTATGGTTATATCTAAGTGTCTTAAGAGTACCAGGTCTCCTTTCGCGAATGGTACATGATTCTCCGTTGGTTGACTACATTCAAACTTGACATGAACTTTGTTGCAGCTTTTGCCTCTCTCATGCTCAGTTTCTTTGTAACTTTTGATCCTTGTTTCCCACGCAAGAATCTTTTCTTGAACACGATTAGGCGATGTGTCAATGTTGTTTTTGAGCTTTCTCTTTATCAAGCTTTCTTGTGCACAACGTGGGGTCATGGGAAGGCTAATCTTTCTTTTCCCTGACTTAAGCTCAATTTCCCTTTTTTCATACCTAAAAACAGCTCTTGCGGTGTTGAGGAATGGTGCTCCAAGGATTATCGGCATGCATCTACCTCCTTTATCATCGATGATCATGAAATCAATGGGATACATGAATCCTGCAACATTGACCAACACATCCTCTGCAATTCCCAAAGGGTACACATAAGAGTGACCAGCGAAGGATAGCCTAACATGAGTGGTGGCTGGCATTTCTGAGGTTAGTTGGGTGTAGATAGTTAGGGGCATAAGATTTACTTCCGATCCTTGGTTGGCGAAAGCATTCAGACATTGCAAATCCCCAATGCTGGCTGGTATCTCAAAGTTCCCACAAGCCATCTGCTTAGTAGCTACTTTTTGTACAAGTAGTTTCTCGAATATCGGTCCCCCAGGTAATGTATCATACTCATCTTCCCCCTCTTTCTCCTTCTTTGAAACCTGTTTGGAGGATTGGTTACGCCCGTCAACTTTTATCCAATTTGTTATGCTATTCTCCTTTATATCATGTTTTAGGTAGTAACCTAATGATTGGGATTTTGGCTGTTCCTCAATGGTTTGTTCACTAGGGGTTTCTTTTTCCTCATTATCCTCGTGGACAATTGTGATAGAATGAACAAATCGGGTAGTGGGGGTAGCGCTTTCTTTCCTTAGTAACATCATTTCTGGGGTTCTTTGGGTTGCGTATTCCTCTACTATGCTCATCATCTCCTTCATTTTCTCTTGCATCTCCTCCTTTTGTTTATAATCTGCTTCCTCGAATTTAGCAAGCCGCTCAGAATGAGTTGCCATGTACTCTCTCATTCGAGCTTCAAATTCCGGGCTAAGGCTTTGAGGAGGTGAATAGGGTGGAGTATAATTTTGAAAGGTTTCGACATTCTCTCTAGAAGGTGACTCAACAACGGTGTCGGAATCGTATTTGAGACTGAATTGACGGTTGCCCATCTAGGACTCAAAGGTCTCTTTCATTTTTCCTCGAGATACTCAACGGTGTCGGAATCGTATTTGAGACTGAATAGTATTTGATTGGTCTCCCCAGGTGTCGAGATTGCGTTGATAACCGCTTTTACAGCATGATTAACTTCCCATAATTCTTGATTATCGAAGGCAAGTTCATCAATAATTTACCACAATTCCTCGGCGTTCCTATCACGCAATCTACCTCCGGCAGCTCGATCAATGGTACGTTTGGTGTGAAAGTCGACACGGTCATAGAAGATTTGAACTAATAGCCAAAGATTTATACCATGATGAGGGATTTTTTGGAGTAAGTCCTTGAAACGAGTCCATGCTTTGTAGAAAGTTTCACCTTGACGTTGTTGGAACATCAAGATATCATTTATAAGCTTGGTAGTTCTCCCCGGTGGGAAAAATTGAGCAAGGAAACGAGTGGTGAGATCATCCAATGAGGTGATGGATCCCGCGGGTAGACGTTCAAGCCATTGACTAGCTTGATCACGTAGAGAGAATTGGAATAGGCGTAATCGGGTTGACTCTCTAGTTACAACATCAAGGTCTATAGAATCTATGATTTTAAGGAAATCCTAGAGATGTTGATTAGGATCTTAATAATGAAGTTCGTGGAATGCACATCCGCTTTGCACCAACTGGATGGTGTCGGATCACAAGGGGGACACATTGGCTCCTTGAGTAAGCTCAATAGTGTTTCGATAGCCTCGGTGGCTAGGACGAGAATACTCTCCTAAGGTTCGGGGACTAAGAGGTTGGTTTGCTAGTGGTGGGTTTAGTGGGTGGTTTTGTTGTGGTGGGTTGATGGGTTCAAAGATGTTACCACCTTCCATGATGTCGGATGGTAAAGGTTACGAACAAAGACACGAAGAAATAAGATAGACTAAAGAGAACCTAAAAATAAAAATAAAATCTTACTAGAAAGGAATCTAGCAAGTAGACCTAATAAAAAGAAATCCTAACCTAGACAATAACTATTCCCTGGGCTGCGGCGCCAAAAACTTGATACGTGGAAATTGCACCAGGCTTTCCCTCTCGAGGGATCTCGAGAAGCTTACAACCCCCACCAGGCAGTGTACCTGATCGTTGTACTATAGTATAGTGACAAGTACCGAGGGATTGATCGTTCAACTCAGGAATAGTGTCGCTAGGATTAGAAAGCCTAAAACCTAGGTCTAGAGGTGAGGGATGATTCTTTTTGTATTTTTTATATTTTATAAAAGCAATTAAAATCTCGGTTTTTGGAAGAGTGGGCGGAATTAGTTGCTAGCCAACTAACCCAAATGACTAAAGATGCAATTAAAATTAAATAACAGAAATGAAAATGAATCTAATTACTAATGTGGTGTAAACAATGATTAGGAAAGTTGTGTTTACTTAGGTTTCATTACTCCCTAGATATCTTTTACAGGTTGATAGCTTGTTACAATTGCATGGATGACGGGTCGTATTCCCTAAGACTAGTCGTAGGGCCATATACAATATTCCCTAACTCTATAGGATCCTACTTCACTCCTATGTCAAGCCGTTAGAAGCTCCTAACATGGGATCATTAGAATTCTCCTACGCATTAAATACAACCAAAAATCATAGTACACCTCTAATCAACTTTCTTAAGATGTTCAAGCATGTCACCAATGGAAGTCTGCCAGTTTTCTTATGCCTAACATCGAATACAATCATCTGTAACAACTATAAACAAACAATAAACCCATAATTAACATCTAGGTTTCACTACATCTAAGCAAACACAAAAGAGATCTAGTCGAGCATGTTAAATTGAAGACAAGTGTAAGATATATTCAAGCAACACATAGACATATTGATTGAATTGAAAGAGTACTTATCTCAAATTGACATGAAAAGTTCAAGGGGATGAAACCCTTAAAAAAGCTGTTAAAATTTGGACCTAGGGTTTTTCCCTCAAAGTTGCACACACATGAATGAAAATTGGAAAACTATATATAGATTATACAGAGTGACGACGTCATGAAGAAATCTGTGACGCCGTCAACTCACCGCCCATAATGAAATCGGATTGCCTAGATCCAGTTTTGAAGCCGTCATGTGTAATTTGGTTCTGAGCCGTAACTAATACTTGGACCATGACGGCTTTGGGTGACGCCGTCATGTCCTTAGTATAAAACTTTTTGGATCGTCACGTGTATCATCCACTTCCACCTCTTGTATTACTCTTGAAGCCGTCACTTGGAAACTCTTGACGCCGTCAGGTACTGTTCCCAGCAAGGAAAATTAAGACTTTGCCGTTTTCTTTACTTTTATGCTCCAAAAACGTCCAAAATGCTTCCTTTTCTATATTTCACTCCAAAAGTACCTAAAATGACAAAAGGAATGATTTAGGGCAATATTTGATCAAATAAATTCGAATCCGGGCTAAAATAACCCCCAAAAAACGATTCATTTTTCGCCTCATCAGTTCCCATGATTCTTGCACACTTCGATCACGTAGCTGACCAGGGGCCGCTTGGTCAATGGTTCGCCTTGTGGGGAGATTGATATGGTCATAGAAAATTTGAACTTGGAGCCAAAGATCTATGCCGTGATGAGGGACTTTTTGAAGTAAGTCCTTGAAACGAGTACATGCTTCGTAAAGAGTTTCATCTTGACATTATTGGAACATCAAGATGTCATTCCTTAAAATGTGGTGCTTCCCGGTGGGAAAAATTGAGCAAGGAAACGAGAAGTGTGATCATCCCAAGATGTGATGGATCCTGCGGGTAAACGCTCAAGCCATTGATAGCTTGGTCACGTAGAGAGAATTGGAAGAGACATAATCGGGTCATTTCTCGAGTGCCAACATCAAGGTCTATGGAGTCTACGATTTTAAGGAAATCCTTGAGATGTTGGTTTGGATCTTCGGAACGAAGTCCATGGAATGCACATCCGCTTTGCACCAACCGGATGGTGTCGGATCGCAAGGGAGACACATTGGCTCCTTGAGTGAGCAATGATGTTTCAATAGCCTTGGTGGCTAGGTCGGGAGTATTCTCCTAAAGTGCGGGCTCTAGGAGGTTGGTTTGGTTGTGGTGGGTCTTGTTGTGGTGGGTTGAAGGGATCAAAGTTATTACCACCTTCCATGATGGTGGATGGTAATGGTTACGAACAAAGAAACGAAGAAATAAGATAGACGAAAGAAAACCTATAAAAAAAATCTCACTGGAAAGGAATCGAGTGAGTAGACCTAATAAACATAAATTTCAACCTAAACAATAACTATTCCCCGGCAGCACCGCCAAAAACTTTGATGTGCTGGATTGTAGTCTACACAAAAGTTTTACTTCTCAAGCGATCTTGTGAAGCTTACAATACCCACCAGGCAGTATACCTGACCGATGTATTATAGTGAAGTGGCAAGTACCAGGGGATTCATCATTCTCCAAAGGGAATAGTGTTTGCTAGGATTGAAATTAATCTAACTAGGTCTAGAGGTGAGGGATAATTCTTTTTGTATTTTTATATTTTATGGAAAGCAAGTAAAAATCTTAGTTTTTGGAAGAGTGGGCGGAATTAGTTGCTAGTCAACTAACCCAAACAACTACTAATGCAATAAAAATAAAATAAACAAGAAAATAAAATGTGAGAGAACTTATATTGCGTGGGTGACGGGTTGCATTCCTTAATACCATTTGTGGGACCGTGTACGATCTTCCCCGACTCTATAAGCTTCTATCTCTTCCTATGGCAACACGTTAAGTATCCTAACCATGGCCTCCTTAATAGTCACTTATGCATTAAATACAACCCTTAAAATCGTAGTACCACATCTGATTCATGTTTCTTAAGACATTCAAGCAAGTAACTATATAGGAGATTAGCCAGTATTCTTAAGCCTAACATCGATTATCAATCAACCAACAACAACTAATAACAAACCATCAATAAATAATCAATAACTAGGTTTCATTACATCTAAGCAAACACAAATAAACCTAGCCTAGCATGTTAAAAGAAAGACAACCGTAAGATATAATCAAACAACACGTAGACATATTGAATGATTGATGGATTACTTATCTTTAATTGAACATGGAAGAAACAAGGGTATGAAACCCTTAAAAAGTTCTGAAATTCGTACTAGGGTTTATGTGTGTGCTTCACCAAAAAGTTCTCCCTCTAATGAATGAAAAATCAAAAACTATATATAGATTTACATGGGTGACGGCGTCACCTTCTGATGGTTGACGTCGTCATCTTGCCGCGGCTAGGATTTCTTGTCACCCAATCCAACTTCTTGATGTCGCCACTCTTTATTACTTATGGGCCGTCACGCTTTACTGTTACACTGATGGTCTACCCTTGGTAGAACGTGACGCCGTCACGTGTAAAACCTCAAATTCTCTTCTGGCGCGTCAAGTGTAAATGTAATATCCACCTCTTTTCACAAAGGCTGACTTCGTCCCCTTGATCTTCCTGACACCGTCAAGTGCAAATTCCAGCATGGATTCTTAACTTTGTCATTTTCTTCACTTTTTGCTCAAAAAACGTTCAAAATGCTTGCTTTTCCAGAATTCTCTTCAAAAGTATCTAAAATAACAAAAGAAACGATTTAAGGTAATAATTGATTATATTATCACGACTTAGTGCTTAAATGACCCTTTAAAAGCGTAAGAAATTTTGCCTAATCAGTCGGCTCGACTCGGCTCATTTACACCTCCAGGAACTACTATTTGGAACTAGGGAGTCCAAGCTAAACAGTGTCACAAAAGTGTTTTTTTTTTTTTTCAATGTGTTATAGCCTATGACTCAAGGAATCCGATATCATTATGCTTCGTTGTGCTTTTCATAGAAAATACTGAACTTTTTGCGATCCTAAAATATTGTATTTTTCAGTTGTTGCTTATTTAATCTAGTAATTTTGTTATTTTACAATTTATATAAATTTGTGCAATCAATCACTTTTATTTAACCCTGTTTTTCGCTCAAAAAATTGTTGTAGTTTTATGTTACAATAATAGGCAGGTAACCCGGACATTTGTGTACTCGATATTAACCAAATTATTGTTTAGCCAAGTTAGTTTATCTTTATTTTTATTGGATTAGGCCCGTTAAGGGTTTGGTAGTTATTGGTATATTATGATTATATATACCGAATGTTTTTGTTTAATGAAATGAAAAGGAATACCAATTCTAATATAATATCGTAGCCTCAAGATCCTTAACCATAACATTTTCTTTTACGCCTCTCTCCATGCTTCCATTGTTGCCACATCTTTTGTTTTAGCTTATTGCTTACATTGCTTTGCTATATCCCGTCATATCATCATGAACGGGAAAACACCACTGCCCAAACAACCTGGTCGTGGCTCGTCTAAACAGGTCACACCTACTCGTAGATCGTCTCAGCCCTCTCCACTCCCTACTCGTGGTTCATCTCAATAGGCCACACATGGTCAAATTTTTCAGCCTGCTTTAACACCATATAATACATTTGGCATACCAGGTATAAGCTGTGTTAGCCCTTACATGTATTTTCAATATGTCATTGGCCTTTTCAGCTCAATATGGGGGGTACTAGGATTTCTGTTAAACGCACCACAGGCCCGGCTTCCATATGCTATACATTTGCTAAATGCACTACTGGCCCAACATACTACATAGGCCCAACAGGCTCCACAAGCCCACATAGCCGCAGTTGCTCCTACGGTACACCAGGCACATTCACAGCCTATCTTTGCTAGTCAGACACAACAACCAGGCAGTAACATTCTTTGTTATGACCAAGAAACACGTTCCGGAGGTCGGGGTTGATCGAAATACACCATGTTTCTAGAGAGAGAAAGTAGAGAGAGAAAGGTGAAGAACTATGTGTTTATTAGAATGATAAATGAAATGGAGCTTACACACACTTTCCCACACCCCTCATGGAGAGTCATGAAGGGAATTTATAGGCTCCTAACACTACATGTTTGCCTACTTGACAATAGTAGTCCCTGTAGTATCTAATCTAGTCCATTTCACTTGTGTGACGTGATCTTTATAAAAAAGTGAAGCTAACAATCTCCCTCCAAGATATCGTCACACGTGAATGGTTACAATGAGACCTATAAATACATAAACAATGTAAAATACAACAATAGTAAACTATGTTGACGTTGTTGAAGCGCAGAGTCTCTGTAGTCTAGATACTGAGGCAGACTTGAAGTTCTCTCTTCCGACGATCTCGGCGTATGATCTTTGACACTGACGGCAAAGGTCTTTGTAGCTCTGAACTTCAACTGTAATGGTCTAGTTAGGTTATTACTCCCTCCTAACTAGTGAGCCTTTATTCTTTTTCTTCT
Organism: Artemisia argyi; assembly: GCA_030686995.1. NCBI lineage: Eukaryota > Viridiplantae > Streptophyta > Magnoliopsida > Asterales > Asteraceae > Artemisia > Artemisia argyi. Next base: position 198,198,276 of record CM060702.1, read on the forward strand.
GCTCCCTCCTGAACAGACAACTCTCTTCTCATCATGCAGCGGATAAGGTAGATACTAATGAGTTTGCACCATGGTTGTCGTTCTAGGAGCATCATAGCATAACTCACATAGTATTGCACAGAAGGTTGGTAATACGCTCCGATGTACACATCATTAGTACTTCTTCGGTTCTGGTGTAAGCACAATTCCCTCGAACAACCGACGTACTAGAGATGAAACACTACTTCTTTTGGCATTTTCTTCTCCCTCCTGATGGTTGCGATGTATCGAAATCATCATACTATTGTGTGTACATGCCAAAATTACCCGTACTTTACACTTCTGTTGCAATGTAGATAGACCATGAAAGCATAAGTTGTGAGAATATGCTGATAGGATATGACTCTCTTTTTCTACAATCTCATCTCTTCTCTTCAACCTATAAGCGACCTCTTCAAATTCCAACTAGCTAGTAAATGACCACTGTCTGGAGAGAATCCAATATAACCAATCTGAGAATGAAGTAAACATCTCATAGATATGTGACTTAATCTTGTACGAAGGTGTGACTAAGAACCTATACTAAGCACTACAATGTAACTCCTTTAAGCATAGGTAGTGTCATATACCCAAACCAACAAGTAGTATATGAAATATCCACCTCTTGGAATCTCCACAACTTCATGTAACACTGAGCACTACAACGTAACTCCTTAAAGTGATAGCCATAACCCGTGAGTACTACAATGTAACTCCTTACATCGGGTATAACTAGATAATCCAAGTCTTAATCACTATCTCTACCAGTGTTTGCCCAAACAAGTATCTCCGAAAGTCATGCATCCATCCACCCCTAGACTTTGAGATAAATAAGTACATATGCCCGTGAAATGAACTTTAAACCCAAATAAGCAATACCGTACAAAAACTTCGTAGTCACAAAAATCTGATACTAGCCGTTGTCATTTGAATGTGATTCTTGATCAGGAACGTTTAAGCAAAACGTGGTGTGTTTTGGTGAAGCTTGAAATTCTATTTCGGGTGATTCGTAGTGATTTCGTATTTTCCCTCCAAAAATAAAATTGGAAAATTTTCTCGCCTATAATTTGGAAATCACTATGAAATACAATACAAAGGTTACCTGAAAAATTTGAGTATTAAAAAATTTTCCGCCAAATTTTGTCGAAAAATTTTGAATTTTGGCCAAAAAATTTGAATTTCGGGCCAAAATTTTCAACATTATACCAAACTTTGAATTTCGCGTAAAAATTGAACGTTTAGACTCCTCTCAAAAATAAATTTTACTCAAATTTTCCCGCCAAAAAACTCGGTAAAGCTGGAGAAATTTTGGCTAACTCGATAACCTTGTAACTCGGTAAAGCTAGAGAAATTTTGGCAGAGTTTCGTTTAGATTAGTCCAAAAGAAATCCGTACTCGATAAACGATAAGGTTGGACCAACCTAATGATGAGTGTCTAAATACTAATCATTTTATACCAATCTGAACTGCCAAAACATCCAAAAACACTCAAATATGCATCAAAATACTGAAATTATCCCAGAAGTGTGTTTTATATGTTTCAGATGCAAAATAATCAAAAACAGGTCAAAAACGTACAAAGTTTGCATAATTGGCAGTTTCAGTCCCTCAACTTTCAAAACTTGTCAAAACTAGTCCCTGAAGGTTTAAAAATGAAAGAAAAGTCAACTTAGGTCCTTGGGAAATCAAACATGTTCATTATAAATCCCTGGATAAAAGTTTTCACAAAATGACAATTTTTACCCCTCAAGTTTCAAATTTGACAAAATTAGTCCCTGGGTGTTTTAAAATGGAATTTTATCAAATATCACCCTTGTACTATTCATAAAATACAATTTGAAACTTTTTGATAACTTGTGGGAAATTACAATTTCACCCCCTCAACTTTGGTGAAATTACATAAATGGTCCCTAGAGGTTTTAAAATGAAAAAATATAAATAATATCCTTGTACTAATGTTATATGGCAGGAATGGCCCTTTGTAATACTTTGGAAATATGGAATGATTAGCCCTAAAGTTTCATCAAATTAAACATTTAGTCCTTGGGCTTTATTTAACACCAAAACCAAACCGGATCCATTTATCCTTATAATCCAACTTCTTAAAATCCAATAAATAAAACACAAAGCCTGGTCCATACCCTTACACCAGGCCCATAATACCAAAAGCCCACTTACCCCTTTTATAATAAAACAGGGTTAAACGTTTGACCCTGTGGATAACCCGTTGACCCCCATCATCCCCAACCTCACCTCGTCACCTACTTACCACCATCCACCCTCCCCACTTGCCATCACTTTCCACCTCATTACCCCCTCTGTCACCCCCACAACTAAACCCCTTCCCATGGTTTTGCACCAGGGGACTCCACGTGTCACACCTACAACCTTCACAACCCTATACCCTGCAAAACCCTTACACCACCACCCATAAACCATCCTTACACTCTAAATTGTCCCCCCCACCATCACTAGTCACCTCAGAAGCATTAAATGCTTTCAAAACAGCTGCAAGTTACCTCTATGGATTTTGGTGCCAAAAACAAATTTAAACGGCTGAGATGACTTAAACAAAATGAGGGTCAAGATGAGGTGGGAAGTGCTCAGAGGGTGTTTCCAACCCTAGTTGAAGCCTATAAAAGGAAAGAGGAGCAATGGAGAGAGTAAACCTAGCATAATTTAGTTTTCTTAATTCGTAGCTTGTAATTTCACAATTCCAGTTAATGTTTTAATGTTCAAGTGTTGTTTCAAGTAATCTTAGTATGTATTGAACCTTTTTCATTAATCAATTTCAAGTTTCAAGTTAAATTTTCATATGTGCAATTTTTCATTCAAAAATCCAAATCTGCTTAAATGTTGTTGTTTGTTGTTGATATGGACTGAGATAAGTCATATAAGCTCCCATATAGCCTATAAGAGCTATTAGAAACATTAAGAATCAATATAACTTGAAAAAGAAAAAAATAGAAAAAATCAAGAAAAAATAGTTTTTAAATAAAAATTTGCAGGTTTAAGATCATCAAGAAGGAGCAGTGTTAATTGTGGATTGCCCTTGGTATTAGAAGCCTTGTGGAAGGCTTCTAGGAAAGAATTTGGGTCCTTGTTCAGTTCTTAGCTTGGAATGCAAAAATTGTGAGCAAATTTCTTATTTTCTATTTTACTGTATACTGTTTATTACTGCTTCATTTTAAGTTTTTATTGCTTAATTATTAATATTTAGTCATAATTTAACTTAATTTAGATAGCTTGTTCATTTAAATTTGTAGTTACTACGAATCTCATTCTCACAGTCAAATAATAGTTTTATTGTCACTTCTGTGTTTCATGCTTGAATTATGGTTGATTTATGCTCAATTGGTCCTATTATATGATATTAAGAAGTTTTAAATCAGTGTTAAGCTTTAATTCAATCAATTGCTTTGAAACTATAAAATTGATTCATATAAAGGACTGTTTGGATTTGTCTGTGTAGTCGTTCATTTGTACCTTTTGGTGCTTGAAGTTTATGTGATTATCCTACTCAGTAGTATTGTAGTCAAAATTAACTTTCACATAAGCAGTTATAAGCCTCAAAGTCAAAATAGCTTGGAACATCATTTAATTTGCCATCTGTGGTAATTTACTTGCTCATTTTCATCTCACTAGTTCATTATTAGGTTACTTAGCTTAATCTAACTTTTTTTCAGCTTAATATAACATAATCAGTAAGTAGATTTGGTATAAAGTTCATATAAGTCAACTAGTTGTTAAAAGATAAAAGTCAAATTTCATACTATTGTTAGAAATCCAAAATTTCAAAGAATTTTCTTGAATTTTGTGATCAAAATTGGAACCTGAGCTTTTCACAACTTGAAATCTACCAGCTTATCTTTCAAATCTCATGTCTGGCTTATTTTTGTGAATTTTTCTGTGGTCCCCACACTGGCTCAAAGTGACTTGCAGGGATAGAAAGTGCCCTGTGCACAGATAACTGACCATATTTCACAAGCCCTCTTAAGCTTATCTATGAGCTTAAGCTTTTGAGCTTTGGCTTTTTGGGTAGCTTATTGATCTAAATCATTGAATCAGTGCTTATTTTTGGCCATAGAACCTTTGATCTTAGCTTATATTGGTCTGCTAGTTACCCTGACCAAACTCAGTTCACTGAGTGGTCAGCCCAAACCACCCATATTCATAAGCTCATGGAGAGCTTATTAGTGGACCCCATTGCTTGAGCCTTGGCTTATTTTTAAGCCCTCCTAGCCAGCTATTAGGATCAATCTTAAAATTGAACCCTTGTGCTTATTTGTGGTCCCCACATAGGGCTGCATATTAGCTTTTGGCCTGTTTGGTTGTTGCAAGGTTCAAGTTTGCTTATTTAAGCTCTTTGACTTATTCCTTGTGCTTATTTAAGTGCTTTAGCTTATTTTAGGTGTATCTCACTTAGTTGTAGCTTAATTATCATTCTGTAGCTTATTTGTAGCTTTTAGCTTATAAAAATCCAAGTTTAGCTTATTTAAGCCAACTGTTAAGCAAATAAGCTCATTCAGAGCTTATTTGGCTGTTATAAAAAGTTTTCCTTTTTTAAAGTTTGTTATTTTTGCTTATTTAAGAGGTTTGTAAAAAAAGAAAATCAAAAAATAAAAAGTTTCAAAAAAATTTAGGGTGTGTGGGAATCGAACCTGGGACCTCTTGGCTAGTAAACATGCATAATACACACACCCCCTTCCATTAGCTCTGGGGCACCAGTTCTGTATGATTCTACACAAACAATATACTTAAGGGTGTTTTTGTGTAATAAGCTTAAATAAGCTGTTTTGCTTATAACAGCTTATTTGAATAAGCTACTGGACCCAATTTATATTTCATAGGATTTTCATTAGTCAAACTACTTACTGTAACTTTTTCATAATATTTACTTTTCAAATAATATTAATTTTAATTAATACTAGTTTAATGAATAATTAAGTAATATTAGGTAATTAATTAGTTTTAATAATTTTTATTGAATAACAATATCTTTTTATATTTTTTAAAAGTCTTATAAACCATTAGGTATTTTTAGAAAATAATTTCCTAATTGTTACTGTTCATTTCCTATTTTCCTTAATTAATTTAGTCAATTAGATTTTAATTAATAAAACAAGTAATTAATTAGTAAATTAGCTTAAATATAATTTTTAGAATAAGTTTATAATTTTTTAGGATTCCTGTGATGGTTAATTAGTTTTATAAATTTTTCCATAATTTTCTAAGTTATTTTAGTATTTTTAGTAATTCAAAATATTTTATTTAGTTTAATTAAAATCATTAGTAATTAATTAATAAAAAACTCATAAAAATACAAAAATATTTATTTTTATTTTTTATACTTTCTTGAAGTTCATTTTAAAGTTTATAAAATAGTTTTGCAAGTTTTTAGTTTAATTTGTAGTTTTTATCATTTTTAGTTTAATTTAAAATAGTTTTAATTAAATAGTTAAATAGTTTTTAATTAAATAATTAATAATAAATAATAAAATAATCTAAAAAATAAATTTCTTTTTAATTTAATTTTCTTTTATGTTTAAATTTATAGAATTTTCATTGTTAACCCCTGTAGTTTATTTTTCCTTTAAATTCACCTTTTTCTCTGTACGCATACGTATTTGTTTACATTTCAGTTTACGTGTATACTTAGCTGTTTATTGTGCTTGTTTTATATTATTATCCAAATAATATCAGTAGTGTAAATCAAACCCACTCAATCTTTGGTTACTGTCCTCAGTACCATTTATTCCCAAAACCGTTTACAAATACAATTTCAATCTCGTTGGAACTTAACGACCCGGGGATTTCCCTGTACTTCCACGGATTTTAAAACTTGACTTTTTCTCCCAGGTGGACCTATCAACTGCACACGCTTGACTGGTTGGTTGGGAGGAGTCAAAATTTGGCGTCGCTGCCGGGGAGGTTGTTGCGTATTTCAAAACGATTTAGGTATAGTGGTTTTCAAAACCCCTCCTGTACAAATACCATCACTTTGTAAAAATCAAAATCATATCTGAAAAAGTTCACTAACACTTTTCCTAAAGTGTTAAAAACACCAAAAAAATCATAAACAACAAAACAAACTGTGAAGTTAAATTACTTCGTTGTCTTTGAGATTACAACCTGAAACAGCTGGTATAAGGTAAGTTCTGACATTAAATTGCGAACTGAAGAGGGATCCATTCATTCCCTCCCGCTAGCCTGCGAGTAATCTTAAAGGAACGATTTCGGTTAACGAATCACTTCCAAAAATATTTTCCAAGTTTTTTCACCCATACACGAAAAGCCAAAAACATTTTACTGTAAATATAATTACATAAAAGTTTACCACCGCAAACCAAGGCAGAACACCTACCAACTGGGGGTGTGAACATAATAAGTTCCCAAACTTAAGATAAAAACTTGCCATTGTATCCCTGTGATTGGTGTACCTTTTTCAAAGAAGCCATTTCACTTGTGATTATTGGATTTAAGTTCACTGTGGTTTTGCCTCGATCTTGTTCTGAAAATTGTTTTTAGTGCATGCGCACTCGTTCACAATCATGACGTAATCATCATAGAAACGTAACCGAGTTACGTACTGTTGAAGAAGAACACACATTAAAAATGAACGACGATATTAGTAACTTCAGACAGCTTCCCGAAGAGTCCTTATTTGAGGCATGAGAATGCTACAAACTTGCTATTGATCGGTGTCCCAATCATAACATGCTTCTTGTCACCATTATTGATACCTTTTATAATGGATTGACACTTCGTCATCGTGACACCATCAATGCTGCTGCTGGGGGCACCTTTATGAAAAGGACCCCTGAAGAGTGTTATGACTTAATCGAAAACATGACTGCCCATCATAATTTTTGGGACTCCTCTGTAGAGAGGAATGACTCATGTAAGTCAGTCACTCCGGCAAATAATGAAATAGCTGCTCTTACCAGAAAGTTTGATGATTTGTCTGCTGCGGTTCTCCGAATTCACCAGACAAATCACAATCAGCAGAATAAAACTACCAGTTGTGAAACTTGTGGTGGTCCACACCCGTACCATGAGTGCCCAGCCTCTGGTGGCTTCACTCAAGAGAACATATTCGCAGCTCAAGGTTCCTACAATACGGGAGGTAATTCTTACCAACCGCAAGGGGACCGAAATCTGTTGAGTTATCGTTTCAATAACTACATTGGACCACCGGGATTTAATCAATCCCAGAACCAAAATGGTCAAAACAGAAACCAGAACTTTAACTAGAATCAGAACCAGAACCGAATGAACCAAGGTTTTAACAACCAAGGGAATTTCAACTCTGGTCAAAACCAGGTTCAAAACAATCAAAACCAAGGAAACTATAACCGTAATCAAGTTCAGAATAATTACCATCAGGGTAATTTTCAACAACAAAACCACTTCCAGGGTAATAACAACCAGCAACATGGGAATTTCCAGAACAATCGGGCTCAAAATTTTCCAAACCAAAATCAAGCCATTGTTCCAATTGGACCATCATCTGATGAGTTATTAAAACAGTTTATGAAATCCCAAGATGAACTTAACAAAGTGCTGGTTAATCAAATCTCTGACTTGAAGAAGTCTTTAAATGATCGACCCTCGGGCTCAGGTACTACTTTACCTAGCAACACGATCGCTAATCCGAGGGGCGATGTAAAGGCGATCACCACAAGAAGTGGAGTTTCTCATAAAGGACCCACAGCTCCGTCTACCTCTTCTCCTATCCCGGTATAGGAATGTGAAACTGAGGATACTACGGATACGGTACTTCCTAATAATAACGGAGGTACCAATGACATCCCTCCTCCAGTTATCCCGGTCCCGACTCCCCCTAAAAGAGTCGTATTTGAAACTACCGAAGGTCCTGTTGAAAATCCAAAAGCCAACCCAAAACCATCAATTCCATATCCCTCACGATTGCAAGACCAGAAGCTCCATGAAAAAGCTAATCATCAGATGGAAAAATTCTTTCAGATTTTTCAAGAACTACACTTCGATATTAGTTTCGCGGATGCTCTTCTTTTAATGCCCAAATTCGCATCGACAATCAAAAACCTGTTGAGCAATAACGAAAAACTGTTTGAGATGGCACGAACTCCACTCAATGAAAACTGCTCTGCAGTTCTGTTGAAACAGCATCCCGAGAAGCTAGAAGACCCCGGGAAATTTCTAATACCATGTATTTTCCCAGGGATGGTTGAGTGCTTTGCCTTGGCCGATCTTGGTGCAAGCATCAACTTAATGCCCCACTCAGTTTGGAAAAAGCTCTCTCTTCAGGCACTTAGTCCCACATGCATGACTCTCGAGCTTGCAGACCGTTCAATTTCACGTCCCCTTGGTATTGCCGAGGACGTATTTGTAAGAGTGGGAAAGTTCCATTTTCCGACAGACTTTGTCGTTGTTGATTTCGATGCAGATCCAAGAGTTCCTCTCATTCTTGGGAGGGGATTCTTAAGAACGGGACGTGCATTAATCGATGTTTTCGATGAGGAAATCACGTTACGAGTTGGCAATGAAGTGATAATGTTCAACCTTGATCAAACCTCGAGATACTCTTCGAATTATGATGTTGAATCGGTCAACCGAATTGATGTCATTGACATTGCATCCGAGGAGTATACTCAGGAAATCCTTGGATTCGCTGATAAATATCCGAGTGGCAATCCCACTCCCTCTTCTCACCCCATAATCGCTAATTCTTCTCCTTCCCTCACTCCGTTTGAGGGAAGTGATTTCGTCCTTGAGGAATTAGAGGCCTTTCTCAACAGTGATTCAGTTCCCGAAGGAATTGATAACCAAGAGATTGACCCGGAGAGGGATATACTTCTCCTTGAGAAGTTATTGAACAAAGATCCTTCTCCCATTCCTGTTCTACCTCCACAACTTCATAACGCGGAAGTCAAATATGTTGAGAAAAATGATGATTTCCCCGAGGTCGAACTTAAGGACCTACCTCCTCATCTAGAATATGCATTCTTGGAAGGTAACGATAAGTTACCAGTCATTATTGCGAAAGACTTAAAGGATGAGGAGAAAACCGCGCTGCTTAAGGTTTTAAAGTCCCACAAACAAGCAATTGCTTGGAAGCTCTCAGACATAAAGGGTATTAACCCGGATTTTGGTACAAACAAAATCCTAATGGAAGAGGACTTTAAACCTGCCGTGCAGCATCAAAGAAGGGTAAATCCAAAAATCCACGAAGTTATCAAGGAAGAAGTTATTAAACTTCTCGATGCGGGATTGATTTACCCTATATCAGACAGTCCTTGGGTTAGCCCAATACATTGTGTTCCAAAAAAGGGTGGCATCACGGTTGTTACTAATGAGGATAACGAGTTGATACCAACTCGTTTGGTTACAGGGTGGCGAGTATGTATCGATTACAGAAAGCTTAACGAAGCCACCCGCAAAGACCATTTCCCTCTGCCCTTTATGGATCAGATGCTCGAAAGACTAGCGGGGAATGAGTATTATTGCTTCCTCGACGGCTTCTCGGGTTACTTCCAGATTCCCATTGATCCACAGGATCAAGAGAAGACTACCTTCACATGCCCTTATGGGACATTTGCCTATCATCGCATGCCTTTTGGGTTATGAAATGCTCCGGGTACTTTCCAGAGGTGCATGATGGCTATTTTCCACGACATGATCGGGAAAACCATGGAGGTATTCATGGATGACTTCTCAGTCATCGGGAATTCTTTTGACTCATGCCTCTCCCACTTAGAAAAGATGCTTCAACGTTGTGAAAACACTAATCTTTGTCTAAACTGGGAGAAGAGCCATTTTACGGTTAGGGAGGGCCTTGTCCTCGGCCATAAAATTTCAAAAAATGGGATTGAGGTCGATAAGGCCAAAACTGATGTTATTGCTAAACTGCCTCATCCCACCACTGTTAAAGGCATAAGGTGTTTCCTCGGCCATGCCGGGTTCTATCGGAGATTCATTCAGGATTTCTCCAAAATAGCCCGGCCCATGACTCATCTTCTTGAAAAGGATGCTCCTTTCATCTTTTCCCTCGAGTGCATCAAAGCTTTTTCAACTTTAAAGAAAAGGCTTACCGAGGCACCGATCCTTGTTGCCCCCGACTGGGACTTACCTTTCGAACTTATGTGCGATGCTAGCGACTTCGCTATTAGTGCAGTTCTGGGGCAACGCAAAACAAAACATTTTCAGCCAATACACTACACAAGTGAGACCATGAGTGAAGCTCAAACGCACTATACCACCACAGAAAGAGAATTATTTGCTGTGGTATATGGCTTTGAGAAATTTAGGCCTTACTTAATCTTAACCAAATGCGTGGTGTACACGGACCACTTGGCTTTGAAGTACCTGTTCACTAAACAAGACACAAAGCCAAGACTGCTCCATTGGGTCCTTCTCCTTCAGGAATTCGATATACTCATAAGAGATAAAAAAGGAGCAGAAAACCTTGCTGTTGATCACTTGTCCCGGTTAGAGAATCCTCATCAGGATATTCTCGAGAGAAAAGAAATTAATGAAACTTTTCCTCTGGAGACTCTCAATCTAATCTCTACCCGGGATGATACCAATACCCCATGGTTTGCCGACTTTGCAAATTACCATGCGGGTAATTTCGTTAAAGGGATGGCGTCCCAACAGAAAAGAAAATTCTTTAAAGATATAAAACATTATTTCTGGGACGACCCCTACTTGTTCAAAATATGTGCGGATCAAGTCATCCGACGGTGTGTCCATGGCCAAGAAGCCATGGAAATTCTTAAAGCTTGTCATGATGGACCCACGGGGGGACATCATAACCCAAACTACACCGCCAAAAAGGTGTTTGATTCGGGATTCTTTTGGCCCACGATCTATAAAGACGCCCATGAACTTATCAAAACCTGTGAGGCTTGCCAGCGTCACGGGAATATTTCCAAAAAGAATGAGATGCTGCAAAACACCCATCGGGTAGGAGAAAACCGTGCCTCTTGGTCGGATAAGCTGGATGATGCATTATGGGCTTTCTGCACTGCTTACAAAACACCCATCGGGTGTACTCCATATAAGCTAGTGTATGGAAAAGCATGTCATCTTCCGATCGAATTAGAACATAAGGCCTACTGGGCCTTAAAACATGCAAACTTCGACCTTCACACAGCGGGTGATCACCGCAAGGTTCAACTAAACGAATTAAACGAACTTCGTGATCAAGCTTATGAGAATTCTTTGATTTACAAGGAAAAAACCAAGAAGATCCACGACTCTAAAATTAGAAACCGTGTTTTCAACATCGGTGACAGAGTCCTTCTCTTCAATTCACGATTGAAGATATTCTCAGGAAAGCTTAAGACTCGTTGGTCTGGGCCATTCACTATAACAAGAGTATTTCCATATGGAACTGTTGAGTTAGCTCAACCTGATGGTTCCAACTTTAAAGTGAATGGCCATCGGTTAAAACACTACTTTGGAGGGGACATACAACCAATGGTTGTCCCGGATCTCCAAACTTTCCCCATGGACCAATAAATTCGGGGTCGAGTCAAGCTAGCGACTCGGTTAACAAAAACAGTAGCTTCCTCATGAACAAATCAATTCGAGGTCGAGTCAAGCTAGCGACTCGGTAATCAAAAACAGTAGCTGAACATGGGTTTTCACCCATGTGTACCACCCTAGTGTGGGGGAGATGCCCCACGTGTTGTATATATCCTCAAAAAAAATGTACATAGACTAAAATAAAGGTTACTAATATTTCCTTCTTATGTTCTAAGTGTCGGTTTAACACCCGGTTTTTTGAATATTGAGGGCAATATTCATTTCTAAGTGTGGGGGGGGGGGGGGGGGGGGGGGGGGGGGGATTCTCACGAATTCAAACACATGTTCCATCAAGCACCCTCATTTGATCAAAATTTAAAATTTTTTCACACTTAGAAATGCAATAAATGGTTATCAGTCCGCCATGTCTAACCCACATAAGGATTGGCTAATCCAGGTATAACACCCTAAAATCTGAAACATTAAATTTGATTATAACCTAAGTTTTGAAACTATAATACTTGAATATTTTAATCTCTAAGACTTATGATAATAAAATTACAAAACTTATACCTAAATAAAACATCACACGTTTATTTGTTGTGCATGGGCCGAAATTTTACAAACAAAATATAAAATAAAAGAGTGTTTTTCAAGCTAATTAAGCCCAAGAGATAATTACAAATCAACACAATCCCTAAATGATCGGTATTTTATTTTGACTCCTCCCTCCCTCACGGTTTTATTCAACCGAATCCCACATATATATAAAACACACAACACATTTTTGATAACCCAAAAACCCTAAACCTAATCAAACAATAGGCGGCTGGTTATCTTTTTTCTCCTTTCTGACTCGAAACCAAGGCGTGCAAAAGGAGTGTTCGTGCAGGCTTTGAAACTGATCTTAGACGTGTTGGATTGCTGGTCCAAGAGTGGTTCGTACGAGGGTTCATTGCTGTTGTTCAAGAGTTGTGTTTCTGTTCGGTGTGGTTTGATTTGATATTTGAGCGTGGGTGTTTTGATTGTTGTTCGGCTGGTAATTGGTATTCGATCGTTGTTCTTTTCTTCTTGTTCGTGTGACACGCTGCGAGGGTAAGTGTATTACGAACCTTGTTCAATTCCGCTCTCATTATTTATGTTCGATCATCATGGTTCTGTTTTCATTTTCAACCTAAAGGATCACATGAAATCGATTAAAAGATCACATAATATCATTCGACATATCACATAAAATAACGGAAAACCAAATGTGTATAATCAACTAAACATAAACATGTATAAGCTATGGTAATGCGAATAACTGATATATATATCACATGAAATGATAAGAATATGAATGAAAGACACCAAGTCATGAAACTAGACCCTACACGCATGTCAAGTTGGCTTCTGTTTTTTTTTTTTTTTTTTTTTTTTTTATTTTATTGTTGTCATGCGCACATCTGGTCATATAATGACTTTTCTAATCTCAATTATACGTACTAGGACCTGGTTTAAAACAAAAATAAATAAACCATGGGGTGTATATATTATTAAACACTGGTTATAAAAATGAATATCTAAGATAGAACATGCATGATCAACTGTAATTCAAGTTTTGGGGCATATCTCTACGTGGGTGATTATGTATGGATTTTTAAATGACAAAACATGCTTTATTATTTTAGCATGGGTGTGTAAGTGAGTTATTCTATTTAAAAACTTGTTTTAAACTAATCTTAATGCTAAGAGCATGGGTCAAATATGGGGATGGGTCGAATGAGTAATTGAATCATTTGTGTTGCTCTCAAGTTAAATAAATTCATGGGAACATGTGAAAAATTGTATTTTCGGTCGTTGCGGTCTAAATTGATGTCGGGTATACGTATAAATAATTTATAAACGACGGGGTCTAAAATTATTCTTTCGACCTAAAATTTTAATATAAACCTTAAAATAATTTATCAGACATTTTTAATATGAAATTTTGATAATTTACATTCATGGCCCTAAACTTTGTTAAATTGACATATTCAACCCTAAACTATCATATTTGTTATTTTAACCTTAAATATTATTAATTATCCAATATAACCTTAAAGTATTAGATTACTATTTCGGGAAACTTACTAAATATGAAAACCTACTAATTCGGGAAACCTGCTAAAAGTAAAAAGTTACTTGAAATGGTTAAAGCTACTTAAAGTGGAAATTTACTATAAATGGAAAGTTACTAAAAAATGGAAAGCCGACTAAAATGAGTAATCTGATTTATAAACAAGTTAATAATAAGCCGATCATTAAATTGTGTAGATTCGCTGAAGAAGGAGTAACTTCCGATCTTTGTGATGTGTTTGCACTTGCGGGTTAAGGTACAGATATTCTACCCTATCTCATTAAGGGTTCTGATCTCATGACTTTTCGATCCTTGACTTTGATTCGTTTGCTATGATATGATTCATTGATATAAGCCTTTGCTATGATCCCTTTGATATGATTCGTTGCTATCCATTTTGTTGATTACCTGATTACTATCTCCTGGTTGAGATTCTGTTTGATTATGATATGATTCATTTGTTATGGATATGCTTTGTTTGATATGATTCGTTTCGTTCTTATGCCCGAGTTTTTATTCTACTCATGGAGGTACCATGGGCGTGTCAGTGATGGCACCACTGGCATGACACTTTCTGGGGAGGTGTGATTGATCCCTGGCATTCCCTTCTGTTTGATATATGTGCACTATGGCCAATTAGTTATATATGTGTCCAGTCATGAGCTGACATGTGTATTTTGTTTGATTCAGGGAGTGTATGGATGCATCCTAGGTTCTGTTTTGTTTTGAGAAGACAGTGACTGGCTGTACGTGCCTTGTACCCCTTTCACTTCTGGTACAATGGAGTCTGCAGCTCCTTGTACAACTTATGAATTGACGGATATGTGATTATGTGATTTGAGACCTATTCGAGTGGCTCTGGTAGGTCGGCTCGTGGCTTTCCTATGTTTCGTTGTGTCTATTCGAGTGGCTCTGGTAGACACGCCTTTGTTGATACGTGCTCTTTGATTCTGGTTACTATATGATTCATATTATCACTTGACTCTTCGTACGCATTATTCATTTGACTTATGATATTTGTTCAGTTATCATTAATCTCTTATGCATTTGACAGATGATATTCGCTTCAGCAGGAACTTATGATTTCTTTTCTTATACTTATATACGTTCCGATTATTCGTTTTGTTATATATATCTGTTCACTGGGTTTTTTAAGCTCAGCCGCATTTCTTTCCTGCGGCAGGTTATAGGTTGGAAGCTGGGGTTGGGTGAAGAGAGAGCATAGAAGCTTTAGTGGACTACCCATGGACTAGAAGCCCATTACATCTGGACTAGTTTGGACTTGGATTACATTAGACTTTGTTTAGTTTGTATTTTCCTTTCTTTTATAGTTTTAGTATTTCTTTTGTACTTTTAGATTTTTCCCTTGTAACCTTTTGTTTTAAGTCTTCCGCTTGCGTTGTATGCTTTGTATGCTTTGATATGTCACCATACTGTATCGCTCCAGACCCATGTCGGGTTGGGGTGTTACAATTATGGTATCAGAGCCTAGGCTGCGACTTGTAGTACATAAGTTATGGCCTGTGAAGCTTTGGACCCTTAGGTTTGCACCTTAGAATCTTTAGGAATAACTTTGGAAGGTTTTGCCTTAAGTTTCTTCCCTTAAGAGAGGATTGGGTAGATATATGATCAGACGTTTTCTTGCTTCCGCTTTACTCTGATTTATGCCTTTGTTTTTCGTTAAGCTCTTACTAGATCATTTGTTTCGGAGACTTAGAAGACTTATCAGGATTCGCGACATGCGTTTAGGATGCCTTTAGACTTAGTAGTGTGCCTCATAGGTTTCATTCTCTGGAGTTATCCTTTTGAACCTCGATTCTTGATTCGTTTGACATTCGTTTAGATGCCTTTTGTTCGTTCGGAGAATCGCGTATGTATGAATCCTACGTGTTCGACACACTCTATGATTTTTCCTTGCTTTTAATTCTTTCTTCATTGTTGATTTTGACCTTGCCTATTCTACCCCTATGAATGTTTTGTGACTTTTCATCGTGTAAATTCAATTCGTTCGATGCGTTCTGGAGATATTTGGAGACGATCTTGTTATACTAATCTATTTACGTTGGAAATGTTCGATTTGATGTTATTCTGGATTTTGATTTGTCACCTGTGTATTATGATGATGACGACCGTCACTTTATGTTTGTCACCTTTGACGTTTTGTGAAGTTCATATTCTACACCATGATTCTTAACCTGATAATCTTTTATAACCACCTTGTTCTGAAACTCGTGCGTTGATTTCCCCACTGCTGTGAAGATACTTCTCTGATGAAACTCGCCTTGAGAGTTATTCGATTTGTTTGGAACGTTCGATGTGTATCTTTGATGTGCTTCTGTTTTATTCGGGAAGAAGAACGATGATAGCATGAAGTTGTAGATTGATTTCTGGAAGCTAAATCGTATCATGTTTTGTGTGAAGGAGCGAGATATTCCTAGAATTGTTTTCCGTATTCGTTATGATCTCTATTAGCGTTGTGATGCCAATTGTATTGGTTACTACTCCGACTATTCCTACGGATTTGATAAATCGTGTCTTTCATGAATACTTGGACAAATTGTCATAGTATGACATTTTGGTATGTTCAGAGACGAAAGAGAAACACGAGACTCATCTTCGTTTTCGGTGTTGAATTTCGATGATGGAAGGGAGCAGTTTGAAGTGAACAGTTTTATCAACTCTATTCATCTTAGTTGTACTAATATGTATAGAGTCTCGAAGCAGGAGCTGGACGGGATGACATGAAGACGGTGGTGACTACATCTGTGATTTCCACAAACAGAAGGAAGGACAACACAAGTAGAGTTGCAGTGGAGCATCGACTAGGACGAATTGCTCGGAAGATTGGCGGAGATCTCTTTTGGCAGGAGATTATTCAAGCTACATGATGCGTCTACAATGATCATGACCAAGAATTGCATTTTGTTCACACTTTCAGAAGAGGTGCAAAAGAGTTAGACGTCTTGACATTTGAAGAAGCTTGGTTCGCGACGTGTTAGATCTTGGATTCGTTATTATCCATACGATTATTCTACCTCTTCGGTTATGCCTTTGATACGTTTTGATACTCGGATTTGTGATTTGGAACGTCAATATGAATATGTTACCCATCTCTTGATGAGATTCTGGATACGTTTGATGATTTGATTTGTACTCATTTTGACTTTGGTAAGTTCCTTGTTCGTTCAGAATTCGGTAGGAGTTGATGAAGATTTATCTTTGTGCTTGCCTCATGAGTATATGTGTTTTATATATCCTTATAGGATTTTATCTATCATCTGTCATCTGTCATCTGCCACACATTGTTTCGCATTCGATTGGATCAGATTTGTTATAAATTGTGTTCTGTGGAGAGCCTGGGGCTATCCAAGTTGTCGGGATTGAGTCATGAGAAAATTTTCTGTTTGTGAAGATTCTTTTGGGAGAACCTCCCGGAGTGTGAGGTTAATTCTGACGTTCTTTTGTGATTCGCTACGACTCCGTCTAACTTTTGCAACTTCAATTTCGCGGACGAAATTTTCTTTTTAGAGGGGAAGAATTATAACACCCTAAAATCTGAAACATTAAATTTGATTATAACCTAAGTTTTGAAACTATAATACTTGAATATTTTAATCTCTAAGACTTATGATAATAAAATTACAAAACTTATACCTAAATAAAACATCACACGTTTATTTGTTGTGCATGGGCCGAAATTTTACAAACAAAATATAAAATAAAAGAGTGTTTTTCAAGCTAATTAAGCCCAAGAGATAATTACAAATCAACACAATCCCTAAATGATCGGTATTTTATTTTGACTCCTCCCTCCCTCACGGTTTTATTCAACCGAATCCCACATATATATAAAACACACAACACATTTTTGATAACCCAAAAACCCTAAACCTAATCAAACAATAGGCGGCTGGTTATCTTTTTTCTCCTTTCTGACTCGAAACCAAGGCGTGCAAAAGGAGTGTTCGTGCAGGCTTTGAAACTGATCTTAGACGTGTTGGATTGCTGGTCCAAGAGTGGTTCGTACGAGGGTTCATTGCTGTTGTTCAAGAGTTGTGTTTCTGTTCGGTGTGGTTTGATTTGATATTTGAGCGTGGGTGTTTTGATTGTTGTTCGGCTGGTAATTGGTATTCGATCGTTGTTCTTTTCTTCTTGTTCGTGTGACACGCTGCGAGGGTAAGTGTATTACGAACCTTGTTCAATTCCGCTCTCATTATTTATGTTCGATCATCATGGTTCTGTTTTCATTTTCAACCTAAAGGATCACATGAAATCGATTAAAAGATCACATAATATCATTCGACATATCACATAAAATAACGGAAAACCAAATGTGTATAATCAACTAAACATAAACATGTATAAGCTATGGTAATGCGAATAACTGATATATATATCACATGAAATGATAAGAATATGAATGAAAGACACCAAGTCATGAAACTAGACCCTACACGCATGTCAAGTTGGCTTCTGTTTTCTTTTTTTTTTTTTTTTTTTTTTTTTTTATTGTTGTCATGCGCACATCTGGTCATATAATGACTTTTCTAATCTCAATTATACGTACTAGGACCTGGTTTAAAACAAAAATAAATAAACCATGGGGTGTATATATTATTAAACACTGGTTATAAAAATGAATATCTAAGATAGAACATGCATGATCAACTGTAATTCAAGTTTTGGGGCATATCTCTACGTGGGTGATTATGTATGGATTTTTAAATGACAAAACATGCTTTATTATTTTAGCATGGGTGTGTAAGTGAGTTATTCTATTTAAAAACTTGTTTTAAACTAATCTTAATGCTAAGAGCATGGGTCAAATATGGGGATGGGTCGAATGAGTAATTGAATCATTTGTGTTGCTCTCAAGTTAAATAAATTCATGGGAACATGTGAAAAATTGTATTTTCGGTCGTTGCGGTCTAAATTGATGTCGGGTATACGTATAAATAATTTATAAACGACGGGGTCTAAAATTATTCTTTCGACCTAAAATTTTAATATAAACCTTAAAATAATTTATCAGACATTTTTAATATGAAATTTTGATAATTTACATTCATGGCCCTAAACTTTGTTAAATTGACATATTCAACCCTAAACTATCATATTTGTTATTTTAACCTTAAATATTATTAATTATCCAATATAACCTTAAAGTATTAGATTACTATTTCGGGAAACTTACTAAATATGAAAACCTACTAATTCGGGAAATCTGCTAAAAGTAAAAAGTTACTTGAAATGGTTAAAGCTACTTAAAGTGGAAATTTACTATAAATGGAAAGTTACTAAAAAATGGAAAGCCGACTAAAATGAGTAATCTGATTTATAAACAAGTTAATAATAAGCCGATCATTAAATTGTGTAGATTCGCTGAAGAAGGAGTAACTTCCGATCTTTGTGATGTGTTTGCACTTGCGGGTTAAGGTACAGATATTCTACCCTATCTCATTAAGGGTTCTGATCTCATGACTTTTCGATCCTTGACTTTGATTCGTTTGCTATGATATGATTCATTGATATAAGCCTTTGCTATGATCCCTTTGATATGATTCGTTGCTATCCATTTTGTTGATTACCTGATTACTATCTCCTGGTTGAGATTCTGTTTGATTATGATATGATTCGTTTATTATGGATATGCTTTGTTTGATATGATTCGTTTCGTTCTTATGCCCGAGTTTTTATTCTACTCATGGAGGTACCATGGGCGTGTCAGTGATGGCACCACTGGCATGACACTTTCTGGGGAGGTGTGATTGATCCCTGGCATTCCCTTCTGTTTGATATATGTGCACTATGGCCAATTAGTTATATATGTGTCCAGTCATGAGCTGGCATGTGTATTTTGTTTGATTCAGGGAGTGTATGGATGCATCCTAGGTTCTGTTTTGTTTTGAGAAGACAGTGACTGGCTGTACGTGCCTTGTACCCCTTTCACTTCTGGTACAATGGAGTCTGCAGCCCCTTGTACAACTTATGAATTGACGGATATGTGATTATGTGATTTGAGACCTATTCGAGTGGCTCTGGTAGGTCGGCTCGTGGCTTTCCTATGTTTCGTTGTGTCTATTCGAGTGGCTCTGGTAGACACGCCTTTGTTGATACGTGCTCTTTGATTCTGGTTACTATATGATTCATATTATCACTTGACTCTTCGTACTCATTATTCATTTGACTTATGATATTTGTTCAGTTATCATTAATCTCTTATGCATTTGACAGATGATATTCGCTTCAGCAGGAACTTATGATTTCTTTTCTTATACTTATATACGTTCCGATTATTCATTTTGTTATATATATCTGTTCACTGGGTTTTTTAAGCTCAGCCGCATTTCTTTCCTGCGGCAGGTTATAGGTTGGAAGCTGGGGTTGGGTGAAGAGAGAGCATAGAAGCTTTAGTGGACTACCCATGGACTAGAAGCCCATTACATCTGGACTAGTTTGGACTTGGATTACATTAGACTTTGTTTAGTTTGTATTTTCCTTTCTTTTATAGTTTTAGTATTTCTTTTGTACTTTTAGATTTTTCCCTTGTAACCTTTTGTTTTAAGTCTTCCGCTTGCGTTGTATGCTTTGTATGCTTTGATATGTCACCATACTGTATCGCTCCAGACCCATGTCGGGTTGGGGTGTTACACCAGGAGTAAACGGCTCTTGGTAAAGATTTCTCAAATCCGTTGATGGCTTGCAATTTGCCCAAAATTGTATGGTTCCTCAACTCCCCATATCCCATAAAGCGAATGAGTTGGCTAGCCCGCAAGATTATGGCTTGTGGTAAAGGCCGTGGAAAAACCATAATTGGTAATCAGCTCACCAAGATGTTGATTATTCCATCAAGAGTTGGCTAGTCCAGAAGCAAACGGCTTTTGGTAAACACTAATCAAATCCGTTGACAGCTGGTGGTTTGCTCAAAATCACACGGTTATCAGGTGTACCACAGTTCTCACTCCTGGCTACTCCAGAAGTAATGGCTTTTGGTAAAGAGACATAAAATCCATTAAATTTTCTCAAAATATTGCTAGGGACTAGCAATACTTTAGTGTGGGGGATTGATGAGTGTCTAAATACTCATCATTTTATACCAATCTGAACTACCAAAACATCCAAAAACACTCAAATATGCATCAAAATACTGAAATTATCCCGGAAGTGTGTTTTATATGTTTCAGATGCAAAATAATCAAAAACAGATCAAAAACGTACAAAGTTTGCATAATTGGCAGTTTCAATCCCTCAACTTTCAAAACTTGTCAAAACTGGTCCCTGAAGGTTTAAAAATGAAAGAGAAGTCAACTTAGGTCCTTGGGAAATCAAACATGTTCATTATAAATCCCTGGATAAAAGTTTTCACAAAATGGCAATTTTTACCCCTCAAGTTTGAAATTTGGCAAAATTAGTCTCTGGGTGTTTTAAAATGGAATTTTATCAAATATCACCCTTGTACTATTCATAAAATACAATTTGGAACTTTTTGATAACTTGTGGGAAATTATAATTTCACCCCCTCAACTTTGGTGAAATTACATAAGTGGTGCCTGGAGGTTTTAAAATGAAAAAATATAAATAATATCCTTGTACTAATGTTATATAGCAGGAATGGCCCTTTGTGATACTTTGGAAATATAGAATGATCAGCCCTAAAGTTTCATCAAATTACACATTTAGTCCTTGGGCTTTATTTAACACCAAAACCAAACCGGATCCATTTATCCTTATAATCCAACTCCTTAAAATCCAATAAATAAAACACAAAGCCTGGTCCATACACTTACACCAGGCCCATAATACCAAAGCCCACTTACCCCTTTTATAATAAAACAGGGTCAAACGTTTGACCCTGTGGTTGACCCGTTGACCCCCATCATCCCCAACCTCACCTCGTCACCTGCTTACCACCATCCACCATCCACCCTCCCCACTTGCCATCACTTTCCACCTCATTACCCCCTCTGTCACCCACACAACCAAACCCCTTCCCCTGGTTTTGCACCAGGGGACTCCACGTGTCACACCTACAACCTTCACCACCCAATACCCTGCAAAACCCTTACACCACCACCCATAAACCATCCATACACTCCAAATTGTCCCCCCACCATCACTAGTCACCTCAGAAGCATTAAATGCTTTCAAAACAGCTGCAAGTTACCTCTATGGATTTTGGCGCCAAAAACAGATTTAAACGGCTGAGATGACTTAAACAAAATGAAGGGTCAAGATGAGGTGGGAAGTGCTCAGAGGGTGTTCCCAACCCTAATTGAAGCCTATTAAAGGAAAGAGGAGCAATGAAGAGAGTAAACCTAGCATAATTTAGTTTTCTAAATTCGTAGCTTGTAATTTCAAAATTCCAGTTTATGTTTTAATGTTCAAGTGTTGTTTCAAGTAATCTTAGTATGTATTGAACCTTTTTCATTAATCAATTTCAAGTTTCTAGTTAAATTTTCATATGTGCAATTTTTCATTCAAAAATCCAAATCTGCTTAAATGTTGTTGTTTGTTGTTGATATGGACTGAGATAAGTCATATAAGCTCCCATATAGCTTATAAGAGCTATTAGAAACATTAAGAATCAGTATAACTTGAAAAAGAAAAAAATAGAAAAAATCAAGAAAAAATAGTTTTTATATAAAAATTTGCAGGTTTAAGATCATCAAGAAGGAGCAGGGTTAATTGTGGATTGCCCTTGGTATTAGAAGCCTTGTGGAAGGCTTCTAGGAAAGAATTTGGGTCCTTGTTCCGTTCTTAGCTTGGAATGCAAAAATTGTGAGCGAATTTCTTATTTTCTATTTTACTGTATACTGTTTGTTACTGCTTCATTTTAAGTTTTTATTGCTTAATTATTAATATTTAGTCATAATTTAACTTAATTTAGATAGCTTGTTCATTTAAATTTGTAGTTACTAAGAATCTCATTCTCACAGTCAAATAATAGTTTATTGTCACTTCTGTGTTTCATGCTTGAATTATGGTTGATTTATGCTCAATTGGTCCTATTATATGATATTAAGAAGTTTTAAATCAGTGTTAAGCTTTAATTCAATCAATTGCTTTGAAAATATAAAATTGATTCATATAAAGGACTGTTTGGATTAGTCTGTGTAGTGGTTCATTTGTACCTTTTGGTGCTTGAAGTTTATGTGATTATCCTACTCAGTAGTATTGTAGTCAAAATTAACTTTCACATAAGCAGGAATAAGCCTCAAAGTCAAAATAGCTTGGAACATCATTTAATTTGCCATCTGTGGTAATTTACTTGCTCATTTTCATCTCACTAGTTCATTATTAGGTTACTTAGCTTAATCTAACTTTTTTTCAGCTTAATATAACATAATCAGTAAGTAGATTTGGTATAAAGTTCATATAAGTCAACTAGTTGTTAAAAGATAAAAGTCAAATTTTATACTATTGTTAGAAATCCAAAATTTCAAAGAATTTTCTTGAATTTTGTGATCAAAATTGGAACCTGAGCTTTTCACAACTTGAAATCTACCAGCTTATCTTTCAAATCTCATGTCTGGCTTACTTTTGTGAATTTTTCTATGGTCCCCACACTGGCTCAAAGTGACTTGCAGGGATAGAAAGTGCCATGTGCACAGATAACTGACCATATTTCACAAGCCCTCTTAAGCTTATCTGTGAGCTTAAGCTTTTGAGCTTTGGCTTTTTGGGTAGCTTATTGATCTAAATCATTGAATCAGTGCTTATTTTTGGCCATAGAACCTTTGATCGTAGCTTATATTGGTCTGCTAGTTACCCTGACCAAACTCAGTTCACTAAGTCGTCAGCCCAAACCACCCATATTCATAAGCTCATGGAGAGCTTATTAGTGGACCCCATTGCTTGAGCCTTGGCTTATTTTTAAGCCCTCCTAGCCAGCTATTAGGAACAATCTTAAAATTGAACCCTTGTGCTTATTTGTGGTCCCCACATAGGGCTGCATATTAGCTTTCGGCCTGTTTGGTTGTAGCAAGGTTCAAGTTTGCTTATTTGAGCTCTTTGACTTATTCTTTGTGCTTATTTAAGTGCTTTAGCTTATTTTAGGTGTATCTCACTTAGTTGTAGCTTAATTATCATTCTGTAGCTTATTTGTAGCTTTTAGCTTATAAAAATCCAAGTTTAGCTTATTTAAGCCAACTGTTAAGCAAATAAGCTCATTCAGAGCTTATTTGGTTGTTATAAAAAGTTTTCCTTTTTTAAAGTTTGTTATTTTTGCTTATTTAAGTGGTTTGTAAAAAAAGAAAATCAAAAAATAAAAAGTTTCAAAAAAATTTGGGGTTTGTGGGAATTGAACCTGGGACCTCTTGGCTAGTAAACATGCATAATACACACACCCCCTTCCATTAGCTCTGGGGCACCAGTTCCGTTTGATTCTACACAAACAATATACTTAAGGGTGTTTTTGTGTAATAAGCTTAAATAAGCTGTTTTGCTTATAACAGCTTATTTGAATAAGCTGCTGGACCCAATTTATTTTTCCTAGGATTTTCATTAGTCAAACTACTTACAGTAATTTTTTCATAATATTTACTTTTCAAATAATATTATTTTTAATTAATACTAGTTTAATGAATAATTAAGTAATATTAGGTAATTAATTAGTTTTAATAATTTTTAGTGAATAACAATATCTTTTTATATTTTTTAAAAGTCTTATAAACCATTAGGTATTTTTAGAAAATAATTTCCTAATTGTTACTGTTCATTTCCTATTTTCCTTAATTAATTTAGTTAATTAGATTTTAATTAATAAAACAAGTAATTAATTAGTAAATTAGCTTAAATATAATTTTTAGAATAAGTTTATAATTTTTTAGGATTTCTGTGATGGTTAATTAGTTTTATAAATTTTTCCATAATTTTCTAAGTTATTTTAGTATTTTTAGTAATTCAAAATATTTTATTTAGTTTAATTAAAATCATTAGTAATTAATTAATAAAAAACTCATAGAAAGACAAAAATATTTATTTTTTATTTTTTATACTTTCTTCAAGTTCATTTTAAAGTTTATAAAATAGTTTTGCAAGTTTTTAGTTTAATTTGTAGTTTTTATCATTTTTAGTTTAATTTAAAATAGTTTTAATTAAATAGTTAAATAGTTTTTAATTAAATAATTAATAATAAATAATAAAATAATCTAAAAAATAATTCTCTTTTTAATTTAATTTTCTTTTAAGTTTAAATTTATAGAATTTTCATTGTTAACCCTTGTAGTTTATTTTTCCTTAAAATTCACATTTTTCTCTGTACGCATACGTATTTGTTTACATTTCAGTTTACGTGTATACTTAGCTTTTTATTGTGCTTGTTTTATATTATTATCCAAATAATATCAGTAGTGTAAATCAAACCCACTCAATCTTTGGTTACTGTCCTCAGTACCATTTATTCCCAAAACCGTTTACAAATACAATTTCAATCTCATTGGGACTTAACGACCCGGGGATTTCCCTGTACTTCCACGGATTTTAACACTTGACTTTTTCTCCCAGGTGGACCTATCAACTGCACACGCTTGACTGGTTGGTTTGGGAGGAGTCACCTAACTCGGCAAACATATGAACCAAACTCGGTAATACCCTAACTCGGTAATGACCTAACTCGGTAATGACCAAACTCGGTAATGACCAAACTCGGTAAGATTTTCCCAAACTCGGTAACTATTTCCCAAACTCAGTAACTATTTCCCAAACTCGGTAAAAATTTTCCCAAACTCGGTAATAATTTCCAAACTCGACTAAAACAGATCCAAACTCTCTTTTCATCTCGCAGCAGATAAAGTAGATTCAAAAGTGTAGGAACGTGGTTGTCGTTCGGGTAGTAGCATAACAACATAACTCACATAACATTGCATAGAAGGTTGGTAATAAGCTCTGATGTACACATATTTGATACCTCATGGTACTTCTCTGGTATTAAGCACAGTTGCCTCGATCAACCAACGTACTGAAGACTAAACACTACTTCTTTTGGCATGTTCTTCTCCCTCCTGATGGTTGCGAGTTATTAGAATCATCATAATCTTGTGTACATGCAATACAATTACCTATACTTTACACTTCTAATGCAATTTAGAAGCCAGAACAGATTTTTGAAGCACATTCTGTGAGTATATGTCGCTAAGATATGACTCTCTTATTCTACAATCTCATCTCTTTTCTTCAACCTATAAGCGACCTCTTCAAATTCCAACCAGCTAGTAAATGACCACTGTATGGAGAGAACCCAATATAACCAATCTGAGAATGAAGTAAACATCTCATAGATATGTGACTTAATCTTGTACTAAGGTATGACTAAGAACCTATACTGAGCACTACAATGTAACTCCTTTAAGCATAGGTAGTGCCATATACTCCTTAAAGTGATAGCTATAACCCGTGAGTACTATAATGTAACTCCTTACATTGGGTATAAATAGATAATCCAAGTCTTAATCACTATCTCTACCAGTGTTTGCCCAAACAAGTATCTCCGAAAGTCATGCATCCATCCACCCCTAGACTTTAAGATAAATAAGTACACATGCCTTTGAAATGAACTTTAAACCCAGATAAGCAATATCGTACAAAAACTCCGTAGTCACAAAAATATGATACTAGCCATTGACATTTGATTGTGATTCTTGATCAGGATCTTTTAAGCAATATGTGGTGTGTTTTTGGTGTGTGATATATTGGTATTAGGATAATGAAACAAGAAATTGAATCATGTTCTGTAAAATGTTTACCAATTATATCAATTGTTTTAGGTGAAGTGGTAATTAGGGTTTAGGGTAATAGATCAATGCTTACGTTACACGATGAGGTTTAGGGTTTTGTTTATGTGATACACTTTGGTTATTTCCTTACTCAAAATCCCATATCCTTACTCGATATCCTAATTAGTCAATTTCGGCAGAGTTTCGTTTAGGTAAGTCCCAAGTGAAGTCCTTACTCGATATACGATAAGGTATAATGGCTAACTCGCCAAATATGATCTTGATAACCAATAATCCCTAACTCACAAACTTTCCCTAACTCGCGAAAAAAATTTCTTACTTGATAAAAAAAATTTCTAACTTGATAAAAAAAATTTCTAACTTGATAAAAAAAAATTTCTAACTCGCTAAAAATTTCTAACTCGCTAAAAAAATTCTAACTCGCTAAAAAAAATTTCTAACTCGCTAGAAAAATTTTCTAACTCGCTAAAAAAAAATTTCTAACTCGCTGAAAAAATTTTCTAACTCGATAAAAAATTTTCTAACTCAATAAAAAACGATCCTAACTCAATAAGATCGTAAGTTTTCTGAGAAAAAACACCAAAAAACACGATTTTACAACCAAAAACACCACGATTCGCCCCCGGTTAGCTCTGATGCCACTTGTTAAGACCAAGAAACACGTTTGGGAGGTCGCGGTTGATCGAAATACATGATTATTCTAGAGAGAGAAAGTAGAGAGAGAAAGGTGGAGAAATATGTGTTTTATTAGAATGATAAATGAAATGAAGCTTTACACACACACTTTCCCACACCCCTCATGGAGAGTCATGAGGGGTATTTATAGGCTCCTAACACTACATGTTTTCTTACTTGACAATAGTAGTCCCTGTAGTATCTAATCTAGTCCATTTCACTTGTGTGACGTTATCTTTATAAAAAAGCGAACCTAACATTCTTTTACTAGGGTAGTACGCTTATTCAGTTCCAGGTTCGCTTCAGTCTGAGGCCACTTTGTATCCTCAAGTCTTTCAAACAATGACATTTAACGATCATGCTTGGAATATGGATACGGGTGCATCCTCCCACTTGGCTGACAATACAAGTATTCTCACTACTGTTAGTAATTGTTGCATTTATCCATCTGTGTATGTTGAAAACGGTGAATCTATACATGTTACACATACTGGACATAGCTTATTGTACACATCCACTAAATCATTGCAACTTAATCAGATACTTGTCACACTTTACATAATTAAAACTTGAGTTTTGTTCATAAATTTATGCGTGATAATGACGTATCTATTGAATTTGACGCTTATGGTTTTTCCGTGAAGGATTACCAGACGAGTCAAATTCTTCTCTGTTGTGATAGCACGGGTGATCATTACCTGGTTACATAATCCTCAATTATGCATTATCCTTTTGCTTCGCTTTCGTTCAGTTATAATACATGGCACATAAACCTTGGGCATCCCGATGAAGACGTGCTTTGTTATTTGGAGTCTAGTAACTTTATTTCTTGCAATAATTCAAAGTCATCCGCTTTATGTCATGCTTGTCAGTTAGGAAAACAAATTAAATTTCCTTTTTATAGTTCATACTCCAATGTTTCATCTATTTTTGACATTATCCACTCGGACTTATGGACATCCCCTACTCCGAGTGAAAGTGGTATTAAATATTATGCTATCTTTTTGCATAATTTCTCGCATTTTTTCTAGGTTTATCCGTTGCATAAAAAATGTTATTGTATGACAATTTTGTTACGTTTCGTGCTTTATGTAAATCAACAATTTGGTGTAGACATTAAGGCTTTACAATGTGATCATGGGGTTGAATAAAACAATGCACATTTCCAAGACATTTTTCATAAAACCGGTATTCAATTTCGTTTTTCTTGGCCACACACATCACAACAAAATGGCAAATCCAAACGATGTTACATACCATTAACAACATTATCCGCACCTTGCTTTTCCAGGCTCATATGCCTCCCTCCTATTGGATGGAGTATCTCAACATGGCTGCTTATATCCTAAACAAGTAAACGTTATTCCATCCACTTTTTAAATAATCCTTGTTCGAGCTTTTATCCATACGAATGATTTAAGACTTGAGTTGTCTAGTTATACCTGATGCAAGGAGCTACATTGTTGTGCTCACATTGTATAGCTATTACTTTGAAGGATTTATGTTGTAGTGCTCAATTGTCACAACAAGCCGTGGATAATTCGAGAGAAGTTCATATACAGTTAAGGATGGTTGGATGGGTATATGATTCTACCTTTATTGAAATTCTCAATATTGGTTCTTAATTAAACAATAGTGCAAGTTTAAGTCACAAGTTTGGGTTATTCTACTTCAGTCTCAAGTTTGTCATACTGGGTTTTCTCCATCAGTAGTCATTACAGAGAGCCGTCAGAATGATAATGGGATGGTAAAGAGTTAGCTGAGAGGAGTATAAAAGAGTAGAGATGTTTTCATCAGTTGATTCTCACAATATATTTTTAAGCTTAATGGTGATTTATGGTACTTAACACTTGTTCGATTAGTTAGATATACGGGGTTACGCTGCCTCCAATTATATCGTTAACATAGTGTGTATGCTTCAGATTCATCAAAGACATCATGGGGGAAGAGAGTGGATGTTCTTTGTGTTGAGGCAACATGATCAAGATCTCCTAATGTTTTGATAATGACAAATAAACCTTTGGAACACATAAAATAACAAACGGTAGCCTAAAATCGCCAGAGCCAATAGCTGTTGCTGGCGCGCTGCCCTCGCGTCAACGCGCGGGTGATGCGCCAGGAGTCTGTATTGCTCCTGGCGAATTTTGAAAGTCGGCTTTCCCCTTACCCGACAAATGTGGATCTTTCAATACAGGTATGAATATGTTATGTCCTTAATTGAGAACACTCGAAACGAGTTTTGGGATTAGAGAGATCCAACTTCTAAAGCACCCATTTACGGGAAAATGCCAACTCATGTTTTCTAACTATCGCCTTTAGCTAAGGCTCTTCTAAACTTAGGGAGCTTATATACTTCACGTGAAAGCATCCATATGATCATATCCCGTGCTTACGTCTTCTCTAATTACGTAACGGGTTTACTCCCTTATTGGTCAAACTAAGTCAAAGGTCACTTTGCGTAAATGCATTCTTTCCCACTTGGGTTATGCTTTACATCAAGGCAAAGCACTTAACTTATTTGAACCAAGGTATTAGTTGAGAACGTCGAGTCGTGGAAAGTCACGAGATATGAAACTATGGATTCTCGACGTTGTGTTACTTGAACTCATATGTAACCTATGATTTTCTCAACTCATAATCTTAATTTTCAAAACTTTTTCTTCTTAATGACAATTAGATTATTTCTTAATCTTCTTCTTAATCTCATTGTTACAAAAGACAACAAAACCAAATCTTCCAAAATCATTCCCAACATTCCCTTACACTCTCTTACAAAAGTGTACCTTTGTCCTTTCACATACTCCCACACAATATTCTCCCAATCTACTAACTTTCTATACAATCTTTATACACACACCTATACACCTTGTGTACACACACTTGATTTCAAAATACACACACTAATCTCACAACCATCTCCTCTCTATACAGACTTGCCAAATCACCAAGATTCACCATATCCTTCCATATCCAAATCTCTTACACTGTTACATATTCCCTTACACACTTTACATCTCAACCATCCATTCCCTTACAACACATCTCAACCATCTATAGTCAACACACGGGAATAAATTTGAAATCTAAACATAGGCTCCCTTTGATCCTAGCCATCCAATTCAAACCATCTCATCTCAACCATCCATTCCCTTACAACACATCTCAACCCTCTATATTCCCCACATGCCAGTTAAATTGAATTCCAAAGGAGGCTCCCTTTGATTTCAACCATTCAATTCAAACTAAAACCATCTCAACCATCCATCTTATTTCTTCCCCCCATGTTTTGGAATATTTCACTAGCATATTCTTTCTTTCTCTTCATTCCATCACATGTGTTTAATCCAAGTCATCCATTCCAAACCAATACCATCTCAACCATTGATTCACCCTTCCCCCTAGCAAAGCATATTCCTTTGGAATATCCCTTGTTAACCAAACTATGGTTAGTTCTCTACACCTAACCTAACCATGGTTACTTTCTTAACCCAACCTTCCTCACACTTCCTTTGAGTAATATACCTTGGCATATTCTTTCTCTCTTTTCTATGCCACTTGAGGAATACCCAATCTACCCATACCAAATTACCCTTTCTACTTTTCTACCCTTGGTATTTGGTTTTCTTATAAACACTTCATAAAACATTTTCCAAATTGGCTATTTGAGTTGGTAAACCTTAGATTGATTAATGTTAAGATTTTGTGTAAAGTACAATTGGGGGTTTAGCAAGGTAAGGTATCTACAAGGCCCAAAACTTAGAATTTGGGAAATTGTTACAGAAGCCTGGCGCGCTGCCCACGTGTTGACGCGCAGGTGAAGCGCCGGCCTTGGTAAAATTTCCCAAGTTTGGGTTCTTGGCCTATAAATACATACCTTGCCTCTTGTATTCCTCACCTCTTGCCATTATTCTTTCTCTCTACATTCTTTCTCTCTAATCTCTCTATTCTCTCTTGTGTTCTTAGTTAAACACACTAACATCTTTGAAAGAACATATCTCCTTGCAAGGGAAGAATCACAAGAACCTAATCCACTCTTGTGATTGTGTCGAGGGTCTTCTTCTCTATACCCTTTCTATTATAATTGAGTCACTAGGTTAGGTTAGGGCTTGGTTCAAAGAAACTTATTTTCATTCAGATTGGTTGTAAGGGAAGTCTTGTGTCTTGGTGACCAAGCCTAGATCATTGGGGATCTAGTTGGGGTTTGATACTTCCGGTGGGAAGTTTTGGTTGGTAGTGGTCTTGGTGACCCATAGTGTAAGTTGAATCACGAGATTCTTTAGGGTGGTTTCCGAGGTACAGAATACCATAGGAGTAACTCCTTCTTTGTGAGCATCGATATTGGTGAATATCGGTGGAGTGAATTTTAACGGTTTGTAGTCCATCGAAAGGATTATACTAGTGGAATAGTATCGGTGTCGTGGATTCGCAACTGGACGTACGGATGGTATAAACCCCCCATCCGTAACCAGTATATATCGTGGTGTCTCTTTTTACTCGCTTTATATACTTTGGTTGTGTTTTTGGTTTTCTGGATTGATTATACAACCACTTTGTTTTCTTTGAGGCTTAAAGTTTTTGAACGTTTTGAAAGCCGAAGAAACCGTATCCACACCCCTCTACGGTTCTACAATTGGTATCAGAGCGGAATACTCAAGTTTTTTAGAGTTAAAGCCTTCCTGAAAAGTCGTTTTAAGTCAAAAACTTCTTTCCCAAAAATCTAAAATCCTAACTAAGATTTTTTGTGAAGTAGAGTATAGATCCATGGCTCAAGAGAACTATGTTGAGGGGTGTTCTATGCAAAGACCACCTTTGCTAGAAACCAATGGGTTTTGTTTTTGGATAACCCCATTTGAGACCTATGTTAGGTCTAAAGATCTTGATTTATGGGAAATCATCCAAACCGGCAACTTTGTGTTCATGGTGGAAGACACCGAAACAAAATTGTTGGTGGAAAAGCCACATGCGGATCTTAAAGATGATGAGAGGAGAAAACTTAGCAAGAATGATGAAGCCAAGATTTTAATCTACAATGCTCTACCTCGAAGGGAGTTCGAGAGGATCCATGTTTGTAAAACCGCCAAGGAGATTTGGCGTTCACTCACCAAGGCAATTCTCAAATAAAGGATTGCAAGATCGATCCACTCATACAACAATATGAGAAGTTCTCGATCTCGGATGAAGAAACCATTGATACGTGGGAATCGCACCAGGCTTTACCTCTCGAGGGATCTCGAGAAGCTTACAACCCCTACCAGGCAGTGTACCTGATCGTTGTAGTATAGTATAGTGACAAATACCGGGGGATTGATTGTTCAACTCAGGAATAGTGTCGCTAGGATTAGAAAGTCTAAAACCTAAGTCTAGAGGTGAGGGATGATTCTTTTTGTATTTTTATGTTTTATAAAAGCAAATAAAATCTCGGTTTTTGGAGTAGTGGGCGGAATTAGTTGCTAGCCAAATAACCCAATTAACTACTAATGAAATCAAAATTAAATAACAAAAATGAAATGAAATCTAATTATACTAGTGGTGTAGACAATGATGGGGAAAGTTATGTTTACTTAGGTTTCACTACTCCCTAGATATCTTTTACAGGTTGATAGCTTGTTACAATTGCATGGATGACGGGTCATATTCCTTAATACTAGTCGTAGGGCTGTGTACAATATTCCCTAACTCTATAGGATCCTACTTCACTCCTATGTCGAGCCATTAGAAGCTCCTAACCTGGGATCATTAGAATTCTCCTACGCATTAAATACAACCAAAAATCATAGTACAGCTCTGATCATGTTTCTTAAGACGTTCAAGCATGTTACCAATGGAAGTCTGCCAGTTTTCTTATGCCTAACATCGAATACAATCATCCGTAACAACTATAAACAAACAATCAACCCATAATTAACATCTAGGTTTCACTACATCTAAGCAAACACAAAAGAGATCTAGCCGAGCATGTTAAATTGAAGACAAGTGTAAGATATATTCAAGCAACACATAGACATATTGATTGAATTGAAAGAGTACTTATCTCTAATAGAACATGAAAGATTCAAAGGGTTAAAACCCTTGAAAAAGCTGTGAAAATCGGCCAAGGGGTTTTTCCTCAAAGTTGCACACTAATGAATGAAATTTGGAAAACTATATATAGATAATATACGGTGACGGCGTCATGTATAAACTTGTGATGCCGTCAACTCACCGCCTATAATTAAATCAGATTGCCTAGATCCACTTTTGACGCCGTCATGTGTGATTTTCTTCTGAGCCGTCACTAATACTTGGACCATGACGGCCTTGGGTGACGCCGTCATCTCCAATGCACAAAACTCTCTGGATCATCACGTGTATTGTCCACCTCCACCTCTTGTATTACTCTTGACGCCGTCATTTAGGAACATGTGACGCCATCAGGTACTGTTCCCTATAAGGAAAATTAAGACTTTGCCGTTTTCTTCACTTTTATGCTCCAAAAACATCCAAAATGCTTCCTTTTCCATATTTCCCTCCAAAAGTACCTAAAATGACAAAAGGAACGATTTAGGGCAATTTGATCAAATAATCTCAACTTCGGGCTTAAATGACCCCTTAAAAATGGTTCATTTTTCCCCTCATCAAATACCCTTACACTTGAGATTTGCTTGTCCTCAAGCAAATGCGCTTTTATTCTAATCAAAATACAAGTTAGGGGTCATTTAACACTGATATAAATGTAATTACAACAAAAAATCATTCCACTAAAGACCAAAGACAAGCACGGAGGTCATACGCTAACACCTCACAAATAGTGTTTAGATACTCACATCTCTCGGGTGTAATAAAGTATATACAACAATATGGAAATGGAAAACATCTCTCACTACCTGTCATAGCAAAATAGATTACCATAGGCTTGGGAAAGGATCAAACCTCCACCACTTGGCGTAAGCACCTAGGATAAACTATCAAAGAGGTCTTTCAAGGGGTTATAACATTTGGTGTGGGGATACGGAGTACACGGTTTTGTTAGATAAAGGCAATATTTACTGGTGGCGAGTTAATCATCTTGGTTAATTACATGTACAATATGGCATTGCTAAGCCAAGACTAGACTTGACTTAAGCTAATGAATCAAAAATAACAAAAACATAAAACAAACATAAAATGAAATGGGATGGTAGTCCGTATATTTTTTTTCTCTTTTCTTTCTCTATTTTTTTCTTTTTCTTGATTTATTCGATTTTTTTTCATACACTCTTACCCTACCATCCAAAATAATACATCATAGGGAATGTACATTCCCCTTACACTTGAATTTTTACATACTTTACAATAAACTAATCTAATGATTCGAATCAAGATAATCAAAACATTTGGAGTACTTCTAAGATTAACGCACTCATGGGGGTAATAAATGATGTTCTTCCCCATTACTCCATAACACAAGTAATTTACCCCATGAGTCCCAATCGTCCCAACACAATATGTACAAGATATGACTTGACTTAGCAACCATGTAATCAATTAGATAATTAACTAAGGGTTTAAACAAATAACAATAATGCACTAAAGATGAGTGCATACACGGAAGGCTAAGGCGATTTGATTGCACATTTGGGTGGGTTGTAACAAATTCTTCCTTTAAGTAAGATGCTTAAAGTTAGAAACGAAAGGATAGGCTCGGAGGGGTGTACTAGGGGTTTCGTGTACTAAAAATGAGTACAATGCTAAGGTGTGGGAAAAATTAATTGACTTTACTAGCCAAGTAATATGACTTAAATGGTTAAGTAATTATGATACGGGTTTAACACAAGGGTAATCCTAATGCCTCTTATCATGTAGTAAATCCTACTATACGCATGTAGTCTCACTTGCAGTCTCGGGATGCATCACTAACGTAAGTTCTAGAATCTAAATGCTACCGGTACACTCATAAGCACTAATAGTAAATGCTCTTCCTATCAAATCTAATGGCGAACCTCACATATTTGTGGTGGAAAATTTTTCTGAATGGTATGGTTTTGTGCTAGTCATACAACTCCTATCCATGAGACGCTTGCTAAGACTAAAGTCTCACTCCTAAATGTTGGAAAAAAATTAAATTTGGCGATAAAATTGCACTAACAAGTATTTCTCTTAGTTTTATTACACACCTACCATCAAACAAACAAAGTCAAGTGCAATTGTATCCTATAAGGTATCATCATTTACCATCCCCTTACACTTAGGATGAACATTGTCCAATTAAAGAATGTAAAAGTGAAATAGGTAAATGAATGGAAGCAGATACTCCCCTAATTCGTTCAGTGTGGATACTGTGGTAACAAGGTTAAATCTTCCTCCAAGAAAATGAACATTCAAAGCTTCCCTTCCATTAAAACAAATCATCTTCTTGTCATACATAACCTGTTAAACCTAAGAAAACAAACAAGGCAACCTCGCATAAAATCGGCGACAATCTATATATACTAACAAGTCCTAGAAAACAAATTAAGATATAGTGCTTGTGGAATGAATGTTTGCAGATTTCCAGGAGTTTATAAAACTAAAGAATTAACAAAAACATTAAGACTCCGTTATAAAACAAAACTCGCAAAATTTCCAGAATTTTACACATGACGCCGTCAGGAATTAATTCCTGGCGCCATCAGAAGTGTCCTGCAGATCTTTACGTTAAATTTCTGGAAAATTTTTGGAAAAACTTATGTGCTACTTCCTGGAAAATCCTAAAAAACATCATTATGACTCGATACAAGCATTTGACTCTAACAAATACTAATACACATGTCAATTTAATATTGTGGCGAATCAAGATCAATTT
Source organism: Artemisia argyi (assembly GCA_030686995.1). NCBI lineage: Eukaryota > Viridiplantae > Streptophyta > Magnoliopsida > Asterales > Asteraceae > Artemisia > Artemisia argyi. The sequence goes on from CM060702.1 coordinate 198,234,112, forward strand.
TGTTCTTAGAAACAAATTTGGGGTTTCCCCTTACACTTAGCTTTTGCAAAATACCTTTATATGAAGTTAAGATGAAGTTAAACAACAAAATAAAGCATTTTCACAATTTTAGTTTGAAACATGGTCTACCAACGATAAAAATAAAACATGCATACGGAAGCAAATAACAATCAAACAAATAAAAATCACACAAAACATGGGTTGCCTCCCAAGAAGCGTTTTTCTTTATTTACGAGTCTTGTAGCTAGACTCAAGGTCATGGGCAATTACGTGACCTCATCATTAGTCTCATTCTCTAAGTCATCACCAATCTTAGTTTTGTATTTCGGACCCAGTTGCAAACATTCCTTGTAGAAACCAAGTATTCTACTCAAGACATAATCTACTCCTCTACGTCTATCCTCATCATTCCTATAGTATACCGCTTGCTTGTGTTTCTTTTCAATGTTTGATAGAAGGCGGTATTGTTCAATCTTATAGGGCATTTGGTAAGCAATCTCATCGTTCTCTTCCTTGAATATAACTATCCCTATGGATGGGGACTCATCTTAGAGGCCTCAACAAACGGTTTTCCGAACACTACTTGACTTAGGCAACCATCTATTACTGGACGAATATCCTCTACAATCACAAAGTCGGTAACATAAGTGAAGTTTCCTACAAAGACATGTAATCCTTTCACTCTTCCTACAAAGTTTCTCATCCAATTCGTATTAGGCATCATCCTATACCCAAGTTGCCTCTTCATTACCCCATTATAATATGTCCTAGTCATGATGTTTATAGGAGACCTAAGATCGATGTAAGCTTTCTACACATGCATATGCCCAATGTTGCATGGAATGTTGATGTTAGAGGGATCACCTACTTTAATAAGGGGTGAACCAAGGACGTATGGGGTCTCGGGATCATCGAATAAATCCTTGTGATATTCTCGTTCTTCCTTGGTTGGTAACTTATCAAAGTATTCTTCTACGTTTTCTACTTCCTCTAACTTTTCTTCCTTAATATCCTCAACTTCCTTAATCTCATCCTTAGTCCCGGTTTCTATTCCAACTTCATCCTTGTCACTTTCTTCTACATTCTTATCTATTGGCTTAACGGTGACAACGTTGACAAACTGGACTTGTTTGGATGACGAGGGGTCCTTAATTTTGATCCAGTTATTAGTGTCCCTAGTGTCCTTCCTAGGTGACAAATGTTTAAAGAGTTTACTAGGACTTTTTATTTTCACAGGAGAGGTTGGTTGATTCATGGTGGTGACAGATTTGACTTCTTCAGCCTGAATCGGTTTACTAACAGCGTACTCTTTAATAGCGGTTAACAGATTACAAATCTTGTCATTCATATCGGCCTGTTGTTGTCTAAATCGGGTCTCGAGCGTGGAAAGCTGTAATTCTTGAGTGAGAATGAACTTTCGCAAGGCATCTTCATAGCTTTTCTTAGGAGTGTTCTGAGGTGGAAAATGCTCGGACCATTCTAGTGGAGGAGAATCATCGAAGGATACACTCCGAGTTTGGTATTCTCTTAAATTTGGCATATCTTTCCATGCATCATAGGCCTCGCCAAAGTTTCGAGGACCTCGATTAGTGGTGAGCTCTCTATTCTTTGTTTTATCAGCGTGTGACGATGTGAATTCCTTAAAAGCATGCTTTAGAAGTTCCATGCAGTTATGAGTTTTATGAGGGCCATTACAAAACTTACACGAAGAAGTGACTTTTTTCACTTGGCTTGAAGGCTTAGGAGCTTTGTAGGATTTCATGAGAAACTTGAATTGGTCCTCAAGTTCCATGATCCTACGGTCAGAAGTGCTAGAATTGTTCTAAGGCAAAGATATTGCCTTGACCGTTTTGTTCAAATCACGCGGATCATTCCATCTTTCGTTGTCATAGAGAGCAAGATCTTCTATGAGTTCCCATGATTCTTCCGCACTTAGATCACGTAGCTTGCCACCGGCCGATTCGTCAATGGTTCGCCTTGTGGAGAGATCGATATGGTCATATAAGATTTGGACTTGGAGCCAAAGGTCTATGCCATGATGAGGGACTTTTTGGAGTAAGTCCTTGAAACGAGTCCATGCTTCATATAGAGTTTCACCTTGATGTTGTTGGAACATCAAGATATCATTTCTAAGCTTGGTAGTTCTCCCCGATGGGAAAAATTGAGCAAGGAATCAAGTGGTGAGATCATCCCATGAGGTGATGGATCCCGCGGTTAAACGTTCAAGCCATTGACTAGCTTGATCACGTAGAGAGAATTGGAATAGGCGTAATCGGGTCGACTCTCTAGTTACAACATCAAGGTCTATGGAATCTACGATTTTAAGGAAATCCTTGAGATGTTGATTAGGATCTTCGGAACGAAGTCCATGGAATGCACATCCGCTTTGCACCAACCGGATGGTGTCGGATCGCAAGGGAGACACATTGGCTCCTTGAGTGAGCTCAATAGTGTTTTGAAAGCCTTGGTGGCTAGGACGGGAATACTCTCCTAAGGTTCGGGGCCTAAGAGGTTGGTTTGCTAGTGGTGGGTTTTGTGGGTGGTTTTGTTGTGGTGGGTTGATGGGTTCAAAGATGTTACCACCTTCCATGATGTCGGATGGTAAAGTTTACGAACAAAGACACGATGAAATAAGATAGACTAGAGAAACCTAAAAATAAAAATAAAATCTTACTAGAAAGGAATCTAGCAAGTAGACTTAATAAAAAAAATCCTAACCTAGACGATAACTATTCCCCGGGCTGCGGCGCCAAAAACTTGATACGTGGGAATCCCACCAGGCTTTACCTCTCGAGGGATCTCGAGAAGCTTACAACCCCCACCAGGCAGTGTACCTGATCGTTGTAGTATAGTATAGTGACAAGTACCGGGGGATTGATAGTTCAACTCAGGAATAGTGTCGCTAGGATTAGAAAGTCTAAAAACTAAGTTTAGAGGTGAGGGATGATTCTTTTTGTATTTTTATGTTTTATAAAAGCAAATAAAATCTCGGTTTTTGGAGGAGTGGGCGGAATTAGTTGCTAGCCAACTAACCCAATTAACTACTAATGCAATCAAAATTAAATAACAAAAATGAAATGAAATCTAATTATACTAGTGATGTAGACAATGATGAGGAAAGTTGTGTTAACTTAGGTTTCATTACTCACTAGATATCTTTTACAGGTTGATAGCTTGTTACAATTGCATGGATGACGGGTCATATTCCTTAATACTAGTCATAGGTCCGTGTACAATATTCCCTAACTCTATAGGATCCTACTTCACTCCTATGTCGAGCCGTTAGAAGCTCCTAACATAGGATCATTAGAATTCTCCTACGAATTAAATACAACCAAAAATCATAGCACACCTCTGATCATTTTTCTTAAGACGTTCAAGCATGTTACCAATGGAATTCTGCCAATTTTCTTAAGCCTAACATCGAATACAATCATCCGTAACAACTACAAACAAATAATCAACCCATAATTAACATCTAGGTTTCACTACATCTAAGCAAACACAAAAGAGATCTAGCCGAGCATGTTAAATTGAAGACAAGTGTAAGATATATTCAAGCAACACATAGACATATTGATTGAATTGAAAGAGTACTTATCTCAAATAGAACATGAAAGATTCAAAGGGTTAAAAACCTTGAAAAAGCTGTGAAAATCATCCTAGGGTTTTTTCCTAAAAGTTGCACACTAATGAATGAAATTTGGAAAAGTACATATAGATAATATAGGGTGACGGCGTTATGTGTAAACTTGTGACGTCGTCAACTCGCCGCCTATAATAAAATCGGATTGCCTAGATCCACTTTTGACGCCGTCAAGTGTGATTTTCTTCTGGGCCGTCACTAATACTTGGACCATGACGGCCTTGCGTGACGCCGTCATCTCCAATGCACGAAACTCTCTGGATCATCACGTGTATTGTCCACTTCCACCTCTTGTATTACTCTTGACACCATCATTTAGGAACATGTGACACCGTCAGGTACTGTTCCCAGCAAGGAAAATTAAGACTTAGCCGTTGTCTTCACTTTTATGCTCAAAAAACGTCCAAAATGCTTCCTTTTCCAGATTTCACTCCAAAAGTACCTAAAATGACAAAAGGAATGATTTAGGGCAATATTTGATCAAATAATCTCAACTTCGGGCTTAAATGACCCTTTAAAAATGGTTCATTTTTCGCCTCATCAACCATTGATAATGGTTACACAAGGTTCAATGCTATTATCACTAGCCTCACGGCTCTAGATCCTAGCTTCTATAACAAGAACCATGTGAGAAAGTTTCTTCGAGAACTTCTGGTAAAGTAGAGGCCAAAGGTGACGGCCATAGAAAAAGCCAAGAATTTGGCGGAACTACCTCTTGACGAGCTCATTGGGAATCTCAAAGTCTATGAGATGATTCTTGAAAACGACAAGGCAAGCACCAAAGACAAGAAGGAGAAGGTTAAGTCTTTGGATCTTAAAGCTAAAGTCACTAATAGCCAAGCCAGTGATGATAGTGATAGTCAAGTTGGTAGTGATAAAGAAGAAAATGTTGACGACGAGGAGTACAACCTTATGGCAAAGAACTTTAGGAAGTTCTTTAGAAGCGGCGGACACTTTAAGCGAGGTAATATGTTTGGTAACTAAGGAAATGGTGGAAGAAATAACTTTGGTGGAAACCGAGGTGTTGACAACAAGGTTGGTGAGAGCTCAAGGCGAACTCAAGGATGTTATAACTGTGGTGAAAAGGGTCACTTCATGAATGAGTGTTTTAAGACAAAAGCAAACAAGGCATTCGTGGGTGGAGCATGGAGTGATAATGAAGATGATGATCAACCAACAAAGGAAGCTACTTGTCTCATGGCACAAGAAAAACTTGAGGTACCCCTAAACTCTTCTTCCTTTAATAATTTAGATATCAATGATTTGCAAGAGGAGAATGAGAATTTTAGAAAAACACTTGAGAAAACTCTTAATGAAAAATGCATCAGTGAACAAGAACATAGTAAACTCAATAAGAAAGTTTATGAGCTTGTAAACGAAGTCAAGAAACTAAATCATTGTAAAGAGGTAATTGAACCATGTAAAAGTTGTGAGTCACTCACACTTGATGTTGACTCTTTAAAAGATAAAGTATCTAAACTTCAAAAGGAGTCTATAAGGTTTTCAAAATTTAAGAAAAGTACAAATGATTTAGAAGAATTTATTGGTAGTCAAAAGAGGTCCCAAGATAAGGAAGGTATTGGATTTTCAAAACAAGGAGAAATCACTTCCGTAAGCCTGACAAAACCAATAACAATTGTAAAGGCTATAGAAAACGAGATTCCAAAATTTTCCGAGGCTGACGCGCTACACAACGCGTCAACGCGCCAGATGCGCACCAGTCCTCTGAGGGAAATTGGAGAATCGTCAAAAACTTTTATCAAACCAATTACTAGTCAAGCTTCTCTTGTAAACACTCGAGGTAACCAAGTTTCCGGTACAAAGAGAGAAAAGCCAAAACAACTTTACAAGTCGGGCTATCATAATGATCTTGGTTATACACAACCTCGAGTTAATACTAGACCACTTTTGCCTACACCCAATATGAGACCTACTAATCCATATAACCAAAGACCTTCACTTCAAAATTATCATAGAAGAAACTTTTATCAAAGGACATCTCACTACCAATACAACAACTATCAATGGAGAGACAACTCCTACCCAAAGCAAACCTTCTTTAGACCTCAAGGATATAATAACTATAGATCAAGTTATCAAAGTCAAAATAAATTTCAAAATGATCCTTGGTCCGCTTTTTCTAGCTTTGGTATTGAGAAATTGTGTGTCTTACTTCAAGACCCAAGAATGTTCAACTTGAGTAACTCATATGCTAACCAAAATGGACCCAAGAAACAATGGGTACCAAAGGCATGAGTTGTACTTTTGTTGTAGGTTTGTCTCAAAAGTGATCTACAACCGGATAAGTGGGTAGTGGATAGTGGTTGCACTAAGCACATGACCAGAAATAGAAGATTGTTCACATCATACACGGCGTATAATGGCAATCATGTCATTTTTTGGAGCGAACTTAACGGCAAAATTGTCGGCAAAGGTAATGTCCTTCATGACTCCATTGAAATTACCAACGTCAAGCATGTTAGAGGTTTAAACTTTAATTTGATTAGTGTGAGTCAATTAAGTGATGATGATTGTGAAGTTAAATTTACTAAGGTAGATTGTACTATTAGTAAAAATGGTGTTGTGTTAGCTAAAGGTCGTAGGGGAAAAAACTTGTACACCTTTTAATCATAGATTATTTGTAACAATATATGCACTTCAAACATGGTAAATAACCCAACGCCTCGGCTTAGGAAGTTAGGTCTTGCCGAAAAGCTAGTAAGCAATTTACCATTGTTAAGTTTTGAAAGGCATTATTGTGATATATATCTAGGGAGTCAAGGACAAGCAAGCAATAGAAATAGGCATGAAGATTCAACAAATAAGGTTTTAGAATTGATACACTTAGATTTGTTTGATCCATCTCCAATTCAAAGTTAAGGAGGAAACTTCTACACTTTAATGATTGTAGATGGTTATCCAAATTGTCTTGGATAGTGTTTTTAGAAAATAAGGATGAAGTCATAAATAAATTTGATATTTTAAGAAAGAAACTCGAAAACCTAATTGATTGTTCATTTGTCTTAATTAAAACAAATCATAGTAGTGAATTTGATAAATTGCTATTTGAAAGCTTTGGTGAATAACATGGAATATCTTATAACTCATCGGGCCAGTTCACTTCTCAATCGCTTAAGATTGTTGAAAGAACACATCGTGAGTTAACAAAGATAAATCGTGTTGTACGAGCAATCCATTCCACAAATGTTTTGGTGTCATGCCTTTGATGTCATAGAGTCTATATTAGAAAAGTCCTAAATAAAATGAAATACTTAGGAATTGAAAGCCATCTTTAGAGTATTTTCGAGTATTTGGTAGTAAAGTATTTATACTAAACATCAAAGTGTATCTCAACAAATTCAACCCAATGTTGTATAAAGGTGTATTCCTAGTATTCTCTCATAATAATAAAGCATACTTAGTGCTTAACAAGGAAACAATGAGGATTAAGGAATCTCTCAATGTGGCCTTTGATGAGAGCATACCCAAGCCTAAATCATCTCCTTCGGTAGAAGATGAAGTGATCAACGAACAAATAGTTCTTGATTAAGAAAGGTCACTATCATTACAAGTTAATGTATCGGATGAAGGAAATCCTAAGGAATTAAGAGATGCGAGGAGTCAACCCATAAATAAGTCATTGATGACTTGAGTAAAGGGACTCTTAGGTCACATAATAAACAAGGTTATGTTTTGGCATGACATTTTTTTCAATAGTCCAAATTGTTTTGGGATAGGTCTAGATGGTCATGGTTGACATGCATCTTAAGAGAACAATCCATAAGATATAATGAGTTGTCTAGAAGCCGTTTGCACGTCCTTTAGGTGTTCCTAGTGGTTATATTGTTATATGACTAGGTCTTATGTGAAGGCATGGAAGGAAGATCAAATAAATGACTTCCAAGAAGAAAGATATGTATCAACTCATTATTCAAACAATGATTGATAATATCCAAGATTCTACTTGTCTATACTGTGTTCATTGAACAAGAAATTTTGACACAAAATTATCTTGCTTAATCTCGATAATATTGATTTTGTCAAAATTTCCAAGTTATAAAACATGTGTTGCAAGTTAATGTTTCTTATGTCTAGCTTTCTTGTTCTCTCAATGTGATAAAACATGTGTTGCATGCATAATTAAAATAGATAAAGTTGTTTGACTTCCAAATGATGTCCTAGTAAAATGTCTTATTCAACCATAATTAAGAACCTCATGCATGGCTTAACAAATTATGGTGCATGCATGATAAATTGTGGGAACTAGCATGATAAACTAGATCATCCAATCTCTACTAAACATAAATTAGCTTTCTTTTTTATCTCTTACACCACCACATGCCCTTTTATCATCTTAAGTACATGATTTAGATGTGTTGAACATCTCTTCAAGCATCTTTGTACATTGACTACATCATGAGCATGAAGATCTCCTCTATTATCATACTTAACACCTTTCTCATTCCCTATATAAATCACTTAGAATTTTGTTTCACTTCATACCATCTCCTCCTTCTCTAAGTATTAATCACTAAGAAAATTTCTTCACCTAAAATGAGTAACTCTTCAAGAAATGACTACAAGGGAAAATCCAGTGTAGTAGATGAAGAACCAAATGATGAGTGGGAAAACCCATCATATAATGATAATATAATCCTTAGAAATTATGTTATGAAGTGTCTTTGGAGTGACCCCATTTGGTACAAAACGGGGTACCCTCTCCCTCCTAAGCTTGCTGCTTCAAACAATGATCATACACAAAAGTGTAGATGTTTTATGAAATCCATCAAGATTGAGAATGAGATCAAGGACCTCCAAGAGGAGTTGAGAGAGTTGCACCTTGCCTACAAGAACAAATTCATGATGATGGCAAATGTTGTGAAGGGTCTTGCAAAGGTGGCGGCTCAAAGACGCAAGAAGTGAGTTTGCTTGGGCAAACTTGAAGATAAACATGTGTGATATAGTTGATCATCATGTGTAGGTCTAATGTTGTGCTAGAATAAAATGGTGTAATCATTTGCTTCTATCCTGTTTTTAGTAGTTCTATGTGTTGTATGTTCTTCATATTATCTTGAAATGAAGTAAACTCTGTTTTATATGATCATGTGTGCTCATGTTTATTGTATTATACACCATGCTCAACTATTGGTTATTGGAGTCATAATTGGACAAACATATATATGGGTGTGGACTAACCCATGATGCAAGTCTCCAAATGGTAACCTAACCCATTTTGGAACTTTCACATGTGAGGATTTCTCGTTTGTTGCATGTTGTGATTTCTATGTGTAGCTAGGCCACCACAAAGGCGAGGCTCTTGATCCATGGATCCCCTCCTTGAAACAAGGGGGATCAACGATCTAGGGGGAGCTATGTTCAAGGGGAGCACGTTCGGGTGCTATCGGAATAAGCTACCTTCCCATTTCTAATGGAAGTCCCACCTTTTTGCTTCGACAAAAGGGGGAGAAAGAAAGCAAGAGCGTGAAGACCATTCAAGAAATGTTAAAGGGTTCACCAAATTACAAGGCAATGGTCAAGACGCAAGATACATCAAAGGTGCGCTTTGTCTTCGCTACGTTTTGTAATTTTATTTGCTTTCGGATATCATTTGTCATCATCAAAAAGGGGGAGATTGTTGAGGCAACATGATCAAGATCTCCTAATATTTTGATAATGACAAATAAACCTTTGGAATACATAAAATAACAAATGGTAGCCTAAAATCGTCGGAGCCAATAACTGCGGCTGGCGCGCTGCCCGCGTGTCAACGCGCGGGTGACGCGCCAGGAGTCTGTATTGCTCCGGGAGAATTTTGAAAGTCGGCTTTCCCCTTACCCGACAAATGTGGATCTTTCAATGCAGGTATGAATATGTTATGTGCCTAATTGAGAACACTCGAAACGAGTTTTGGGATTAGAGAGATCCAACTTATAAAGCACCCATTTATGGGAAAACACCAACTCATGTTTTCTAACTATCGCCTCTAGCCAAGGCTTTTCTAAACTTAGGGAGCTTATATACTTCACGTGAAAGCATCCATATGCTCATATCCCGTGCTTACGTCTTCTCTAATTACGTAACGGGTTTACTCCCTTATTGGTCAAACTAAGTCAAAGGTCACTTTGCGTAAACGCATTCTTTCCCACTTAGGTTATGCTTTACGTGAAGGAAAAGTACTTAACTTGTTTGAACCAAGGTATTAGTTGAGAACGTCGAGTCGTGGAAAGTCACAAGATATGAAACTATGGATTCTCGATGTTGTGTTACTTGAACTCATAAGTAACCTATGATTTTCTCAACACATAATCTTAATTGTCTAAACTTTCTCTTCTTAATGACAATTAGATTATTTCTTAATCTTCTTCTTAATCTCATTTTTACAAAAGACAACAAAACCAAATCTCCCAAAATCATTCCCAACATTCTCTTACAACATTCCCTTACACTCTCTTACAAAAGTGTACCTTTGTCTCAACCATCCATTCCCTTACAACACATCTCAACCATCCATATTCAACACATGGGAATAAATTTAAAATCCAAACATAGGCTCCCTTTGATCCTAGCCATCAAATTCAAACCATCTCATCTCAACCATCCATTCCCTTACAACACATCTCAAGACTCCATATTCCCCACATGCCAATTAATTTGAATTCCAAAGGAGGCTCCCTTTGATCTCAACCATTGAATTCAAACTAAAACAATCTCAACCATCCATCTTATTTCTTCCCCCCATGTTTTGGAATATTATCACATGTGTTTAATCCAAGCCATCCATTTCAAACCAAAACCATCTCAACCATTGATTCACCCTTTCCCCCCAAGCAAAGCATATTCCTTTGGAATATCCCTTCTCAACCTAACTATGGTTAGTTCTCTACACTTAACCTAACCATGGTTACTTTCTTAACCCAACCTTCCTCACTCTTCCCTTGAGGAATATACCATGGCATAATCTTTCTCTCTTTTCTATGCCACTTGACGAATACCCAATCTACCCCTACTAAATTACCCTTCCTACTTTTCTACCCTTGGTAGTTGGTTTTCTTATAAACACTTAATAAAACATTTTCCAAATTGGCTATTTGAGTTGGTAAACATTAGATTGATTAATTTTAAGGTTTTGTGTGAAGTACAATTGGGGGTTTAGCAAGGTATGGTATCTACAAGGCCCAAAACTTAGAATTTGGGAAATTGTTACAGAAGCCTGGCGCGCTACCCGCGCGTTGATGCGCGGGTGACGCGCTGGCCTCGGTAATATTTCCCAAGTTTGGGTTCTTGGCCTATAAATGCATACCTTGCCTCTTGTATTCGTCACCTCTTGCCATTATTCTTTCTCTCTACATTCTTTCTCTCTAATCTCTCTATTCTCTCTTGTGTTCTTAGTTAAACACACTAACATCTTTGAAAGAACACATCTCCTTGCAAGGGAAGAATCACAAGAACCTAATCCACTATTGTGATTGTGTCGAGGGTCTTCTTCTCTATACCCTTTCTATTAGAATCGAGTCACTAGGTTAGGTTAGGGCTTGGTTCAAAGAAACTTATTTTCATTCAAATTGGTTGTAAGGGAAGTCTTGTGTCTTGGTGAGCAAGCCTAGATCATTGGGGATCTAGTTGGGGTTTGATACTTCCGGTGGGAAGTTTTGGTTGGTAGTGGTCTTGGTGACCCATAGTGTAAGTCGAATCACGAGATTCTTTAGGGTGGTTTCCAAGGTGCGGAATACCGTGGGAGTAACTCCTTCTTTGTGAGCATCGATATTGGTGAATATCGGTGGAGTGAATTTTAACGGTTTGTAGTCCACCGAAAGGATTATACTAGTGGAATAGTATCGGTGTCGTGGATTCGCAACTGGACGTACGGATGGTATAAACCCCCCATCCCGAACCAGTATATATCGTGGTGTCTCTCTTTACTTGCTTTATATACTTTGGTTGTGTTTGTGGTTTTTTGGATCAATTATACAACCACTTGGTTTTCTTTGAGGCTTAAAGTTTTTAAACGTCTTAAAAGCCGAAGAAACCGTATTCACGCCCCTCTACGGTTCTGCACTTTGTACTTTTTTTGAATTTTTTGCCAAAACACGCTTTCTCCATGAGTATCTGCAATCAGGGGGAGGAAATGTGGACATCAAGGACCCATAACAGGTTCATGTGATCGAGTTTACAATGTTATGACTACCGGAGAGACATCCGTAGAGATGATTAGTGGTTCATTTTTGTGATTTTGGTGTTATCGTTTCAACTGTCGTAGGTTATAAAGTATAATGTATCCTACATATATGAGAAGATCTTGCTGATTTCTTGCATGTTACCCCCGAACGGACTTTGCGCATTATGCATTAGTCATATTTACTTGGTGTGGTCTACTGTTTTGTCTACAAATTCTGCTGTACACTTAGAACTTAGAAATTTATAAGACATATGAACTACATCAAAGTTTTAAATCTGCTGAAGACGATTGTCAGTTTGGGGAGAAGCTGATTCAGAAACTTCTCCAAAAAGAAGTGTACGAAAAAGCTGCTAAAGACATGCATTTTGAATTGGGGGGAAGTTAATCCGATTCATAAATATTATATCATTTGTCTACAAGTGAAGAAAAGTTTTTAAGCCGAGGTATAAGATGAAGACAAAGAGAGTCAACTACAGACATCCTCAGCATTTGAAGAGCCTGTGAAGACCCTTCTTAATTTGTACTTGTAAAAAATGTTGTAACTAATCTCATATGTTGCGACATTGGGGGAAGATTGTTAGGAATGCTCCTAACACGAAAACATGACAACATATTCGGTGTTAAAATAGTTATATTGTAAGACACATGGACTGAAACCGTCAATTATGTAAAGTAATGTGTATGTTGGCCTATATGTACCCTCCTAGACTTCACTAGGAGGGTGATGATTAGTGTGTAACATTTTATTTTCATTATTATCAATAATACACCTAGTTATCCTTACTCTCTCTAACTATGGCTACTCTTTACTTTTATAATCCCCGGCATCCAGAATCACAATATTAACTAAAACATTCTATCCAACACATGTCACTACCATTTCTCCTCTTCATCGGTCCCATGTTCTTGCTCTTCGTGATCCTTAGTGGAAACAGGCTATGTTAGATTAATACAATGCTTTAATTACTAACGATACGTGGGTGCTTGTACCCCGACCAGCTAATTTGAATATTGTTCATTCCATGTGGCTTTTCAGGTATAAGTTTCATGTAGATGGTTCGTTGAGCAGGTATAAGGCATGGCTTGTTGCAAATGGTTGCAGTCAACAGTTGGTGATTGATTGTGATGAGACTTTTAGTCCCGTGGTCAAACTAGCAACTATTCTCACAGTATTGAGTCTCTTTGTGTCACGTGATTGGCCTATTCACCATCTTGAAGAGAAGAATGCTTTTCTTTATGGCCAGTTATCTTAGACAGTCTACATGTACCATCCGCATAAGTTTGTAGATTTTGCTCATCCAGATTATGTTTATCATTTGCAGGGTTCATTGTATGGGCTTACGCAAGCCCCTCGAGCTTGGTTTTAGCGGTTTGCAGGATTTGTTACTCGTACCAGTTTTCAATGTAGCAAATTGATGCGTCCCTTTTTGCTACCATAGTGGGCCTGATACGACTTACTTACTATTATATATGGATGATATTATCTTAACTACTTCTTCTAATGCATTGTTACAGAGTACTATTACTGCTCTTCATGGTGAATTTGCAATGACCGATCTTGGTTCCAATAATTATTTTCTTGGTATTTATGCTGCACAGACTGCATCTGACATGTTTTTATCATAGTCCAAATTTGCTGAGGAGATTATTGAGATAGCTTATACGCATAACTGTAATCCATGCCACACTCCTGTTGATACAGAGTCCAAGCTTGGACCTGATGGTTAGCCTTTTAGTGATCCTATGTTGTATCGTAGTCTAGCTAGTGCACTTCAGTATCTTACCTTACATGCCTATATATTTCGTATGCTGTTCAGGAGGTTTGTTTATATAGGCATGATCCTCGCGAGCCACATTTCAACGCTTTGAAGCGTATATAATGTTATGTTCATGGTATACATGATCATGGTCTTCACAATATGTTTCTTCTATGGCTCAACTTATTGCTTACACTGATGCTGATCGGGCAGGGTACCCGATCACTCATCGCTCCATGTTAGGTTATTGTATTTTTCTTAATGACAATCTTTTATCTTGTTCTGCTAAGCGACATGTGACATTTTCTTGGTCTAGTGTTAAGGCCGAATATGGTGGTGTTGCTAATGTGGTGGCTGAGACTAACGATCCTAGTTGAACTAGATCAGATTCCTTAAGCTTGTTTAAGGTTTAGTTATATTAGATAAATCTATCACAACCATGGTAAAAACTGTGTTTGAGTGTATTAAAGATTATGCGGAATCAAACCTTTAATATTAAGAAGATTTTAATGAAACAGTAAACAAACAAATAATCAAGCTCCAATATTATTAACAAAAATACAAATACTCTAACAATATTAAGGTTATATGTTGATGCGATTTGGATTGTTACGCAAAAGTTTTACTTCTCAAGGGATCTTGAGAAGCTTACAATCCCCGCCAGGCAAGTGTACCTGACCGATGTAGTATAGTGTAGTGGTAAGTACAAGGGGATTGATCGTTCTTCACAAGGAATAGTGTTCGTTAGGATTGAAAATGATCTAAACCAGGTCTAGAAGTGAGGGATGATAATGGAAAGAAAGTAAAATCTCGGTTTTGAAGGAGTGGGCGGAATTAGTTGCTAGTCAACTAACCCGAATAACTACAAATGCAATAAAAAATAAATAACAAGAAAATAAATATGTGTGAGACTTCTAATATGGAGACAAACGTGTTTACTTAGGTTTCACTACTCCCTAGCTATCTTTCATTCATTGATTACTTTGTAACAATTGTGTGGATGATGGGTTGTATTCCTTAATACCATTCGTGGGGGCGTGTACGTCCTTCCCCAACTCTTTAAGATCCTATCTCTTCCTATGACGACATGTTAACTATCCTATCATGGCCTCATTAATATTCTCTTATGCATTAAACACAACCAATTAATCGTAGTACACATCCGATTCATGTTTCTTAAGACGTCAAGTAAGTTACCAATATGAAATTAGTCAGTTTTCTTAAGCCTAACATTAATATCATTCATCCAACAACAATTAATAACAAACCATCAATCAATAAACAATAGCTAGCTTTCATTGCATCTAAGCAAACACAAATAAACCTAGCCTGGCATGTTAATGTAAAGACAAGCATAATATAGAATCAAACAACACATAGACATATTGAATGATTAATGGAAGACTTATCTTTAATTAAGCATGGATGAAATAAAGGTGAAAAACCCTTACAAAGAGTGAAAATTCGACCTAGGATTTATCCCTAACTTCTCCCAAAAGTTCTCCTTAAGTTCCACACATAATGAAGGAAAATTAGAAAAGTATATATAGATTTCACAGCTTACCGGCGTCACGTTATAGCCCTTGACGCCGTCAACTCACCGCCAAACTAACTCTTGGATTGCCTAGATCAATCTTTGACACCATCACCTTGTAAAGTCTTCTGGGCCGTCTCCTTTTACTCCAACACGTGATAGTCTGGGCGTCACAAAGGGTGACGCCGTCACTCTTTAACCTCCAAATTCTTTCTAGCACATCTCGTGTAAACTTCATATCCACCTCTTTGTCAGGTACTGTTTCTAGCATAATTTGAGACTTTGTCCTATTCTTAACTTTTTCGCTCCAAAAACATCCAAAATGCTTCCTTTTCCAGAATTCCTCTCAAAAGTACTTAAGATGACAAAAGGAACGATTTAAGGCAATATTTGATCATATAATCACGATTTAAGGCTTAAATAACCCCTTAAAAGTGTAACACTTTTCATCTCATCAAATACCCTTACACTTGGGATTTGCTTGCCCTCAAGTAAATGAGCTCTTATTCTAATCAAAATACAAGTTAGGGGTCATTTAACATTAATATAAAAGTAATTACAACAAATAATCGTTCTAACTTAATCAAAATAAGCACGAAAATCATACACTAGCACCTCACAAATAGTGTTTGGATACTCTCATCTCTCTGTTGTTATAAACCTATATAACTAATGGAAATGGAAAAATATCACTCACTACCTGTCATAGCAAATAGATTACCATAGGCTTGGGAAAGGATTAAAAACCTCCTCCACTAGGCATAAGCACCTAAGATAAACTATCAAAGAAAGTTTTTCAAGGGTTACAATGTTGGGTGTAGGGATATGGAAAACACGGTTTGTTGGATAAAGGGTATTTTACTGGTGGCAAGTTAATCATCTAGGTCAATTACATACACAATGCGGCGTTGCTAAGCCAAGACTCGACTCGACTTAAGCTAATCAAAACCATAAACATAAATATAAATGAAAGAAACAGGATGGTAGTCCGTTATTTTATTTTATTTTATTTTTTGCATACACTCTTACCCTACCATCCAAAATAATACATCATAGGGGCCTTGGTTCTCCCCTTACACTTGAACTTTTACATACTTTACACGTAACTAATCTAATGACTCAAATTAAGATAATCAAAACACTTGGAGTACTTTAAAATGTTTTGCACATATGGGGGTAATAATTGATGTTCTTCCCCATTACTCCATATCATTGGTACTTTACCCATGAGTCCCAATCGTCCCAAAACAATATCTACAAGACATGACTCGACTTAGCAACCATATAATCAATTAGATAATTAACTAGGGTTTTACACAAATGTTGTAACAATAATGCACTAAAGATGAGTGCCAACAAGGAAGGCTAAGGTGATTTAGGTATACATTTGGGGTGGATTGTAAACAAATTCTATCTTTAAGTAAAATGCTTAAAGTTAGAAACAAAAAAGATAGGCTCTGAGGGGTATACTAGGGATATCGTGTACTAAGAATGAGTACATCGCAAAGGTGTGAGAGAATTACTTGACGAATGAAGTCAATGTAATTATATAAAACACAGGTGTAAAAACATGGGTTATCCTAATGCCTCTTATCATGTAGTAAATCTAACTACACGAATTCACTTGTGGTGTCGGAATGAATCTTTAACGCAAGTTCTAGAATCTAAGTGCTACCGATATACTCATAAGCACTAAGGCTTTTCCTAACAAGTCTAGGGGTGAACCTCACCTGTATAAATTCAGTAGATTGCTGGCACGAGTCTTTAATGCTTCAACTAACGGATGGTCATTAGTGTACTTCTTGGATCGTTGGCGCATTATTTGCATAACAGATGGTCACCAAGTCATACACTAGATCACTGGCACGTTAGTCAATTAACTAATACTTGTATGGTCATCTTTTTTTTTTTTTGCATACACTCTTACCCTACCATCCAAAATAATACATCATAGGGGCCTTGGTTCTCCTCTTACACTAGATCTTTTACATACTTTACACGTAACTAATCTAATGACTCGAATTAAGATGATCAAAACACTTGGAGTACTTTAAAACGTTATGCACATATGGGGTAATAATTGATGTTCTTCCCCATTACTCCATATCATTAGTACTTTACCCATGAGTCCCAGTCGTCCCAAAACAATATGTACAAGATGTGACTCGACTTAGCAACCATGTAATCAATTAGATAATTAACTAGGGTTTTACACAAATGTTGTAACAATAATGCACTAAAGATGAGTGCCTATAAGGAAGGCTAAGGCGATTTGGGTGCACATTTGTGGTGGATTGTAAACAAATTCTATCTTTAAGTAAAATGCTTAAAGTTAGAAATGAAAAAGATAGGCTCTGAGGGGTGCTAGGGGTATCATGTACTAAGAATGAGTACATCGCAAAGGTGTGAGAGAATTACTTGACCAATGAAGTCAATGTAATTATATAAAACACAGGTGTAAAAACATGGGTTATCCTAATGCCTCTTATCATGTAGTAAATCTAACTACACGAATTCACTTGTGGTCTTGGAATGAATCTCTAACGCAAGTTCTAGAATCTAAGTGTTATCGGTATTCTCATAAGCACTAAGGCTTTTCCTAACAAGTCTAGGGGCGAACCTCACCTATATAAATTTAGTAGATCGCTGGCACGAGTCTTTGACGCTTCAACTAACGGATGGTCATTAGTGCACTTTTTGGATCGCTGGCGCGTTATTTGCATAACGGATGGTCACCAAGTCATACACTAGATCGCTGGCATGTTAGTCAATTAACTAATACTCGGATGGTCACTACCTTATTCATACATTTTTTTTTGAGTGGTACGGTTTTTTGTGCTAGTCATATAACTCCTATCCGTGAGATGCTTATTAATACTAAAGTTTCACTCCTATATGTTGCAAAAAAATTTAAATTTGGTGCTAAAATTGCCCTAACAAATATTTCTCTCAGTTTTACTACGCATCTACTACTAAACAAAAAAAATCAAGTGTCATGGTATTCTCTAAGGTTTCTTCATTTACCCCCCCCCCCCCCCTTACACTTAAGCTGAACATTGTCCCCAATGTTCACTTAAAACATGTAAAAGTGAAGAAAATGAAAGAATGAAACAAATACTCCCCTGATTCATTCGATGTAGATAATGCGGTAACATGGTTAAATCCTCCTCCAAGAGAATGTAAAAACTTCAAGATTAAAGCAACGCCAAAAACTTGAAACTTGATGCTTAAAGACTTAACCATCCATGTACATCTTCTTGTCCAATATAACCTGCTAAACCTGAGAAAACAAACAGAAAAACCTAGCGTAACATCGGCGGTAAAACCTATATAAAATAAAATACTAAAAAGAAAATAAAGATATAATGCTTGTGAAATGAATGTTTGCAGATTCCTGGAGTTTACAAGTTAAAGATTTAAAAAAACTTTACAATTCCAGCAGAAAAACAAAACTTGTAAAATTTTTAAGAAAATTTGTACCTGACGTCGTCAGGCTTTATTTGCTGACGCCGTCAGAATTGATCTAACAGAAATTTGATGTTTAGTTTCCGAAAATTTATAGAAAAAACGTATACCTTAATTCCTGGAATTCCTGCGTATCATTATGACTCGATACAAGCATTTGACTCAAACAAATACTAGTATGTATGTCTATATCTCATTGTTATCGTTCATGTTCAATTCGTTCTTTGAAAACAAATTTGGATTTCCCTTACACTTATCTTTTGCAAAATACCTTTATATGTAATTAAAACGAAGTTAAAAACAAAATAAAACATTTTCACAATTTCATTTGAAACATGAATTGTAAACAATAGAAAGAAGAACACACATACGGAAGCAATTAAAACAAATAAACAAACAAAAAGATTGGGTTGCCTCCCAAGAAGCGCTTTTCTTTATTAACGAGTCTTGTAGCTAGACTCAAAGTCATGCCTATTACGTGACCTCATCATTGGTCACGGTCTCTAGGTCATCCTCTGGTTTGGTCTCATATTCCGGACCTAGTTGTCGGCATTCTTTATAAAACCCAAATATTTTTTCATTACGTGGTCTACTCCTCTACGTCTATCCTCGTCATTCCAATAGTAGACTGCTTGCTTATGCTCCTTCTCAAGGTTTGATAAAAGTCGGTGTTGCTCTATCTTATACGGCATTTTGTAGGCTATCTCATCGGTCTCATCCTTGAACCTAACTATCCCTAAGGACGGGTTAAAGTTCATTTTAGATACTTCAACAAATGGCTTTCCAAGCACTACTTGAGGTAGCCAACTATCTATTACCGGACGAATATCCTCTATAATCACAAAGTAGGTAACGTACGTGAAATCCTACAAGAACATGCAATCCCTTTACTCTTCCTACAAAGTTACTCATCCAACCCGTGTTGGAAAATGTCTTAGGTCCGAGTTGCTTTTTCATTATCCAATTATAATGGATCCTAGTCATAATGTTTATGGGAGATTTAAGATCGATGTAGGCTTTCCACACATGCATATGCCCAATGTTTCATGGTATATTGATATTAGATGGATCGCCTGCTTTGATGATTGGTGAACCTAGGACGTATGGTGTCTCGGGGTCATCGAATAAATCCCTATGGTATGCACGTTCGTCCTTGGTAGGTGACCTATCGAAGTAGTTCTCTACATTTTCTTCTGCCTCTACCTTCTCTTCCTTATTACCCTCAACTTCCTTGTCCTCATTCTTAGATTCACTATTAATTCCAACATCATCTTTATCATCTTCTTCCCTATTTTTATCGATTGGCTTATAGTGATATCATTAACAAAGTGGACGTGTTTGGATGATGAAGGGTCCTTAATTTCGGTTCCGCTACTAGTGTTCCTAGTGTCCTTATTCGGTGTGGTCAACACTTGGTTGTTAAGAGCTTTCAACAAGTTGTCAATTTTATTGGGCATCTCCGTTTGTTGTTGATTGAATTCAGATTCAAACTTAGCCATATGAGCATCTTGAGATGCCATAAATTTGGACATCAATCCTTCAAAGTTATTGGTACCACCATAGTTGTTGGAAGGATTGTTGTTGAGAGTACGGTTTGAGGGTGAACCCTTTAATTGAAAACGATTAGGTGGATTGGAAGAATTGTTTTGGGGTGTGTTTTGGTTTTGTTTCCACCTAAAGTTTGGGTGATTTTTCAAAAAGTTGTTGTATGAATCATCGTAAGGGTTTGGCTCGGGTTTGAAAGTGTACCAATTGTCTCCCGCTCCATCAGTACACGAGGATGCGTAGTTCGCAAAAGCTTGTTCGGGGAGTTCCATGAAATCACGAGTGTCATGGGGACCACTACAATATTCACATGAAGAAGTGATTTTGTTCACTTGGATTGAAGGTTTATGAGCCTCATAGGATTTCATGAGAAACCTGACTTGGTCCTCAAGTTCCATGATCCTTCGATCGGGAGTGCTAGAATTATTCATAGGCAAAGATATTGCCTTGACCGTTTTGTTTAAATCACGGGGATCATTCCAACTTTCGTTGTCATAGAGAGGAAGATCTTCTATGAGTTCCCATGATTCTTCTGCACTTCGATCACGTAGCCTACCACTGGCCGCTTGGTCAATGGTTTGCCTCGTAGAGAGATTGATGTGGTTATAGAAGATTTGGACTTGGAGCCAAAGATCTATGCCATGATGAGGGACTTTTTGAAGTAAGTCCTTGAAATGAGTCCATGCTTCGTAAAAAGTTTCACCTTGACGTTGTTGGAACATCAAGATGTCATTCCTTAACTTTGTGGTTCTTCCCGGTGGGAAAAATTGAGCAAGGAAACGAGAAGTGAGATCATCCCAAGAAGTGATGGATCCCGCAGGGAAACGCTCAAGCCATTAACTAGCTTGGTCACGTAGAGAGAATTGGAAGAGACGCAATTGGGTCGTTTCTCGAGTTTCAACATCAAGGTCTATGGAATCTACGATTTTAATAAAATCCTTGAGGTATTTATTTGGATCTTCGGAACGAAGTCCATAGAATGCACATCCGCTTTGCACCAACCGGATGGTGTCGGATCGCAAGGGAGACACATTGGCTCCTTGAGTGAGCTCAATGGTGTTTCGATAGCCTTTGTGACTCGGTCGGGAGTACTCTCCTAAAGTGCGGGCTCTAAGAGGTTGGTTTGGTTGTGGTGGGTTGGCGAGGTCAAGGATATTACCACCTTCCATGATGTTGGATGGTAACGGTTACGAACAAAGGAACAAAGAAAAAGATAGAAAAAATAAAATTCAACCTAAACAATAAGTATTCCCTGACAGCGGCGCCAAAAACTTTAATGCGATTTGGATTGTTATGCAAAAGATTTACTTCTCAAGGGATCTTGAGAAGCTTACAATCCCCGCCAGCCAAGTGTACCTGACCGATGTAGTATAGTGTAGTGGTAAGTATCAGGGGATTGATCGTTCTCCACAGGGAATAGTGTTCGTTAGAATTGAAAATGATCTAAACTAGGTCTAGAGGTGAGGGATGATTCTTTTTATATTTTTTATTTTTAATGGAAAGCAAGTAAAATCTTGGTTTTGAAGGAGTGGGCGGAATTAGTTGCTAGTCAACTAACCCAAATAACTACAAATGCAATAAAAATTAAATAACAAAAAAATAAATATGTGTGAGACTTCTAATAATGAGACAAACGTATTTACTTAGGTTTCACTACTCCCTAGCTATCTTCCATTGATTGATTAGTTTGTTACAATTGCATGAATGACGGGTTGTATTCCTTAATACCATCCGTGGGGGCGTGTACGTCCTTCCCCAACTCTATAAGATCCTATCTCTTCCTATGACGACACGTTAAGTATCCTATCATGGCCTCATTAATATTCTCTTATGCATTAAACACAACCAATTAATCGTAGTACACATCCGATTCACGTTTCTTAAGACGTCAATGATACGTAGGAATCGCACCAGGCTTTACCTCTCAAGGGATCTTGAGAAGCTTACAACCCCCACCAGGCAGTGTACCTGATCGTTGTAGTATAGTATAGTGACAAGTACCGGGGGATTTATCGTTCAGCTAGGAATAGTGTCGCTAGGATTAGAAAACCTAAATACTAGTTCTAAAGGTGAAGGATGATTATTTTTGTATTTTTATATTTTTTAGAAAGCAAGTAAAAATCTCGGGTTTGAAGGATTTGGGCGGAATTAGTTGCTAGTCAACTAACCCAATACTAAAGATGCAATCAAAATAAAATACTAAAAATGAAAATAAACTAAATTATACTAAAGTTGTAAGCAATAAGTGGAGAAAATGTGTTTACTTAGATTTCACTACTCCCTAGACATCTTTTACACGTTAATTACTTGTTATAGTTGCATGGATGACGGATTGTATTCCTTAATATCATTCATGGGGTGGCGCACTTAACTCCCCAATTCTATGAGCTCTTATCTCCTCCTATGCCATGCCTAGCACAACCATAGGGATTATAAACAGTGGCTCATGCATTAAATACAACCAATAAAGACCTAGTGCACATCGGTTCATGTTTACTAAGATGTTCAAGCATGTTACCATTTAGAGATCTGCCAGTTTTCTTAAGCCTAACATCAAATTCATTCATCCAAACCAACTATAAACAAGTAATCAACACATAATTAACATCTAGGTTTCATTAGATCCAAGAAAACACAAGATAGATCTAGCCTAGCATGATGGAATTAAAACAAGAACAAGATATAGACAACCAACACATAGACATATTGATTGAATTAAAAGAACACTTATCTCAATTACACATGAAAGGTATCAAGGGGTTGGAACCCTTGAAAAACCTGTAAAATTCGCACCAAGTTCGTACTTAGGGTTTCTCCAAAACTTCTCTCCTTATAATGTGAAAATTAGAAAACTATATATAGGAAATAGGGTCTGACGGCGTCAAGACAAAACCTGTGACGCCGTCACCTCGCCGCCAAAACTCTTCTCGGACTGCCTTGATCTACTTTTGACGCCGTCATGTGTTAGAATTTCCAGGCCGTCATGAATTTTACTCTTGACGCCCTACTTCGTGACGCCGTCAAATCTGTACTGGATCGTCATGGAAATTGCTCTTGACGCCGTCAGGAATTCCTTCTTGACGCCGTCACCTACTGTTCCAAGCAAGGAAAATTAAGACTTTGGCGTTTTCTTCACTCTAATGCTCCAAAAACGTCCGAATTGCTTCCTTTTCCAGATTTTACTCCCAAAGTACCTAAAATCACAAAAGGAATGATTTAGGGCAATATTTGATCAAATAAAGTTAATTCCGGGCTTAAATGACCCCCTAAAAGTGGTTCATTTTTCGCCTCATCATATACCCTTACACTTGAGATTTGCTTGTCCTCAAGCAAATGCGCTTTTATTCTAGTCAAAATACAAGTTAGGGGTCATTTAACACTAATATAAAAGTAATTACAACAAATAATCATTCCACTAAAGACCAATAGACAAGCACGGAGGTCATACACTAGCACCTCACAAATAGTGTTTAGATACTCACATCTCTCGGGTGTAATAAAGTATAAATTACAATATGGAACGGAAGATACCTCTCACTACCTGTCCTAGCAAAATAGATTACCATAGGCTTGGGAAATGATCAAACCTCCACCACATGGCGTAAGCGCCTAGGATAAACTATCAAAGAGGTCTTTTCAAAGGGTTGTAACGTTAGGTGTAGGGATATGAAATACACGGTTTTGTTGGATAAAGGAAGTTTTTACTGGTGGCGAGTTAACAATCTTGGTTAATTACATATACAATGTGGCGTTGCTAAGCCAAGACTAGACTCGACTTAAGCTAATAAATGAAAAATAACAAAAAACATAAAATGAACATAGAATGAAAAGGGATGGTAGTCCGTATGTTTTTTTCTCCTTTTCTTTTTCTATTTTTTTTTTTCTTTTTCTTGATTTTTTCGGTTTTTTTTTTTTTTTTTTTTTTTTTTTTTTTTTTGCGCATACACTCTTACCCTACCATCCAAAATAATACATCATAGGGAATGAACATTCTCCTTACACTTGAATTTTTACATACTTTACAATAAACTAATCTAATGACTCGAATTAAGAAAATCAAAACACTTGGAGTACTTTTTAGATTAACGTACATATGGGGGTAATAAATAATGTTCTTCCCCATTACTCCATGAATAAGTACTTTACCCATGAGTCCCAATCGTCCCAAAACAATATGTACAAGGACATGACTCGACTTAGCAACCATGTAATCAATTAGATAGTTAACTTAAGGTTTAACAAATAACAATAATGCACTAAAAATGAGCGCATACACGGAAGGCTAAGGCGATTTGGGTGTACATTTAAGTGGGGTGTAACAAATTCTTCCTTTAAGTAAAATGCTTAAAGTTAGAAACGAAAAGATAGGCTCGGAGGGGTGTACTAGGGGTTTCGTGTACTAAAAATGAGTACAACGCTAAGGTGTGGGAAAGATTAGTTGACTTAACTAGCCAAATAATATGACTTAAATGGTCAAGTAATTATGATACGGGTTTAACACAAGGGTGATCCTAATGCCTCTTACCATGTAGTAAATCCTACCACACGAATGTAGTCTCACTAGCAGTCTCGGGATGCATCACTAACGCAAGTTCTAGAATCTAAATGCTACCGGTACACTCATAAGCACTAATAGTAAATGCTTTTCCTATCAAATCTAAAGGCGAACCTCACATATTTGGGTGGAAAATTTTTCTGAATATACGGTTATGTGCTAGTCATACAATCTCCTATCCATGAGACGCTTGCTATGGCTAAAGTTTCACTCCTAAATGTTATAAAAAAATTTAAATTTGGCGCTAAAATTGCACTAACAAGTATTTCTCATAGTTTTATTACACATCTACCATCAAACAAAACAAACTCAAGCGAAAGTGCATATGTAAGGTATCATCTTTTTACCCTCCCCTTACACTTAAGATGAACATTGTCCCCAATGTTCAAGTAAAGAATGTAAAAGTGAAAAAAGTAAAAAGAATGAAATCAAATACTCCCCTGATTCGCTCGGTATGGATAATAAAGTGACCAGGTTAAATCTTCCTCCAAGAAAATGAACAATCAAAGCTTCCCTTCCAGAACATAAATCATCTTCTTGTCATAAATAACCTGTAAAACATGAGAAAATAGACAAAACAACCTCGCGTAAAATCGGCGGCATCCTATATAAGTTACTAAATCCTAGAAAACAAAATAAGATATAATGCTTGTGGAATGAAGTTTGCAGATTTCCTGGAGATTATAAAACTTAATAATTCACAAAAACCATAAGACTCCGTTAGAAAAACAAAACTGGTAAAATTTCCAGATTTTTACACGTGACACCGTCAAGAGTTAACTCTTGACGCCGTCAGAAGTGACATGCAGAAATTCTTATGTTAAGTTTCCAGAAAATTTCTGGAAAAACTTGGTCCTACTTCCTGGAAAATCCTACAAAACTTCATTATGACTCAATACAAGCATTTGACTCTAACAAATACGAATATACATGTCCATTTAATATTGTGGAGAATCATGATCGAGTTGTTTCTTAAAAACATATTTGGGATTTCCCCTTACACTTATCTTTTGCAAAAATACTTTTAGGTGGAGTTAAGACTAGGCCAAAATAACAAAGTAAAGTATTTCCACTATTTAATTGAGAAACATGATTAACCAACAATAAAAATAAAGCATGTATACGGAAGCAAATAACAAACAAACAAAATAAAATCACACAAAACATGGGTTGCCTCCCAAGAAGCGCTTTTCTTTATTTACGAGTCTTGTAGCTAGACTCAAGGTCATGGGTTACTACATGACCTCATCCCTTGAAATGATATACCCCATGTAGTTGTGATCATTACTGTTATGGTGGTAGTGCCTCAACCTGTCGATACTCGCAATCATCATTCCACCTACTTCACTTCTCATGTTAGCTATCCCATCTTGGCTCACACCTTCAATTGTGAACGGCCCATACCACCACGGACTTGGTTTATCGGGTGGTATTGTTGTTTCCAATTGTCTCAAGAGTACCAAGTTCCCTTCCTCAAATGGTACATGATTTTCTGCGGGTTGAGTATGTTCGAATTCGACCTGAACCTTATTGCTTTTGCTTCTTTCATTTTTAGCCTCCTTATAGCTTTTGAATCTTGCCTCCCATGCAAGAATTTTATTCTGAACACGAATGGGTGTCGTGTCAATGTTGTTTTTGATCTTTCTCCAACTCAAATTTTCATGTCCACTTCGCGGAGTCATGGGGAAGCTAATATTTCTTTTTCCAGATTTAAGCTCGATCTTCCTACCCTCAAACTTAATGACAGCTCTAGCGGTGGCGAGGAATGGTGCCCCAAGGATTATTGGCATGCATCCATCTCCTTTATCATCGATGATCATAAAATCAATGGGGTACATGAATCCTGAGACATTAACTAATACATCTTCTACGATTCCTAGGGGGTATATGTACGAGTGTCCAGTGAGGGATAACCTAACACGAGTAGGGGCTGGCATTTTTGACGTTAGTTGGATGTAAATAGTTAAGGGCATAAGATTTACTTCCTGGTCGGCGAAAGCACTAAGATATTTCAAGTCCCCGATGCTGGTTGGTATCTCAAAGTTCCCACATGCTATCTGTTTAGTAGCCACTTTTTGTACCAATAGCCTCTCGAATACTGATCCCCCAAGTAACGTATCATACTCATCCCTTAACTTTTCCTCTTTCTCAGAACCCTGTTTGGAAGGTTGGTTACGCCCATCTCCCTTAATCCAATTTGTTATGGTGTTTTCATTTATATCATGTTTCAGGTAGTGACTCAAAGGCAGGGATTCTGGCGGTTTTTCTAAGGTTTGTTTAGCAGGGGTTTCTACCTTCTCGTTATCCTTGTGGACAATTGTGATGGAATTAGTGGGAGTGGCGCTTTCTTTCCTTAGTAGCATTCTTTCGGGGGTTCTCTGGTTGGCATACTCCTCTAATAGACTCATCATCTCATTCATTTTCTCTTGCATTTCCTCTTTTTGCTTATAAACTGCTTCCTCGAATCTAGCAAGCCGATTTGAGTGAGTTGCCATGTATTCCCTCATCCTAGCTTCAAACTCCGAGCTAAGCTCCTCGGGAGGGGAACAAGGTGGGGCTTAGTTCTGAAAAGCCTCGACATTTTCTCTAGAAGGTGACTCAGATAATGGTGCCGAAGTTGGTTTTGAGACAAAATTGACAGTAGCCCGTCTAGGACTTAAAGGTCTCCTTTGTCTTTCCTCAAAATAGTCAACTTTTGCCTCGAGTTTGCATAGGAGTTCATCGTGGATTTCGGTGGTCCCTCCAAATGTCGAGACTGCATTGATGGCCACTTTTATTGTATGATCAAATTCCCACATCTCATGATTATCAGCGGCGAGCTCCTCGATAATCGCCCAGGACTCCTCGGCGTTCTTATCACGCAGTTTACCTCTCGCGGCCCTATCAATTGTGCGCTTAGTGTGATAGTCAACATGGTCGTAGAAAATCTGGACTAATAACCAAAGGTTTACACCATGATGAGGGACCTTGTGGAGGAGATCCTTAAAACGGGCCCAAGCTTCATAGAAAGTTTCACCCTGCTGTTGTTCAAACATAAAAATGTCATTTCTAAGCATTGCAGTCTTCCCCGGTGGGAAGAATTGAGTAAGGAAGCGATTGGTGAGGTTATCCCATGTAGTGATGGATCCCGCAGGTAAACGCTCAAGTCATTGACTAGCTTGATCCTGTAGAGAGAATTGGAATAGGCGTAATCAGGTTGTCTCTCTAGTTTCAACACCTAGGTCTATGGAATCTACGATTTTGAGGAAGTCCTTAAGATGTTGGTTTGGATCTTCGGAACGAAGTCCATGGAATGCACATCCGCTTTGCACCAACCGGATGGTGTCGGATCGCAAGGGAGTCACATTGGCTCCGTTGAGCTCTATGGTGTTTCGGTAGCCTTGGTGGCTAGGTCGGGAATACTCTCCTAAGGTTCGGGGTCTAAGGGGTTCTAATGGTGGGTTTTGTTGTGGTGGGATGACGGGTTCAAAGATGTTCCCGTTGTCCATGATGTCGGGTGGTGAAGAGTTACGAACAAAGACACAAAGAAATAAGATAGACTAAAGAAAACCTAAAAATAAAAATAAAATCTCACTAGAAAGGAATCTAGCAAGTAGACCTAATAAAAAGAAATTCTAACCTAGACAATAACTATTCCCCGGGCTGCGGCGCCAAAAACTTGATACGTGGGAATCGCACCAGGCTTTACCTCTCAAGGGATCTTGAGAAGCTTACAACCCCCACCAGGCAGTGTACCTGATCGTTGTAGTATAGTATAGTGTCAAGTACCGAGGGATTGATCGTTCAGCTAGGAATAGTGTCGCTAGGATTAGAAAACCTAAATACTAGTTCTAAAGGTGAAGGATGATTATTTTTGTATTTTTATATTTTTTAGAAAGCAAGTAAAAATCTCGGGTTTGAAGGATTTGGGCGGAATTAGTTGCTAGTCAACTAACACAATACTAAAGATGCAATCAAAATAAAATACTAAAAATGAAAATAAACTAAATTATACTAAAGTTGTGAGCAATAAGTGGAGAAAATGTGTTTACTTAGATTTCACTACTCCCTAGACATCTTTTACACGTTAATTACTTGTTATAGTTGCATGGATGACGGATTGTATTCCTTAATATCATTCATGGGGTGGCGCACTTAACTCCCCAATTCTATGAGCTCTTATCTCCTCCTATGCCATGCCCAGCACAACCATATGGATTATAAACAGTGGCTCATGCATTAAATACAACCAATAAAGACCTAGTGCACATCGGTTCATGTTTCCTAAGACGTTCAAGCATGTTACCATTTGGAGATCTGCCAGTTTTCTTAAGCCTAACATCAAATTCATTCATCCAAACCAACTATAAACAAGTAATCAACACATAATTAACATCTAGGTTTCATTAGATCCAAGCAAACACAAGATAGATCTAGCCTAGCATGATGGAATTAAGACAAGAACAAGATATAGACAACCAACACATAGACATATTGATTGAATTAAAAGAACACTTATCTCAATTACACATGAAAGGTATCAAGGGGTTGGAACCCTTGAAAAACCTGTAAAATTCGCACCAAGTTCGTACTTAGGGTTTCTCCAAAACTTCTCTCCTTTTAATGTGAAAATTAGAAAACTATATATAGGAAATAGGGTCTGACGGCGTCAAGACAAAACCTGTAACACCATCACCTCGCCGCCAAAACTCTTCTCGGACTGCCTTGATCTACTTTTGACGCCGTCATGTGTTAGCATTTCCAGGCCGTCATGAATTTTACTCTTGACGCCCTACTTCGTGACGCCGTCAAATCTGTACTGGATCGTCATGGAAATTGCTCTTGACGCCATCAGGAATTCCTTCTTGACTTCGTCACCTACTGTTCCCAGCAAGGAAAATTAAGACTTTGGCGTTTTCTTCACTCTAATGCTCCAAAAACGTCCGAATTGCTTCCTTTTCCAGATTTCACTCCCAAAGTACCTAAAATCACAAAAGGAACGATTTAGGGCAATATTTGATCAAATAAAGTTAATTCCGGGCTTAAATGACCCCCTAAAAGTGGTTCATTTTTCGCCTCATCAGTCAAACAAGTTACCAATAGGAAATTAGCCAGTTTTCTTAAGCCTAACATCGATATCATTCATCCAACAACAATTAATAACAGACCATCAATCAATAACCAATAGCTAGGTTTCATTACATCTAAGCAAACACAAACAAACCTAGCCTAGCATGTTAATGTAAAGAGAAGCATAAGATAGAATCAAACAACACATAGACATATTGAATGATTAATGGAAGACTTATCTTTAATTAAGCATGGACGAAATAAGGGTGAAAAACCCTTACAAAGAGTAAATTCGACCTAGGGTTTATCCCTAACTTCTCCCAAAAGTTCTCCTCAAGTTCCACACATTATGAAGGAAAATTAGAAAAGTATATACAGATTCCACAGCTTGACGGCATCACATTATAGCCTTTGACGTCGTCAACTCGTCGGCAAACTAACTCTCGGATTGCCTAAATCCATCTTTGACGTCGTCACCTTGTAAAGTCTTCTAGGCCATCTCCTTTTACTCCAACACGTGATAGCATGGGTGTCACAAAGGGTGACGTCGTCACTCTTTAACCTCCAAATTCTTTCTGGCACGTCTCGTGTAAACTTCATATCAACCTCTTTGTCAACACATGACACCGTCACCTAGTAAGGCGTGACGCCATCAGGTAGTGTTTCCAGCATAATTTGAGACTTTGTCGTATTCTTAACTTTTTCGCTCCAAAAATGTCCAAAATGCTTCCTTTTCTAGAATTCCTCTCAAAAGTACCTAAAATGACAAAAGGAATGATTTAAGGCAATATTTGATCATATAATCACGATTTAAGGCTCAAATGACCCTGTAAAAGTGTAACACTTTTCATCTCATCATATGTACTCTGTGTGTGTAATTCATGTGTGTAACTCTAGGCCCTAGGACCTCCTTTTATACACCAAGGAGTCCTATACAGCTTATAATACTTTTTTAAGTATATCAAATCTTCTATAAAGATACGAATATATCAAATCTTATCTATAAATATGAAATACATATCCTATAAGCAGTAGTAACCTTGAGCAGCACTAAGTTATACTAGCAGTCTTAACTTTTGCACCAGCAATTGTAACTTGCACCAGTCTTAACTTTGTACTAGCAGTAGTAACTTTGTGTTGGAACACGAAAAGTGTAAATCATTAGTTTGGGACTTCTATTTATCTTTTGTAATAGATTAGAGTATGTTGTGTAAGTTGTAAACCTGCGACAAAATGTTACTATCGCAACACTTGTATAGTTGTGATAGCATGCTTGGCTAGACGTATAGATATAAATACCCCCTACCTCATAGATAATGAGGTGTGTGTTCTCAAAACTATTAGCAACCCACAAAAGCATGATCATCTGAAACACAACAAGATCAAGAAGTTGTTGCATCATATGAATCTAGTGAAGCTGAAAGAGAAGAGGAAAGTGGTAGTATGTCAGCAATGGGTGAAAAGGATAAAGATGCGGGAAAGTTAAAGATAAATGAACCAACAAGAATGCCAATGGTTGAAAAGCATGAAGCATTTTCACTTGGTCAATTTACTATGGGATCACAAGTCATGTAACGGATGAGTTTTATGGAAAGATTCTGACGGACTCTCGAATTAGAGATGTATATGATCATGAGCTTGTCAAGAAGACCATCAGATCTTCTGATCCTATTGAAAGTCGTCCGCTACTCAAATCACCAAAACCTTCAACGTACGAGAACTTCGATTTGCATTATCTCATATCAGGACATGATAAGTATCGTACTTTGACTTCCACTAGTCTAATGTTTGAAGAATGGGGAGATGAATTCCTAGAAGAAGGGATTCCCCGGGAAAAATTTGTCATTTCTGATGTGGAAAACTAGAAGGGGGGTTGAATAGTTTTACGTCTTTTTAATTTGTTTCAAAAGATTGTTTGAATATTTTCTTTGTTTTAAAAAATTTAGATTTGATACTATGTGATTTCAAGTCTTGCACAATATGAACAACAATAAATATGTACGATATAGCAATAATAATGTAAGTAAAGAAATAAATGAGAGATGGAAAGATCGAACCACGAGACAAGAGATTTATAGTGGTTCGGCTACAAGGTCACCTTCCTTGTCCTACTCCACTCCCCGAGCACCCAACTCAAGAGTTTTCTTCACTATGTCAACAAGCTCCCTTATGGCGGAGAAAACCTTACACACCAATGTACACACCACAACTTCGTCACAACTTAATCACAACTACTACACAACTTCTTCACACCAATCTACTTCACACCTGTCTACTTCACACCAATCTTCTTCACACCTATCTTCTTCACACCAATCTACTTCACACCAATCTTCTTCACACCTATCTTCTTCACACCAATCTTCTTCACGCCAATCTACTTCCTAACTCTTCTCCTTCACAACTAACTACTAACCAATCACACTATTTATATACATAGCTAAACTATCTTCTATCAAATATTCACAACTAATTACACAAAGAGATAGATACAATGGATAATGCTCTTACAACTTGGATGTAGAGATCACAACAAGTTGTAATACTTCTTGTCTTGAGGGATAGAAGTATTCTTCTCTTGCACTTGAGAGGATGATGTTTGGATCACTTTGAAACAAAGATTTATGAATGTATAATCAAAGGATTAAGAGAATGGAAATGGAGATCTAGAACAGAAAGTTTAGGAGTGCAAAAGGTGATGAAAATCTGTAAAATGACTAGTATTTATAGAGAAAGAAAATACTATACAGGAGCGTGCCGGTCCCCTTAATTCATGGCCGGTCCCCTTAATTTTAAGGGGACTGCCCCTTATAATTAAGGGGGCCACCCAGCTGTAACGGCCAGAACTTCTGTCTTTTTGTAGGGAAAGTTTATTTGGTGAAAAACTAACTGATTTTGGTTAAAATTTTGAAATCATATATTTAGTATGATTAAAACATTTTTCTTTATTACCAAAAGTGTTTTTCAAAAATATATAATATGTTTATATAATTAAATAAACTTTGTAATAATTAATTAAATACCCCTTTGATCATATATTGCAATAAACACTTTGTTTATTCATACCTTAAGTGATTTGGATGTAAAGAGAATGTTAATCACTAAATACTTGTTTATGTCATAAATTTTAGTTCAATGGGTTTTTATTTTGTAATAATTAAAACATAGAGATATTGATAATATGTTAATAATGTTTTTAGGCATTATTTATGTCAACAATCTCCCCCTTTTTTTATTATTACAAAACCTTAAACTCAATAGGTCTAAAATTTATTATTAGACAAGTATTTTAGAGTTTACTATTCTATTCTCTCCCTTTTTGTAAAATCAAAAAGGTTAAACCGAGTAAGCTTCATCGAAGAAGTTAAACGGGTAGAATGATCCCCCTTGATGTATGCTCCCCCTCATTTGAGAGCACCAAGGAAACGAGCTATGGAAAGCTTGGCTACAAAAAATATGTGAAGAGAAACAAGACATATATATGCAAAGCAACAATTATGCAAATAAAAATAGATTCATTCAAGCATATATAATCATAGAAATGATTAGCATTACAACATTCAATATGCTTGAAGCATATTGATTACAATAAAACAAAAGAAAAGACATAGTCCTATATTGCCTAAGAGAGCACTTGGACTTGCTTGCAACCCACGGTTGATTGTTTTATTTGCTTGAAGGGGAACATAAGCATAGAGCTTAGTTGTTAGATGGAGAGGGATATGGAGTGGGGTATGGAGCGGAAGAGGTGGATCTTACGATGTTGTATCGAGTTAAGGGTGGTATTGGATGAGGACGAGTGAGAAGATATTCAATCCAAGAAATATCTTCACTCAAGTAGAGAATTTGTTTTTGAAGAAAGATGCAACAAGGGCAATAGTGAGTGTGGTTTGTAACTTGATCCAAGTTGAGAGAGTTGGGTAGGCAATTTGCATAGGGTGATGATGGAGGTTGCCCTTTGTTGCGTTGTGCACGATGTATAGCAAGGAGATCACTAAGATCATAGATTTGGGTTATTTCATCACAGAACTTTTGCTTTTCCGTGCCAATGTGGAGAGAATCATTGTGTTGATATGGATGAATTGGGTTTATGTAGTTGGAATTCTAGTTTGATGGTTGGTTAAACTTGTATGGATCATTATAAGTGGTTGGAGGATGAGATGTGTAGTTTCGCATGAAAGAAGATGTTTGGCCAATGTTGTATGGTTTGTAAAGAGGATCAAATGAATGTCCTTGTGGATTTGGTGTAAAGTTTGGGAAGTAAGTGGTTGGAGGTGTTGAGTGATTTCCAACTTCATTGGTTATGATGGATTTGTTTCGAGGGCTTTTTCTTCGCCAAACGGGTTTTTCCGTCATCCTTGCTAGCTTTGAGGCTTTTGGTTTTGGTTTGTTTGGGGAAGTCATGAAGGGATGAATGAAGAGTGTTGAAGATTGGGGATATTTATAGTGTAAGATTTGTGTGTTTATGGATGGATAAAGTTTGTTTGGGAGATTAGGACAAAATATGTTGGTGAAAATTGGGAAATGTAGGTTGAAATGAGCTAAAAAGCAGATTAGATTATGTAAACCCAACCAGCAGATGGCCGGTCCCCTTAATTAGGGGGCGGTCCCCTTAATAATTAAGGGGGACGCCTTACATAATTAAGGGGGCCGCCCATCTGGTGATTTCAAGATTGCCAGAATTGCGTTTTTGGCAGAAAATTTGTAGAAAGGTTGTGTTTTTGGATTTGGATTCAAGCAAGTTCAATTCCTTTAGGCAATATAGCATCTAATCTAATCATGATATAGCATGCATGCAAAAAACACTTAAGTAAAAGAACAAAAAAGCAACAAATAATAAGCTAGAGGAGACAAATAAAGGCAAGGGCACTTAATCTTCCTAAGGAAACTATCTTAGATCAAAGGCAAAGATAACTAGTGAGTCAAAAATCTAGTGATGAAACAAGATGACAACATTATGAGTGATTTTGTCCTAGTGTGTGCCTATATGCAACAAATGTGGAGTTGTGATTGTTTCGACTCCTAAATGCAAAGAAAAAAAATCTTAAGAAACAATCCAAAATCTCCTTGATTCGATTTTTGCTCGATCATGAATGTCAAAGATATATATTAGATTGTATACCTTGACAATTTATGTGAGAGTTTATGCATGATTTCGGAAAAAGGTTTTTAGCATTTGTCAACAATGCAAGGAAAATGACGTTCATGTAATTCCTAAATGTGAGAATAGTTAAAAAAAATTGATTGGGTTTTACAAAAGAGTATATGCAAAGAAAATAATATTTCCCAATCTTTAATTTTGTGCGAAATAGATTCCTAGACTCAGAAATTGAGAAGTGGAAGAAAAGTAAATTTTATGCAAATTTTATGCAAGAAAAAAACTTTGTCTAAATGAAATAGAATTTAGTCAACTTGTTCCATCATTCCTAATCCTAAACGCAAGTGATTGAATAATTCATGCTTAAGGGGTTTAGTGAATATATCCGCAATGTTATCTTCCGATGCAATGTTTTCTATAGATATGTTTCCTTTTTGTACATTATCCCTAAGGAAGTGGTGGCGTATTTCTATATGTTTAGACCTAGACTGTTGCACCGGATTTTTACTTAAATCTATCGCATCTTTGTTATCGCACATAATGGGAACATTTACTAACATAATGTCATAGTCTATGAGAGCTTGTTTCATCCATAGTGCTTGTTTACATGCCTTTCCAGCGCTTACAAATTCGGCTTCGGTGGTAGAAATAGCAAGAGCGGTTTGCTTCTTCGAAAACCAAGATGTTAGACAACATCCCATAAACGTGCAAATACCGCTAGTGCTTTTTCTATCTACGTAGTCTCCCGCATGATCCGAATCCGCATAGACAATGGTTTCTATGCCGGATCCCCTAGGATACCATAATCCTAAGTGTATAGTGCCTTTAATGTATCGGAAGATACACTTAACCGCTTCTAGGTGAGAGGTTTTGGGATCCTCTTGAAAATGGGCACAAAGGCAAACACTAAACATGATATCGGGTCTACTTGCCATCAAGTATAGTAAACTACCTATCATTCCTCTATACTTGGTGTTATCCACGGACTCACCTTCATCATCCTTTGTAAGTTTCACTTCCGTAGACATGGGAGTTTTTATGGGTTTTGAGTCTTCTAGGCCAAATTTCTTAACCATTTCCTTAATGTACTTAGATTGGTTAAAGAATATTCCATCTTCTAATTGTTTTATTTGTAATCCTAGGAAGAAGTTAAGTTCACCCATCATACTCATCTCAAAATCATCATGCATGATTTTGGCAAATTCATCACACATGTCTTGACAAGTTGATCCAAATATAATGTCATCAACATATATTTAAACAATGATGAGATTTGGGTCTTTCCTTTTTGTGAAAAGAGTGTTATCTACCATTCCCATGGAATAATCATGTTTAATAAGGAAAGCTTTTAATCGATCATACCAAGCTTTGGGAGCTTGTTTGAGTCCATACAAAGCTTTCTTTAACTTATAAACATAATCAGGTTTTGCGAAGTCAATGAATCCTGGAGGTTGTGCCACATATACCTCCTCATTGATAAAACCGTTAAGGAATGCACTTTTCACGTCCATTTGGAATAATTTAAAATCTAGGGTGCATGCATAGACAAGTAATATCTTAATAGATACTAGTCTAGCTACGGGGGCATAAGTTTCGTCATAATCAATTCCTTCTTGTTGATTATAACCTTGGGCAACTAACCTAGCTTTATTCCTAGTTACTATTCCATTTTCATCTAACTTATTCCTATATACCCATTTAGTTCCTATGATGGTCATATTCATTGGATTTGGGACTAATTCTCAAACATCATTTGCCTTAAATTGATTTAATTCTTTGTGCATAGCTATAACCCACCTTTCATCTTTTAAAGCCTCATTAATATTCTTAGGTTTTATTGCTGAGAGGAAACAAAAGAAATTATTTTTATCTTAGGCTTGTGACCTAAGGGTTCTTTGGTTAAGATGTCCTATTATATTATCTAATGGATGAGATCTAGATTCTTTAACATTTACAATTTCGTTATTTCCTAAATGTCTTCATTATCATTTCCTATGGGTTTTGTTTTAATAACCTCAATAGCTTCATCTTCAACTAAGTCATCATCTTCTAAAGAAAATGTTTTAGGAGGTGGTGGTGTTTCATCAAATGTTACATTTAGTGATTCTTCTACTTTCATGGAGTGTTTGTTAAGTATTATATATGCTTTACTATTTTGTGAGTATCCTAAAAATATTCCTTCATATGATTTTGAATCAAACTTAGTGAGGTAATCCTTAGTGTTTAGAATATAACATTTACTTCCAAATACCCTAAAGTAGCTTAAGTTTGGTTTTCTACCTCGTAGTAACTCATAAGGAGTTTTTTCAAGAATTCTCCTAATTGATACCCTATTAATAATATATGTTGATATATCTACAGCGTGACACCAAAATTTTTGTGGGATGGATTGTTCATTTAACATTGTTCTACTCATTTCTTGTAGTGACCTATTTTTTCTTTCTATTACGCCATTTGATTGAGGAGTACGAGGAGCGGAGAAATTGTGAGATATTCCATTTAAATCATAATATTTTCCGAATTGTACTTCGTTGTCAAATTCCCTACCACGGTCCGTCCTAATGGCTACTCTTGTGCATCCTACTTTATTTTGAATCATTTTACTAAATATTTTGAACTTTTCAAAGGCTTGGGTCTTGTCACTTAAAAACCTAGTCCACGTGTATCGTGAGTAGTCATCTACTATTACTAAGGTATATTTGTTTCCTAGTTTCATAACATATATGCCTCCTTTCCTAATTCCTCTACCTATAATTTTTCCATTCTTAACTATTTTGCTATCCTCTTCGGTAAAGGTAACTCTACATTTATTATCGCTTATTTGTCCTATACTAAGCAAGTTATATGTTAAATTATCTACATGCTCTACATTTTCAATAGTAAGTGAGTCTTGAGAAATCGTACCTTTGCCAATGATTTTTTCACGTAAGTCACTATCGAAAATAACGTTACCTCCATTGTATGCCTTGTACGTAGAAAATAGCTTGCGGTTCCCCGTCATGTGCCTCGAACATCCGCTATACTTGATCCATTCGTCAGGCTCCAAGTCAATTCCTAAACATATTTCGTCGGTTGCTTTTGCCACAAAACACTTTTCGTCTCTTAGTTTTTCCACTTCTTCTCTGTCACTATCACTCCATGTTCCGCTAACAAAGGCACCTTGATTTTCATAACCCGGCGGCTTTAGACATTCACTAATGAGATGATTTGGACTTCCACATCTAAAGCACTTTCTTTTCCCGTAGTTATCACTTCTATTTCTTTGGAACGGTTTTCTTTCGTCTCGTGGTGATCTAGTGAATCTTCCTCGTCTCTTGAAGGATTTCTTGAATTCTCTTACGGCTATTGCATATTCTTCGTCTTCACTTTCGTCACTTGAATCATCATCGTCACTAGGTTCCTTTTTGGCTTTTAGAGCAATGGATTTGGTTTGTTCTTTCTTGACTTTGACCGTTTCCGAATCTCTTCTTATAATTTCTACATGGACTTTCAAGTTGCCAATAAGTTCATCTAGTGATAACGTCATCAAATTCTTTGATTCTTTAATTGCCGTGACCTTAGCTCGCCATTTTAGATGCAATGCCCTAAGAAATTTCCTAACACAATTTTTACTAGAAAATGTCTCATCAAGTGCTTTTAAACTTGTGATAATAGTGTTAAATTTAGCAAAAGCATTATCAATTGATTCCTCTTCCAGAATCGTAAATTGTTCATATTGTTGTACAAGAAGATCTATTTTATTATCTTTGACTTGACTATTACCTTGGTGAGTAATAAGTAGTGATTCCCAAATTTCTTTGGCGGTTTTACACATAAAAAATCTTTCATATTCTTTACGTGGCAACGCATTATAAATTACCATTTTAGCTTCATTATTTTTAGCTAGTTTCTTTTTCAAATCATTATTTTATTTTTCAAAAGGTACAATTTCATCCTTTTTAGTTTCCGGATTTTGTTGAGTGGGGGGAAAATCACCAAAGGTAATAACATGTCAAAGATCAAGATCTTTTGATTTCACATAAGTTTCGAATCTATTTTTCCAATATAAAAATTCATCACTTTCAAATAGTGGTGGTCTTTGCATAGATTGCCCTTCTAAATATTTTTCAGATTCCATAGATCGTTACAAGTTTTAAAATACATGATATTTTAAAAAATCTTGCTAGACGTGGCTTTTGATACCAATTGTGGAAAACTAGAAGGGGGGTTGAATAGTTTTACGTCTTTTTAATTTGTTTCAAAAGATTGTTTGAATGTTTTCTTTGTTTTAAAAAATTTAGATTCGATACTATGTGATTTCAAGTCTTGCACAATATGAACAACAATAAATATGTACGATATAGCAATAATAATGTAAGTAAAGAAATAAATGAGAGATGGAAAGATCGAATCGCGATACAAGAGATTTATAGTGGTTCGGCTACAAGGTCACCTTCTTTGCCCTACTCCACTCCCCGAGCACCCAACTCGAGAATTTTCTTCACTATGTCAACAAGCTCCCTTATGGCGGAGAAAACCTTACACACTAAAGTACACACCACAATTTCGTCACAACTTAATCACAACTACTACACAACTTCTTCACACCAATCTACTCCACACCTATCTACTTCACACCAATCTTCTTCACAACTATCTTCTTCACACCAATCTACTTCACACCAATCTTCTTCACACCTATCTTCTTCACACTAATCTTCTTCACACCAATCTACTTCCTAACTCTTCTCCTTCACAACTAACTACTAACCAATCACACTATTTATATACCTAGCTAAACTATCTTCTATCAAATACTCACAACTAATTACACAAAGAGATAGATACAATTGATAATGCTCTAACAACTTGGATGTGGAGATCACAACAAGTTGTAATACTTCTTGTCTTGAGGGATAGAAGTATTCTTATCTTGCACTTGAGAGGATGATGTTTGGATCACTTTGAAACAAAGATTTACGAATGTATGATCAAAGGATTAAGAGAATGGAAATGGAGATCTAGAACAGAAAGTTTAGGAGTGCAAAAGGTGAGGAAAATCTGTGAAATGAACTAGTATTTATAGAGAAAGAAAATATTGT
The DNA here is from genome assembly GCA_030686995.1 of Artemisia argyi. Classification (NCBI taxonomy): domain Eukaryota; kingdom Viridiplantae; phylum Streptophyta; class Magnoliopsida; order Asterales; family Asteraceae; genus Artemisia; species Artemisia argyi. The sequence continues at coordinate 198,274,018 of CM060702.1, forward strand.
ACAGGAGCGTGCCGGTCCCCTTAATTCATGGCCGGTCCCCTTAATTTTAAGGGGACCGCCCCTTATAATTAAGGGGGCCGCCCAGCTTTAACGGCCAGAACTTCTGTCTTTTAGTTGGGAAAGTTTATTTGGTGAAAAACTAACTGATTTTGGTTAAAAATTTGAAATCATATATTCAGTATGATTAAAACATTTTTCTTTATTACCAAAAGTGTTTTTCAAAAATATATAATATGTTTATATAATTAATTAAACTTTGTAATAATTAATTAAATACCCTTTGATCATATATTGCAATAAACACTTTGTTTATTCATACCTTAAGTGATTTGGATGTAAAGAGAATGTTAATCACTAAATACTTATTTATGTCATAAATTTAGTTCAATGGGTTAGTGTTTTGTAATAATTAAAACATAGAGATATTGATAATATGTTAATAATGTTTTTAGGCATTATTTATGTCAACATCTGAGATCGATTTAAAGGAATACAAGGTGGAAACATATATGAGAATAACCGGGATGAATGAGGCATTTCAAAGATACTTCATGGACAGATATAGAGATTTAGCTCCTTGTCACCAAGTCTTCACAAGACACCAAATATACGTCTCCTCACATCAATTCAGAACTGATGGCTTCATCAACTTTGCGGTAAAAAGAGATGACAGCCTTGACTACGTCTTCTGTGAAGCTGATTTTCACAATCTCCATCCTCAAGACATTCAAGACATGTATCTCTCCAACATCAGCTACATTTACAACCAAGGAAACGATGATGATATTAAAGATTCACTAAGAATCTTTATGAGGTCGCAGATAGCTTTGGTACATGTTGAAGATTTCCAAATGGAAGTTGAAAGTCTTCAGAAAAAGGTCAACCTCACTCATCCGATGATCACATTTCCTGAAATTGACAAGCACAAATCTTGGACATGCATTGAGAGTTAATTGTTCGAGCTAGGTATTGTACATGAAAATGCATCAGGAGTCAAGAGTGTAGAAAACTAGAAGGGCGGGGGGCGGTTGAGTAGTTTTACCGATTAAATTCACTTATTAAAACTTATAGATCGACTTATGTGTGGAAAACTAGAAGAGGGGTTGAATAGTTTTACGTCCTTTTAAATTATTGTGAAAACTTTAGTTTACTTTAAAAACTTCGATTCAATCTTATGTGAATTCAATACTTGAACTATATGAGCAAATATATGTAAATAACTAAAAGCAAAGTAAATTAGTGATGAATGAAAAGATAGGGATGGAAAGATCAAACCACATTACAAGGATTTATAGTGGTTCGGCTACAAGGACACCTTCCTTGCCCTACTCCACTCCCCGAGTCACCTACTCGAGAGTTCTCTTCACTATGTCAACAAACTCCCTTGTGGCGGAGAAACCTTACACACTTTTGCTTACACCAATTAACGACACTAAGCTAAATGTCGAGTTATAATAATAGCTAGAACCAATCTCACAACTTCTTCACAACTTCAACACGACTTCTTCACGACGGCTTCATGACTTCTTCACACCAGCTTCACGACTTCTTCACAACGGCTTCACGACGTCTTCACACTTCAACTAATTCACAACTTCACACTACTTCTACACTACTTCTTTTACAACACAACTATTTTACTTACACTTGGATCTACTTATTACAAATACACAACAAGCAAACAATATAGATTAAACTACAATACTTCTTCTCTAGTTGTTGAAGGAGTATTCTTCTTTTGCACTTTGATGGTGAAAGCTTGAATCACTTGAAAACAAAAGCTTAAAATTAAATGATAAAAGGATTTTAGAGGATGGAAATGGAGATTTAGATCAGAAAGTTTTGAGTGCAAAAGGTGGGAAAAAAGTCAAGAAATGAACCAGTATTTATAGGCAAAGTTGGGGACAAGAGGAGCATGACCGGCCCCCTTAATTAGAGGCCGGTCCCCTTAATTAATAAGGGAGCCGCCTAGTGAATTAAGGGGGCCGCCCCTTATATCCGTTGCCTAGCTTTGTATTTTTGTGGGCAAGGTTTTTCTTGAATATTTTTGCCATTTTAGGTTGAAATTTTAAATTCATATATTTATAGTGATTTAAATATATTTATTTAATACCAAAAATGTTTTTCTAAAAGATATAAAATGTTTTGTGACATTTCATAAAAAAGCTAGTGTTTAAGAAAATGTTTCTTTGATCATAAAATGCATTAGAAATTTTGTTTATTCATACCTTAAGTGATTGAGTTGTATAAATGTATATTAACAACTAAATACTTGTTTACGTGCTAATCTTTGCGATTAATGATTTTACATTTTGTGATTATCAAAACATAAAGATATCGAAAAGTATTAATAACGTTTTTAGGCATTATTTATATCAACATTATGTCAATCTAGTTTTGACGTGTTGGATATTGATAGATTAAAGTAATAAATCTAAGCTACGAGATATAGACAGAGAGACACAACCACAACACAAGTATTTATAGTGTATCGGCTACAAGGACACCTTCATTGTCCTACTCCACTCCCCGAGTCACCTACTCGAGAGTTCATAATCACTGCACACAACAAACTCCTTTCACCGGCAGAGAAGCCTTCACAACGTCGCTACACTTTCCCACAAATTGGACACTTGTCTTTACCAACACTATTATTGTATAAAATAGTGGATTCAACAACAGGCACACCACCAGTAAACACATCCTTTTGAGACTCGTCTTTTTGAATCACTACACATGTTTTTTCAACACTTGATAAACCGTTAATCAACATAAAATGGCTTCTTTATGCACTGAAACATTCATCCAAACCATTCAAAAATTTAAACAACCTTTGCTCTTCTTTCTGTTTCTCTATAACATTTAAGAACACTGACATCTCAAAGGTGATTGTAACTAACTTTCGCAAAGTAGTCAAGGAATCCAATTCTTCCCAAACACACTTAATTCTAGTGTAATACTCACTCACATAACTCCCCTGTTGACTTTTCCAAAAGTATCTTTACAGAGCTTACACTTTCTTTAACCATTACTAAAAGAAAATCTTGTTTCCAATTGACACCATATCTCACTAGCACTTCCAATGAACATAACAGATTTAGCAATAGAATCACAAACAACACTCATAATCTGACTTTTCACTAAATTGTTACAAGTTCCCAACATTTCAATATTAGCAGCATTAACATTAGCAGTTACAGGTGGAACTGGGAATTGTACCTTTCACAAACCTACCTTTCTCTTAGTAGATAACCCAATTTCCATTAATCGTCGCCATGAACGATATTTTGAGCTCCAACTAACTTTTCTTGAATTGGTAGAGAACCTGGACTATTTGAGGGATGAACATACAATGGATTGCTTGAATCCATCACAAAAACACAGCGAAATTACACGATTTACTTATTACCCCCATTTTTTTTTACCTAAATTCAATAATAAACCAACATATTTCAATCAAATACTTGATTGATGATCTTAACATACAATTGATGATACACAACCAATTGAATCAAGAAGGTGAGAATCGGTGATAAATTTAATTACATAACTGTTTTAACGGTGGTCAACGGTGTCTTAATGGTGGTCAACGGAGGCTCTGATACCATGTGAAATTTAACATGGTGAGAGAGAAATGGAAAAGTGTAACTGATTTGTTATTCTAAAATGATGATTGTTACAATTATTTAAAAGGAAAAAGGGGAAGGAAGTTTTGACTAACAAATTTTCCTTCTAAAATTATACAAGATCACCATGCTACATATTCACAGTTTATTACCACAATTTTCTGCTATTTACAAACTAACCCCATCTGCCTTTATATTTGTATAAATGTATGTTTGGCGAAATGGGTTGGGCTGGAGCTGGGGCTGGGGCTATGACTTATATTATAAGCCGAAATTAAAATTTGTATTTTTATAAAAAAAAATTTGGAAAATGGTCTGGGCTGAGGCTTATTATTGCAAAATTACTAAAAATGACATAATTAAATGAGTTTTTGTATATGTTAATTATTTTTGTAGGTAAATAAGTAATTTATTTTTCAAAATCTCTGGGCTAAAGTTTTTACCCCCTTTTACATGGTAAAGTTTTTAGCCGACTTATTTTATAAGCCCTTTCATAAACCCAATGACAAACGAGACTTATTTTATTAGCCATGTTATTTTAAAAACCCAAGCCCCAATAAACGCCATTTAAGACCTCGCCAAACATAGCCTAAGTAAATAAATGTAAACACATATTGGTACATTTTTAATCAATTACTCATCTATAACTTCGAAGGATTTAGCTTTATACGGTGTTTGATTCCATGCATAAAACATTTAAACATACTAGAACGGTACCTACGTAATGTGGCGGCTGGTATGGTATGATTATATTTTGCGTTATTTTTTGTCACAAGTTTTGTCGTTTTCATGCTATATAAGTAAAGATATTAGATATGGTTAAGCCAAATAATTTACCGCTTCCTAACAAACTTTCTGACCAACTTGTTTTATAACAAATTAATTTTTTGAAATCTTTCTATAATAAGCAAAAAAAAAGTTTGAACTTTAAGCTTTTCTAATTATATAGGGCAAATGATTAAAAAAAATATTATACTTGCCAACATTTTCTCTTGTGGGTAGCGAACAATTTTTTTTTTTTTTTTTTTTTTTTTTTTTTTTTTTTTTTTTGCTTTTGTAGGTACTTTTCTTTCAAATTAATCTTTTTAAGGTATTTTGCGAAATTTTTAAATATTTTACCCCTCTTAACTAATAGAAAATTTTTTTTTCTCCGAAGAGCAAAACTGTCACATAATACTATAAAAAAAAGAATTTAAAAGAAAAGTATCCATAAAAGTAAAAAAATTGTTCGCTACCCACAAGAAAAAATAATAGCAAGTATGATACTCTTTTTTAAACATTTGCCCGATTATATCATAGTCCGAAATAAATTATAATCAAGTATATATAACAATGTCTACTTGCTAGTGGGACTTGTGTATCCTAACGTGAGAACAACTTTAAATATTAGTAATTGTCAATGATTCCACGATCTTTTTGAAAATTATTATAAAAAATGATGTGACTAGAGAAAAAATATACGATCACTTGTTCATGGAATACTTAAGAATACTTTTCTAAAAAAAAAAGTTAAAGAAAACACATCACTAACATTGTCAATGTTTATCACATATAATGGATGCAAATGCAATTTTCCAATTAAGATATGGTTCGTTAAATGTTGTGAAAAGGTTACTCACCCATTGATTCCTTGATGATAATATAATGTAGGGAATTAAATACTTTATGTATACGTTATTATATATATATTCTAAAAGGCATGGGGGTATGTGAGTGTTCGCGCACTGTTCATGCCACAGTGCAGAACAGTGCACAGGTTTTTTTCGTTGCTACAGTGTTCGCGCACTGTTCATGCTACAGTGCAGAACAGTGCACAGTTTAGTTTTTTTTTTTTTTTTCGTTTGCTACAGTGCAAAATAGTGCATTTTTTTTTTTTTTTTTTTTTAAATATAAAAGAGATGCACCGCTCTCTAATTAAACAAAAGTCCAACCACAAAACCCACATACTGCAAAAAAAAAAAAAAAAAAAAAAAATTAACACAGGCCCAAAAAAAACGAAAAAAAAAAAAGAGACCCAAAACAAACTTTTTTTAAAAAACAGATTATGTCAAATAAATAAATTAAACAAAAAAAATGTCAATATATGCATATTTATCTACTAATGTACATTAGAAAAAAAAAACATATATAAATATATGAATTTACAACAAAAAAAAAAAAACCATTTAAAAAAATTTATAGATGTACATTTACATAATCGACATAAAACAAAACTTAAAAACGACAACACAAACAAAAAAATCTCAAAATAAATCATTCCCCGCAGCATCACGCGGGCTATCCTGCTTGTTAGTAACCTAAATATGTCAATGACCAATGACTGTTCGATTTAATATTTTTATATTGTCTTTTAGGGTTTAAGAATTGTCTTTTCTATTTAATATTTTTGTATTATAACATTATAGTTGAATCCGATCCTTATATTTTTAGTATTCATTTAATTTCTACATAGTATCAAGAGGTAGGTAAGAAAAAAGGAAAAAAAAAATCGCTTGATCGGTCTTTGTTGCTGAATATGTGACGTTGATAATAATAATAATAATAATAATAATAATAATAATAATAATAAATGTTTTTCTAACTTGTGACTTAGGGGCATAAGTTATGCACTCCAAAAGTACACTAAAATTACATAGAGACACACATAAAAGTACATTTGTCTATACTTTTATTTAAATTATTATATACTTTTTTGTGGGCTCCTGTGTATTTATTGTGTGCCAGAGGACATAAGTTAATAATAATAATAATAATAATAATAATAATAATAATAATAATAAAGCTGTGTACTTAGTGCACAGATTCTGTCTAGTCCCATCAAACTTTATGTAAAATTGTTATGTTTCAATAATAATAATAATAATAATAATAATAATAATAACTCACGTGGTTTTTGGTCTAAGCATGTTGTTGGATTTTTATTTTTCGTAATTACCATTTTGATTGGATATGAATATAATGGATCGGTGGTATTAACAATGGAGTTAATGCATGAGGAATAGGTACTCAATTTAGGGATGGCAACAGGGCGTGAAATGTCGGGATCACATTTACAATCCTCATCCTCGTTTCCTACCCTCCATCTCCATCCCCGCCCTCATCCTATTTAGGAATTGTTTTACGTCTCCATCTCTATCCCCAATAGGGATCAGGGATCCCCACGAGGATTCGAGTATTTTCCATCCTTAATGAAATAAACATTAAATTTGCACAAACTAATTGAAATTATAAATAATTTGACGCGTATAATGTCTTAAAAAACGTATATCGTACATCATTAGATTAATTACAATGTCAATTCAACTTTAAAGCATTGCAAATATAGAAACATCGCATATAATGTAAAAATAATGTGATATATGTGTCTATAGGACAAAACGTTAGTTGATTAATATGTAGTTAATGCTTATACTTTTAACGATATTTGATTCGTTAAATATCACATATAATATAAGTATACATGCCAATACTCACAAACATATACAAGCAAATCTAGTATGATATACATATATATTTTATATACTTATGCATTCAAATGTTCGAGGTCGGGTTCGGGGATTTATGCTACCCCCATCCCTGCCCCATCCCCGTTTTCATAATTCGGGGATTCCCCGTCCCCATTCCCATCCCCAGTCAACTCGGAGATTCCACAGTCAAACCAGGTTTGGGGATCGAGTCCCCATCTATGAGTTTTTTTGCCATCTCTAGTACTCATGATATTTATTTGAATGTTCAATCAATTTAATACTTCCTCCGTCCCATATTAAATGTGTTGTTTGAATTTTTTAAGTCTTTCTTTCTCAACTTTGACCATAAATATTTGTGTTTGTGTAATATAATACTTGATACATAATATATAAATGAATTAAGTTTTAAGTGTATTTTTATTACGTATAATTTTTATCAAATACTATATAACACAAGTAAAAATATTTAAGGTCAAAGTTGATAAATAAAGACTTGAAAAGTCAGACATGGACATTTAATATGGGACGAAGGGAGTATTTGTTCTTTTTTCTTGTACGACGACGGTTTAAAATTGTTAAATGGAATTCGGATTTGTATGAAAAGAAAAGGGTTTCACATATGGACTCGTAAGTTATATTTGATGTTTGAATTTGGTATTAATATTGGTGTTAATATTCACATTAGTATTGATGGTATTAGTATCGGTATTGGTATTGGTATCGTTAAATAATATGGTTGTGCATTGGCGACTGGTATTGTGTTGGTGGTAGTGATGCTATAGATTTAATTAATCTAACTATGTCTTGAATAGTTATGCGTAGCATCTCATCATCAATAATTTATGTTAGTTTTGCATCTGTCTAATTTCACATGTGGTTCTGCATCAGGTTCTGCCTAGTTTTATCTGCATCTGTTTGCTTGAATATGTCTGTCTATACCTGTCTGCCTGAATTTGCCTGTCTAAATCTGTACGTGGGTCTGCTTCTGGTTTCACACGTGGTTCTTCATCTAGTTTCGCCTGGTTTTGCCTCCATCTGTCTGCACTTGTCAGTCTGAATCTGCATCTGTCTGCCTGTACTACTCTCGTTCATCTCTGTAATTATGTTGCTCGGCTCTAATTTTGAGCCTGCCTGAATCTACTCTCGTTCATCTCCGAATTATGTTGTTCTGCAATAACTTTGGTCTGTCTATTTCAGACTTGACAGTTGTCGCCTTGTTGCAATTTGGATTGAATCATATTGGGTCTCCGTCTAGCACCGAGTTTGCACTCTAGAACACTCCCTGTTTCGGTTGTTTTTCCGTTTTAGTTTATTTTCAGTTTGGCAAACTTTCAATATTTACCGTTGCAGCTTTACAAGTTTGAGAGAGGATGTTAGATAAGAGAGGCCAATTGGTCGGCCCGTTGATTTAGGGCCGTTTAACTTTTAAGCTTTAGGTCTTGCCTTTTCTATTTAATGTTTTTGTATTGTAAAATTATAGTTGAATTTCATCATTATATTTTCAGTATACCTTTGATTTCTACAATGACAAAGTCACATAAGCTAAGCGACTTGTTTCAATGCCGCCCTCCAGTCTTTCATTTTTTTTTTTTATTATTTTACTTGTTTCTTAATATACATAAAATGGTTACATTTTATACTTGAATTATACAGTGAACGATCACCACGCAGTATATGGCAAATCTTTAGCCTTTCTTTACACAGTTTTTGTTACTGCCATTTGCAAGTGTTGAGAACATAGCCGTATATGAGGATGTGCGAGGCGTGCAATCGCACAGGACCTCAAGATTTTAGGAGTCTCAAAATGTAAACCTTCTAGCATATTCGGTGCCTCAAAATTTACTTCAGACAACAAAAAATGTTAATGATATATGATTCTATGTTTTGTATATTTGTCAAAATTGAAGCTATATTGTTTAATGGATCAATTTCATATATTATCTTACTTTCATGAATAATTTCATATACATCAAAAGTGCAATTATTGAATGCATAATATACAATATTTTTAAAGCATTTTTTGGTATAAGAAATTTCCTAATTTAAGAAAGGGAAATATGAAATTGCTCAATGTTTTTTTCAATAGTTGATATTAGATATTTGACCGTCATATTTAATTACGGCACTCGCTACAATTTAGCGTGCTACTATTTAATGTGAAATGTGTAATGTTCTTGACTATCATTGTCGCCTTGTAGGTATTGGGAGGGAGATCCTCTAAAGTTGTGTTATACAACTTTAGTAAAGTTAGACAATTGTGAGACATTGGATTTGATCCAATAGCTTAAATTAAAAGGGCATCTTTTGATTTATGTCATTGGATCGAATCCAATAGCTCAAAATTGTCTAACTTTATTAAAGTTAGGGCTTTTATTATTATTATTATTATTATTATTATGGATTAAGTGGTGGGCCCTTTTCTATTAATGAGTCTTAATGGGGTGAAGCACCATTTGCTTCGTCTACTAATATAGACTATTTAATATATAAAGTATGGCTGGCTTTGAGGGTGTGCAAGGTGAGCGAACGCACAGGGCCCCAAAGTTTGTAAGGGCCTCAAAATTTATCCCGTTAATAATTATATGCATGTGTATGCATAGTTTTCACAAAGAAAAAATATTTAGATGAGAAAGTATCTTAAATGAGTAATATGTTAGAACGTTTAGCTAACTAATTGCATTAAATCTTATAAATTGTGACACTTTATATATAGCATTCCTTATCGAAGGGCCTCATTATTTAATTTCGTCCAAGGACCTCAAAAATTTCATAAATTCATGAGACGGCCCAGATAAAAAGAAACATATTATATGTGTCGCTCTACCAGTATCTTCTTATTAAGACTCACAAACAATGAATAAATAAATAAATATATATATAAACTTATTCTCTTAACTTTAGAGGATCGATCTCCCTCCTGGGTATTTGATGATAGCTGTATCTTATTATATATAACCCGATGAAGGGGTGTACTTGCAATCTATATCAGCTAGCTTGTTGACCGATCGACAACAAATTAAACGACAAAAAGACGTGCTTCTAGCAAATCAAGGCACCAAGAGAAGCTACTTGTGTTTTAAAACTATCATTAGATTCTTTAGTTGAGGCCAACAATTTGCATAGTGACATTGTTGTCATATATATTTGTTACCCTATCTCCTATTTTCCTAGCGGCAATGATCAAACTTTGGGTCCTATGTAACATCCAAGTAAATGGCAATAACAATTTCGTTAAATACATCTTGAGTTGCGATTTTCTTATTTGTTTTCATGAAAGTATATTTTCTAAGAAAACTGATATTATATCATTGCTAATAAAGCACATATCTGCCGGAGGATAAAACTTTTTGCCTTAAAGAAAAATCAACTGCAAGAGAATTGCTGATGAATAACATAAATTCATAAGATGTTTTTGAAAATGGATTGGTCACTAACATGTACCATAAATTGGTACATACAACAGAAAGAGAAATAAATACTCCTTTCAGGTGTCTAAGTTGTTATAATCTTGTAGTATGTTTTTAACTCTCCAATCGACAATTAATGGCTTAAGTACTCGTACGATTTTGATTTTGTGTGTCCAATTAATTAAGTTACACAATGTACACACTGTATGGAAAGGTCTAAATTATAATGACAGTGTCCAACTTTTTCTTTGATAGAATGGATTAACCATATAATTAAGTAACCAATCACAAAGCCAAACGACTTCTATATTCCAAGTCTTCCTCAATAATTAACACTAAGTAGTGTTTTCGTCACGCAAGTTTCAATATATATGAATTATCCACCTTCATAATTATGAGATACAGTTAGTATGTTTTATGGTCAAATTAAAGCTGAAAATATATATGATGTGATTTGTCATTCAACGAGGGTATTAACTGTAACCCACGCATGGCTGCGAGAAACTTCGATATAAAATTTTTATGCAAGAGTGAGTTTATTTTGTGAAATATGAGTAAAAATATAGAGTTTAATGAGTTAATAGTTAATTTGTTACTCCGTAGAAAGTTAAACTTAGAAGGGGCAACATATAAAGTTTAATGAGCATAATTAGCAATTAGTAACTTTAGTAAAGTTAAAGAGGTGGTTTGACATTTATTAACCAAAAATTACTCTAAATGAACAGTAAATTCAAAGTTGGTAAATGTTGTTCTTATTATTATTATTATTATTATTATTATTATTATTCTCTTTTTTTACTTGTGTTTCGACTCGACATTGCGAGCCGACTAATCTTAAAGCGATTATCTTTTTGAATAGCCTCGAGTTATCGCAAGTGAACCTCTGTTGCCACATAGGGATTAATTTTCTCCTCAAAGTTTGAACCTTGATCTACAGGGACTTTAACCACTTAGGAAATGCATGTGTTAACAATGAAATGATCCGTCTTGACCACCCGTGCTACTATTTAGCGTGCTACTATTTACCGTGACATGTGTATCTTGTTGACTATGATTGTGGCTATTGGTGATATATAGTCGTCTCTTATCATATATAACCTGATGAAGGGGTGTGAAATCTATATTAGCTAGCTTCTTGCCCGATCGATAACAAACGACAAAGAGACGTGCTTCTAGCAAACCAAGGCACCAAGAGAAGCTACTTGTGTTTAAAAATTAACATTAGATTTTTAGTTGAGGCCAACAATTTGCATAGTGACATTGTTGTCATATACTTGTTACCCCATCTCCTATTTTCCTAGCAGCAATGATCAAACTTTGGGTCCTATATATGTAAGATCCAGGTAAATGGCAACAACAACTTCGTTAAACACATCTTGAGTTTCGATATTGCTATTTGTTTTCAAGAAAGTATATTTTCTAGGAGGAACAGAGCATATCGAGGGCGGGTGTAGGGGATAACAATAACGAACACAACCGGATATATTTGGATCTCTGAAAGGCGTGTAAACACTTTCAGTTCGAATCAATTCGGTGGTTCTCCCGAATTATTCAATCGGATACAATCCAGAGATTGAGAACGTTTTGTATGGTTTTTGTTTGAAATCTTATGAACCAGAGAAAAAAATTGACCAAGAGAAAACGTATGTATCAAAAACAGGATTAGGGCCATCATAACCGCCTTTTTGGCAGGTTTTAAAGTTGCCAAATTTAGTCCCTCAATTTTTAAAAATTTGATTTTCTGAGGAATTTTTAACATAGCAACTTAATAGAAATAAAAAATTTTCCAGGTCAGCTGGAAAATTTCTTATTTCTATTAAGTTGCTATGTTAAAAATTCCTCAGAAAATCTGCCCCTTGGACCTTGCCAGGGGTTGCTACCCCTTGGACCCTGCTACCAGGGGTTGCCGCCCCTGGAACCCCGCTCACAGGGGCGTTGCCCCCGGACCCCCGTCCTTTAGGGGCTTCGCCCCTAACATCATAATAAATTCACATAGGTGTGCACTCCGCACGTCCAAGCCTAAATGATGTTTTATTATGACGAAATTGGTCAAACAAGTTAATCCAATTACACTAAAATATCCAACATTCCTTCCCTATTTTAGTGCAATCCTTGATTAACTAAAACAAGTAATATCAAACAATCAAACTTTTGCATAAATGAAATGTCGTGACGATTGAATTTCACATTAGTACATTACACATTCCAAATATTCGAATACCAGGGTGTCGCTAAGGATTGAACCCTGGGAATTCATTATGAACACTCGAAGATAGTGTACACAAAAGTTTACACACATAGTAGTTCTATCTTGACACATGTTTTACTAGCCTATGTCCTTATCCTTCATAAGCATATCAAAGCCAAGTCCTAGCTTCTTGAAGCGGCTAAACTTCATACTCATATAGGTAGCTCTTTTATTCTTGCACCTACAACGCAATTTGTCAAAAGAGCTATTAAGAATATAACCATTCAACCTCCCTAACTTGTGTGTCTGAACACATACCTTGGGATGATTCTTCTAATGTGTTCCAATCTCTAAATATTAAGCCTTCCACATTGAATTCAGCACCTAGCGTCATACTAGATGGGAATTGGGTATCTTGATATCAGAGATTTCTGGTGGACTTTAATCCCATCCCTATAGCCGATTGTTTCACGAGATCTCTATTCAACCCTTTGGTTAAATGATCGGCTAAATTGTGTTGTGTTTTCACAAACACCACAGATATCACACCGTTCGTGATAAGCTCACGAATCTTGCTATGTCTAACACCTAAGTGTCTAGACTTCCCATTATATACTTGACTGTATGCCTTAGCCAAGGTAGCTGCACTATCACATCTGATAGAAATGGATGATATCGGTTTAGGCCACAATGGAATTTCATAAATTAAATTCCTTATCCATTCAGCTTCTTTACCAGCTGCTGCTAATGCCACAAACTCAGATTCCATTGTTGAATCAGTGATGCAAGTTTGCTTCTTAGATGCCCAGCATATGGCACCACCTCCAAGTAGAAATACCCAACCACTTGTGGAAGAATGATCTTCCTTATTGGAAATCCAACTTGCATCTGAATAACCTTCAAGAACAGAAGGAAATCCAGTATAAGTCAAACTGTAATCCATTGTTCCTTTCAAGTACTTAAATACTCGATTAATTGCTTGCCAATGGATTAAACTTGGATTGTGAGTATATCTACTCAACTTTCCAACAGCAAAGGCTATATCAGGTCTAGTACTAATCATGGCATACATGAGAGATCCAATAGCCCTTGAATATTCAAGTTGATTCACAGCAACTCCCTTATTAGGCACAAGTTTTGTTGTGGGATCCATAGGAGTACCTATTGGAGAACAATCTTTCAAATTAAATTTATCTAACATCTTCTCAATATAATGTGATTGAGAGATAGTAATACCATGTTCTCCATGTATGATCTTAATGCCAAGAATCACATCAGCCTCCCCCATGTCCTTCATATCAAATTTAGAGGACAAGAATTTCTTAGTTGTATCAACTTGATCTTGATCAGTGCCAAAGATCAACATGTCATCTACATACAAGCAAATGATTTCTCCTTTACCAAAAGTATCAAATTTGCTGTATACACACTTGTTTGCTTGATTTAATGCAAAACCATTAGACAAAACAACATCATCAAATTTCTGATGCCACTGCTTGGGGGCTTGCTTCAAGCCATAAAGAGAGTTAACCAATTTACAAACCTTATCTTTGTTACTAGGCATGACAAAACCTTCAGGTTGTTTCATGTAAATCTCTTCATCCAATTCACCATTCAGAAAGGCTGTTTTAACATCCATTTGGTGAGTTACAATATTATGTATAGCCGCAAGTGCTAACAATATTCTAATGGTGGTAATCCTAGCAACAGGAGCATAGGTATCAAAGAAATCAATACCTTCTTTTTGTCTAAAGCCTTGGATAACCAATCTAGCTTTATACTTGTCTATGCTTCCATCCACCTTCATCTTCCTTTTGAAGATCCATTTACTACCCAATGGTTTACACCCAGGTGGTAAATCAGACAGTTTCCAAGTATTATTGTGCATAATAGAGTCAATCTCATCTTGGATTGCCTCTTTCCAAAATGCAGCATCCCTTGAAGCCATAGCTTCACTGTAGGTCCTAGGATCTTCATCAACATTAAAACAATATTGATATTTAAAGTCAATTTCATTCCTTGATCCTTCGACCAAATATAGTTGGAAATCATCACCAAAAGATTTGGTTTTTCTTGCTCTTACACTCCTCCTAGGCTCAGAAGGCTCAGGAGGGGTAACAGTCACTTGGTCAGATGTACCAAAGTTACTAGAACTTGCAATCATGTCTGCAGGTTTAGGTAAAGATGTAAACCTATCCTCATTGCCAAAATCAGCATCCCGTGACTCAATAACAGAGTGCACGGATACATAGTCATTAGGTTCTACACCATAGAACCTATAGCACTTAGAATTCTCAGGATAGCCAATGAATACACAATCTATACCTCTTTGACCTATATTATTTATTTTAGGGTCAGTCAATCTTACCACAGCTCTACAACCCCAAACTCTGAGATAACTCAGTTTTGGTACCTTTTTATGCCAAAGCTCATAAGGGGTTAACTTGTTCCTTTTATTAGGAACTCTATTTAATAAATAATAGGCTGTCAACATAGCCTCACCCCAAAATCCATCACTTAGGCCAGAATAGCATAACATGGAATTAACCATTTCTTTTAATGTCCTATTCTTTCTTTCAGATACACCATTTTGTTGTGGTGTATATGGAGCAGTGGTCTGATGTATTATACCAGTAGATTGAAAATATACTGGATCATAATACTCACCTCCCCTATCAATGCGAAGTGTTTTAATCTTCACACCATGACGAAGCTCTACTTCCTCTTTATAGATTTTAAATTTATCAAGAGCTTCATCTTTTGTATGACACAAGTAAACTTAGCAGTATCTAGTAGCATCATCAATAAAAGTAACTACATACTTTTTATTACCAAGTGATGGAGTTGAATGAAAATCACACAAGTCACTGTGTACAAGTTCTAATACCTTAGTATCTCTAATGACATTTTTGGCGAAATGTTGTCTAGTAATCTTAGTCAACATACAAGTTTTACACTTTTCACCATTCAATTCAAAAGAAGGTATTAGACTCATTTTTTACATGTCTATCAATCTCTTGTAATGTACGTGTCCTAGTCTAGCATGCCATAATTTAGATTTAACACAATTATTGCTAGAACTAGTAGAACCCATGCAAATAGAATTATTAACAAATGAAACATCTAAATTTAATTTAAACATGCCATTCAAATATCCAAAGCCAATAAAGTTTCCATGTCTTGACAAGATATACTTGTCACTTTCCAAGACTTGCTTGTAACCACACTTATTTAATACAATACCAGATACTAAATTCTTACGAATTCCAGGTACATAAACAACATTGTTTAAAAGTAAAGAGTTTCCAGAAGTAAAAACTAGGTTAACAGATCCTAGTCCTTTAATTGGTTCAGTTGCAACATTGCCCATCTTTAACACAGATCTATCTTCAATTGGCTTAAAGTCCTTGAACCATTGAAGATTTTTGCACACATGACATGTTGCTCCTGAATCCACCCACCATGATAAATCATCATCCTGCACATAAAATGTTTCAGAGATTATTGATACATAATAATTCTCAACAGAATGATCAGTAGGCACCAAAAACAAACCTGATTGCTTTCCGGGATCCTTGGATCCACTCGAACCAACCTCATTTTTCCCTTTACCTCCACCCTTAGACCTGCAATCTTTCTTAAAGTGTCCCGGTTTCCCACACTTCCAACAGGTTACTTTTGATTTCTTATCGGAACCTTTATTGTTATTGCCTTGAAACTTTCATTTCCCTTTATCAGACTTGGAGGATTCACCCTCCTCCACCATGTTCATAGAAGAACCGGTCATGGTTTCAGTACCACCAACAGAACCCTTTTCCATATCACGTATGGATTGTTCAATTTGGAAATGACTTCCAAGTTCAACCAGATTCAATTCCTCTTTCTTATGTTTCAGATTGTTTTTAAAATCTTTCCAAAAGGGGGGCAGTTTATCTATGATACTAGAAGCAGAAATAGATTCATCCAGTCTCATATCATATTGTGCAAACTGTCCTAATATCCTTTGCAATTCGTGATACTGTTCCATGACAGGTCTAGTGTCTACCATTTTATAGTTAATGAAATTACCAACAAGAAATTTCTTACTAGATGCATCTTCTGCCATATATTTGGCTTCAAGGGAATCCCATAATTCTTTTGCAGACTCTACGTTTTGATAAACATCAAACAAGGAATCAGACATACCGTTAAGAATATGACCACGACATATATAGTCTGCGTTTTCCACTTTGAACGAGTGTGAGTCTGTTCCAGGGTTTCATTCTCAACAGCCTCAGGGCATGGGGTACTCAGAACATATACCACTTTCAAATTTGTGAGATAAAAGTGCATCTTTTTCTGCCATCTACAAAAATCCTGCCCAGAAAACTTTTCCAATTTTGCAAATGTCTTATACATATCCTTCATAGAATCAAGGTTCGTCATCTTCAATAATTGATTCGATCTTTGTAGGGGATAACAATAACGAACACAACCGGATATATTTGGATCTCTGAAAGGCGTGTAAACACTTTCAGATCGAATCAATTTGGTGGTTCTCCCGAATTATTCAATCGGATACAATCCAGAGATTGAGAACGTTTTGTATGGTTTTTGTTTGAAATCTTATGAACCAGAGAAAAAAATTGACCAAGAGAAAACGTATATGTATCAAAAACGGGATTAGGGCCATCATAACCGCCTTTTTGGCAGGTTTCAAAGTTGCCAAATTTAGTCACTCAATTTCCGAAAATTTGATTTTCTGAGGAATTTTTAACACAGAGGAATTTTTAACCCAGCCAGGGGCGCTGCCCCTTGGACCCTGCCAGGGGCTGCCGCCCCTTGGACCCTGCTACCAGGGGCTGCCGCCCCTGGAACCCCGCTCACAGGGGCGTTGCCCCCGGAGCTTGCCAGGGGTTGCTACCCCTTGGACCTTGCCAGGGGTTGCTAGGGGTTGCTACCCCCGGACCTTGCCAACGTTTTGTATGGTTTTTGTTTGAAAATTTTTATTTCTATTAAGTTGCTATGTTAAAAATTCCTCAGAAAATCTGCCCCTTGGACCTTGCCAGGGGTTGCTACCCCTTGGACCCTGCTACCAGGGGTTGCCGCCCCTGGAACCCCGCTCACAGGGGCGTTGCCCCCGGACCCCCGTACTTTAGGGGCTTCGCCCCTAACATCATAATAAATTCACATAGGTGTGCACTCCGCACGTCCAAGCCTAAATGATGTTTTATTATGACGAAATTGGTCAAACAAGTTAATCCAATTACACTAAAATATCCAACAGCGGGTTGAGGTTTCCCCTCCCAAAAAAAATAAAATAAAATAAAAAACAAAAAAAAGAAAATGGAACCTCATATTTAAATTCTCTGTTAACTACGTATAAACAAACTAAAATAAGAACAATTTAAAAGATTAACCCATCCAAAATGACACAATTCCAAGTTGGCCCTCCTGTGAACTTATCCAAGCATTGTCAATATTTTCTAAGAAAATTGATATTATAAAAGCAAATATCTGCTCGAGGATAAAACTTTTTGCCTTAAAGCAAAATCGACGGCCAGAGAATCGTTGATCATTAACATAAATTCATAACATGTTTTTGAAAATGGATTGGTCACTAACATGTAGCATAAATTGGTACATACCACAAAAAGAGAAATGAATACTCCTTCCAGATGTCTAAGTTATTATTGATAGCATATCAAAATTAATGGCTCAAGCCCATTAATTATATGTCAAAGTCAAGCCCGCTATCAGTACTTAAATAAGGTCAATTATCAACGCTTGATAAGCCCGGTTACATTCGTAGGCCACGCATTGCCTGGAAGAACCTTTCAGGGCGTGTACTAGACATGCATGAGACAATTGTCGCGAACAGTTAAGATGTACTATATGACATATGGTAATGGAAGACACATGAGCAAGAATATTGGAGACGGGCACGATCTAGTACGAGCCAAGTAGGAGCTGTGATACGTGGGAATCGCACCAGGCTTTACCTCTCAAGGGATCTTGAGAAGCTTACTACCCCCACCAGGCAGTGTACCTGATCGTTGTAGTATAGTATAGTGACAAGTACCGGGGGATTGATCGTTCAGCTAGGAATAGTGTCGCTAGGATTAGAAAGCCTAAATACTAGTTCTAAAGGTGAGAGATGATTCTTTTTGTATTTTATATTTTTTAGAAAGCAATTAAAAATCTCGGGTTTGAAGGATTTGGGCGGAATTAGTTGCTAATCAACTAACCCAATACTAAAGATGCAATCAAAATAAAATACTAGAAATAAAAATAAACTAAATTATACTAAAGTTGTGAGCAATAAGTGGAGAAAATGTGTTTACTTAGATTTCACTACTCCCTAGACATCTTTTACACGTTAGTTACTTGTTACGATTGCATGGATGACAGATCGTATTCCTTAATACCATTCATGGGGTGGCACACTTAACTCCCCAATTCTATGAGCTCTTATCTCCTCCTATACCATGCCCAGCACAACTATAGGGATTGTAAACAGTGGCTCATGCATTAAATACAACCAATAAAGACCTAGTGCGCGTCGGTTCATGTTTCTTAAGACGTTCAAGCATGTTACCAATTGGAGATCTGCCAGTTTTCTTAAGCCTAACATATAAATCATTCATCCAAGACAAGTATAAACAAGTAATCAACACATAATTAACATCTAGGTTTCATTAGATCTAAGCAAACACAAGATAGATCTAGCCTAGCATGATGGAATTAAGACAAGAACAAGATATAGACAACCAACACAGACATGTTGATTGAATTAAAAGAACACTTATCTCAATTACACATGAAAGGTATCAAGGGCTTGGAACCCTTGAAAAACCTGTAAAATTCGCACCAAGTTCGTACTTAGGGTTTCTCCAAAACTTCTCTCTTTAATGTGAAAATTAGAAAACTATATATAGGAAAAGGGGTCTGACGGCGTCAAGACCAACATTGTGACGCCGTCACCTCGCCGCCAAAACTATTCTCGGACTGCCTTGATCTACATTTGACGCCGTCAAGACTTAATCATTTCCAGGCCGTCATGACTTTTACTCTTGACGCCCTACCTTCGTGACGCCGACAAATCTGTACTGGATTGTCATGGAATTTTGCTCTTGACGCCGTCAGGATGTTACTCTTGACGCCGTCACCTACTGTTCCCAGCATGGAAAATTAAGACTTTGGCGTTTTCTTCACTTTTATGCTCCAAAGACGTCCGAATTGCTTCCTTTTCCAGATTTCACTCCCAAAGTACCTAAAATCACAAAAGAAACGATTTAGGGCAATATTTGATCAAATAAACTCAATTCCGGGCTTAAATGACCCCCTAAAAACGGATCATTTTTCGCCTCATCATATACCCTTACACTTGAGATTTGCTTGTCCTCAAGCAAATGCGCTTTTATTCTACTCAAAAGACAAGTTAGGGGTCATTTAACACTAATATAAAAGTAATTACAACAAATAATCGTTCCACTAAAGACCAATAGATAAGCACGGAGGTCATATACAAGCACCTCACAAATAGTGTTTAGATACTCACATCTCTCGGGTGTAATAAAGTGTAAATTACAATATGGAAACGGAAGATATCTCTCACTACCTGTCATAGCAAAATAGATTACCATAGGCTTGGGAAAGGATCAAACCTCCACCACATGGCGTAAGCACCTAGGATAAACTATCAAAGAGGTCTTTTAAAGGGTTGTAACGTTAGGTGTAGGGATATGAAATACACGGTTTTGTTGGATAAAGGAAGTTTTTACTGGTGGCGAGTTAACAATCTTGGTTAATTACATGTACAATATGGCGTTGCTAAGCCAAGACTAGACTCGACTTAAGCTAATAAATGAGAAATAACAAAAACATAAAATGAACATAGAATGAAAAGGGATGGTAGTCCGTATGTTTTTTTTTTTTTCTCTTTTTTTCTTTTTCTATTTTTTTTTTTTTTTTTTTTTTTTTTTTTTTTTTTTTTTTTTGCATACATTCTTACCCTACCATCCAAAATAATACATCATAGGGATTGAACATTCCCCTTACACTTGAATTTTTACATACTTTACATTAAACTAATCTAATGACTCGAATTAAGAAAATCAAAACACTTAGCGCACTTTTAAGATTAACGTACATATGGGGGTAATAAATGATGTTCTTCCCCATTACTCCATAAAATAAGTACTTTCCCATGAGTCCCAATCGTCCCAAAACAATATGTACAAGGATATGACTCGACTTAGCAACCATGTAATCAATTAGATAGTTAACTTAGGGTTTAACAAATAACAATAATGCACTAAAAATGAGCGCATACACGGAAGGCTAAGGCGATTTGGTTGTACATTTAAGTGGGGTGTAACAAATTCTTCCTTTAAGTAAGATGCTTAAAGTTAGAAACGAAAAGATAGGCTCGGAGGGGTGTACTAGGGGTTTCGTGTACTAAAAATGAGTACAACGCTACGGGTGTGGGAAAAATTAGTTGACTTAACTAGCCAAGTAAAATGACTTAAATGGTCAAGTAATTATGATACGGGTTTAACACAAGGGTGATCGTAATGCCTCTTATCATGTAGTAAATTCTACTACATGAATGTAGTCTCACTAGCGGTCTCGGGATGCATCACTAACGCAAGTTCTAGAATCTAAATGCTACCGGTACACTCATAAGCACTAATAGTAAATGCTTTTCCTATCAAATCTAAAGGCGAACCTCACATATTTGGGTGAAAATTTTTTCTGAATATACGGTTATGTGCTAGTCATACAATCTCCTATCCATGAGACGCTTGTTATGGCTAAAGTTTCACTCCTAAATATTGTAAAAAATTTTAAATTTGGCGCTAAAATTGCACTAACAATTATTTCTCATAGTTTTATTACACATCTACCATTAAATAAAACAAACTCAAGCGAAAGTGCATATGTAAGGTATCATCTTTTTACCCTCCCCTTACACTTAAGATGAACATTGTCCCCAATGTTCAAGTAAAGAATGTAAAAGTGAAAAAGTAAAGAGAATGAAATCAAATACTCCCCTGATTCGCTCGGTATGGATAATAAGGTGGCCAGGTTAAATCTTCCTCCAAGAAAGTGAACAATCAAAGCTTCCCTTCCAGAATATAAATCATCTTCTTGTCATACATAACCTGTAAAACCTGATAAAATAGACAAGACAACCTCACGTAAAATCGGCGGCATCCTATATAGGTTACTAAATCCTAGAAAACAAGATAAGATATAATGCTTGTGGAATGAAGTTTGCAGATCTCCTGGAGATTATAAAACTTAATAATTCACAAAAACCATAAGACTCCGTTAGAAAAACATAACTGGTAAAATTTCCAGATTTTTACACTTGACGCCGTCAGAAGTGACCTGCAGAAATCCTTATGTTAAGTTTCTGGAAAATTTCTGGAAAAACTTGGTCCTACTTCCTGGAAAATCCTGCAAAACTTCATTATGACTCAATACAAGCATTTGACTCTAACAAATACGAATATACATGTTCATTTAATATTGTGGAGAATCATGATCGGTTTGTTTCTTGAAAACATATTTGGGGTTTCCCCTTACACTTATCTTTTGCAAAAATACCTTTAGGTGGAGTTAAGACTAGGCCAAAACAACAAAGTAAAGTATTTCCACTATTTAGTTTAGAAACATGATCTACCAACAATAAAAATAAAGCATGCATACGAAAGCAAGTAACAAACAAACAAACAAAATCACACAAAACATGGGTTGCCTCCCAAGAAGCGTTTTTCTTTATTTACGAGTCTTGTAGCTAGACTCAAGGTCATGTGTTACTACGTGACCTCATCATTGGTTCCACTCTCTAGGTCGTCTTCTAAACCAGTTTTGTACTCCGGACCTAGTTGCAAGCATTCTTTGTAGAAACCAAGCATTCTATTCTTTACATACTCTACTCCTCTACGTCTATCCTCCTCATTCCTATAATAAGCCGCTTGCTTGTGTTCCTTTTTGATATTAGAGAGAAGGCGGTATTGCTCAATTTTGTAGGGCATTTGATAGGCAACTTCATCATTTTCTTCCTTGAATCTAACTATCCCTAAAGTCGGATCATAACTCATCCTAGTGGCCTCAACAAATGGTTTTCCAAATATTATTTGGCTTAGACAAGCATCTATCACCGGGCGAGTGTCCTCAACTATCATAAAATCGATCTTATAGGTGAGATTCCCTATAATTACATGCAGTCCCTTCACTCTTCCTGCAAAATTACTTATCAGATTCTTATCGGGCATCATCCTAAAATCAAGTTGCTTCTTCATCACCCAATTGTAATAAGTCCTAGTCATGATGTTCACGGGGGATCTAGGGTCGATGTAAGCTTTCCATATATGCATGTGCCCGATATTGCATGGTATGTTAATGTTAGAGGGGTCTCCCATTTTGATAAGGGGGTACCAAGGATATATGGTCTCTCGGGACTATCGAATAAATCCTTATGGTATTCCCGTTCTTCCTTGGTTGGCAACTTATCAAAGTATTCTTCTATAGGCTCTACCTCAACTTCCCTACTCTCATCCTTAGTCTCGGCTTCTATTCTAACTTCATCCTGGTCACCCTCTTCAATCTCCTTATCTATTGGCTTAATGGTGACAACATTGACAAAGTGGACATGTTTGGATGATGAGGGGTCCTTAATTTGGCTTCCGTTATTGGTGTCCCTAGTGTCCTTCCTAGGTGTGACTAATGCTTGGTTGTTGAGGGCTTTCAACAAGTTGTCAATTTTGTTGGTTATCTCTGTTTGTTGTTGGTTGAATTCGGTTTCAAACCTAGCTATGCAAGCCTCTTGAGATGCCATGAACTTAGACATCAATCCTTCAAGATTGTTGGTACTACCATAGTTGTTAGAAGGATTGTTGTTAAAAGTGCGGTTGGAAGGTGGACCGGTTGGTTGGTAACGATTAGGCGGATTGGAAGAATTGGGTTGATTTTGTTTCCACCTAAGGTTTGGGTGATTTTTCCATGAGGGGTTGTATGAATCACCGTAAGCATTTGGCTCGGGCTTGAAAGTGTACCACTTATCTCCCGCTTCGTCGGTACGCGTGGATGCGTAGTCCGCAAAAGCTGTTCCGGGGAGTTCCACACAATCACGAGTGTCGTGGGGACCACTACATAATTCGCATGAAGAAGTGATTTTGTTCACTTGGCTTGAAGGCTTAGGAGCTTCGTAAGATTTCATGAGAAACTTGACTTGGTCCTCAAGTTCCATGATCCTACGGTCGGGAGTGCTAGAATTGTTCGAAGGCAAAGATATTGCCTTGACCATTTTATTCAAGTCACGGGGATCATTCCAACTTTCGTTGTCATAGAGAGCAAGATCTTCTATGAGTTCCCATGATTGTTCCGCACTTAGATCACGTAGCTTACCACCGGCCGATTGGTCAATGGCTCGCCTCGTGGAGATGTCAATATGGTCATAAAAGATTTGGACTTGGATCCAAAGTTCTATGCCATGATGAGGGACTTTTTGGAGTAAGTCCTTGAAACGAGTCCATGCTTCATAAAGAGATTCATTTTGACGTTGTTGGAACATCAAGATGTCATTTCTAAGCTTAGTAGTTCTCCCCGGTGGGAAAAATTGAGCAAGGAAACGAGTGGTGAGATCATCCCATGTGGTGTTGGATCCCGCGGGTAAACGGTCAAGCCATTGACTAGCTTGATCCCGTAGAGAGAATTGGAATAGGCGTAATTGGGTTGTCTCTCTAGTTGCAACATCTAGGTCTATGGAGTCTACGATTTTGAGGAAGTCCTTAAGATGTTGGTTTGGATCTTCAGAACGAAGTCCATGGAATGCACATCCGCTTTGCACCAACCGGATGGTGTCGGATCGCAAGGGGGTCACATTGGCTCCGGTGAGCTCAATGGTGTTTCGGTAGCCTTGGTAGCTAGGTCGGGAATACTTTCCTAAGGTTCGGGGCCTAAGGGGTTCTAATGGTGGGTTTTGTTGTGGTGGGATGACGGGTTCAAAGATGTTCCCGTTGTCCATGATGTCGGGTGGTTACGAACAAAGGCACAAAGAAATAAGATAGACTAAAGAGAATCTAAAAATAAAAATAAAATCTTACTAGAAAGGAATCTAGCAAGTAGACCTAATAAAAAGAAATTCTAACCTAGACAATAACTATTCCCCGGGCTGCGGCGCCAAAAACTTGATACGTGGGAATCGCACCAGGCTTTACCTCTCAAGGGATCTTGAGAAGCTTACAACCCCCACCAGGCAGTGTACCTGATCGTTGTAGTATAGTATAGTGACAAGTACCGGGGGATTGATCGTTCAGCTAGGAATAGTGTCGCTAGGATTAGAAAGCCTAAATACTAGTTCCAAAGGTGAGGGATGATTATTTTTGTATTTTATATTTTTTAGAAAGCAATTAAAAATCTCGGGTTTGAAGGATTTGGGCGGAATTAGTTGCTAATCAACTAACCCAATACTAAAGATGCAATCAAAATAAAATACTAGAAATGAAAATAAACTAAATTATACTAAAGTTGTGAGCAATAAGTGGAGAAAATGTGTTTACTTAGATTTCACTACTCCCTAGACATCTTTTACACGTTAGTTACTTGTTATGATTGCATGGATGACAGATCGTATTCCTTAATACCATTCATGGGGTGGCACACTTAACTCCCCAATTCTATGAGCTCTTATCTCCTCCTATACCATGCCCAGCACAACTATAGGGATTGTAAACAGTGGCTCATGCATTAAATACAACCAATAAAGACCTAGTGCGCGTCGGTTCATGTTTCTTAAGACGTTCAAGCATGTTACCAATTGGAGATCTGCCAGTTTTCTTAAGCCTAACATATAAATCATTCATCCAAGACAAGTATAAACAAGTAATCAACACGTAATTAACATCTAGGTTTCATTAGATCTAAGCAAACACAAGATAGATCTAGCCTAGCATGATGGAATTAAGACAAGAACAAGATATAGACAACCAACACATAGACATATTGATTGAATTAAAAGAGCACTTATCTCAATTACACATGAAAGGTATCAAGGGCTTGGAACCCTTGAAAAACCTGTAAAATTCGCACCAAGTTCGTACTTAGGGTTTCTCCAAAACTTCTCTCTTTTTAATGTGAAAATTAGAAAACTATATATAGGAAAAGGGGTCTGACGGCGTCAAGACCAACATTGTGACGCCGTCACCTCGCCGCCAAAACTATTCTCGGACTGCCTTGATCTACATTTGACGCCGTCAAGACTTAATCATTTCCAGGCCGTCATGACTTTTACTCTTGACGCCCTACCTTCGTGACGCCGTCAAATCTGTACTGGATCGTCATGGAATTTTGCTCTTGACGCCGTCAGGATGTTACTCTTGACTCCGTCACCTACTGTTCCCAGCATGGAAAATTAAGACTTTGGCGTTTTCTTCACTTTTATGCTCCAAAAACGTCTGAATTGCTTCCTTTTCCAGATTTCACTCCCAAAGTACCTAAAATCACAAAAGGAACGATTTAGGGCAATATTTGATCAAATAAACTCAATTCCGGGCTTAAATGACCCCCTAAAAACGGATCATTTTTCGCCTCATCAAGCTGCAGCCCATCTTGCTTGTATACTCGTTGGATGATCAACACCTGGCCTGTGTACAACCATTGATCATATCCATATGAATTTTATCCTCAAACCTTAAATGACTCTCTATAAATAGAAGATATCCTACACATAAGGAGATCCAATGCTCTCGACACTTTTTACACTGTTTCACTATGTAGAAACACACACTTGCATGGCTTGTTTGAGTGTTATCCAAACTTTTGATTCTTAATTATATCTGTAAAACCCTAAAAATCGTAAACTAAAAATTTCGTATAATTTCGAATTGTAATTTAACTTTGTGATAATACAAATTTAACTTATACTTTATATTATGTAATAATTAGAACTAAATTAATATTAACATAAGCCTAATTCTAAATAAATAAAAGTGACACAAAATAAAAAACTTTCCTAATGTAATACCCCATCACACGTTTATTATGAACTAGTAACTCCCGAATTCTATTTAATTTGCCCATTAAACTCGGCCATGATTTGCAACTCATAACCGAATATTGACTCCCCCTCATCAAATCCATTAAAGTCTTTTATGAGTTTCCTAAATTGGCTACACGCTCTCCCCTAGAACTTCGGATAAAAACACACGCTCCTTTGAACCTTTTCCCCTATTCTCTCACTCCCTCATACGTATATCTAAAGAAACACAACCCCAAGCTTCATTCTCTCTCTAAGCTAACACTAAGAAGTCGATTCAGTTGCTGCTGTGGTTCGTGAGTGTGAGTTTTGAATTCGTGGATTTGATTCGTGATTCGTGGAGTCCTTATTCTTGTTCTTTTATTTTTTCGAATCAGCAAAGGTATCACTAATCTTTCTTTTGTTTCTTATGATTCTGATATAAATGACCATGTTTCTGTTATACTCAATCTCTACTTGTATTCGACCATAACCTGATAATGTTACCCTAATCTGGTCTTATATAACCCGTTTATAAATTTGATAAAACTCTAATCTGATCTTTATAAACCCTAGAATCAATCGTTAATGAGGGGCGGATAAAAGGAATTAGGGTTTCGTGGTTTTATGATTTTATGTGTGAATTTTATATGATGGTTGTTCAGTTAAACTGGTGTGATTGTGTAAGTATGTGGTGTGTATCGAATAGGGTTTAGGTCTGATCATATTGTGTGTCGAATGCTGTCTAAAACATGTGTTATGGTGGGTCTAATATAATTTCTGAATTAGGACAGCTTGTTTAGTCGAATATGTGTACACTATATTTCGAGTTCAATAAGTATTCAATACTGGTTCTTTGCTTGTAAACCTAGTTTAATGTCTCAGTTAAGTTTTCCAATTGGTTTGAAGGGGATCGGAGTTGTATTGGTCATGTTTTTAAATTTTACGGGATTAAGTGTCAAAGCTGTGTAATCGAGTCTGAAATTCAGTTGGCGTTTTTGATTTTTCATTTTCAAACCATAAGGAGTTAGGAGCTCTCCTTTTACAGGGGTAATATTTGGGTTATGTGGGACTTCCTGGAATATTTGTGGATTTTTATGAAAGGTATTATATGTCTATCAAATGCAAAATTTCAGGGTGTTTCTGCATTTCATTTTCTGGACCTATAAAAATAAACGGTTTTTGAAAGGGTATTTACACTTGGTAATAAATTCTGGGAAAATTCAAGTAGACTCTTAAGACATTAAAGCTTCTGTGAGAATTTTTGTGAATTTTTATTTTGAATTCTGGTATTGTTTGAAAATTCATTAAGTGAAGGTAAAAGCATACTAAAATTAGAAATTTGTTAAAAAACTTAGGTTTTGTGAATTAATACTTTTTTATGTGTTTTTAACCCTAGACCTAATCGTCAATGATTGTAACCTAAATAGACATTAATGATATCGTTAAAACCCTAAGTTGACTAAATGTGATAAGATACTAGAAAATGGAATGAAACCCTAAGACGAGTAATCTGATCAGTAACTCATTAGTTGAAGTAGACGTAACATTGTTCCTTGTGTTCATTCATTCGTTTGCTTTCTGTTCATTTGCATTAAGGTACGGATATTCAGTCTTACTTTTAGACATTACTTCATTTGCATTTCGTATTGATACGAATATTTTGGATACCCATTTCTATTTACATCGTTATCGGTTGGTTCGTTTGTTTGATTACTCGTTTCTCATGATTCGTATTCATTGACTTTGATTTGTTTACTTTGATATGAACCTTTGATATGAACCTTTGATATGAACCCTTGATCTAAATCAGTGATATGATCCTTTTGTTATGATCAATTTGATACGATCCTTTTGTTATGATCCATCTGATATGACCCCTTTGTTATGACCCATTTGATTTAACCCATTGCTCAAGGTACTATTCCTAGCCATCGAGGTAACATGGCCATGTCATTAAGGCACCAATGGAATGACACTTTCTGTGGAGGTGTGATTGATCCACGGCGTTTCCCTTATCTATATATGTGGCCATTATCTGAGTATGATGCTAGCCTTGAGCTATGGTATAAGCTAATCTGTTTTGCAGGAGAGCGTATGAATGCATCCTAGGCATAATGTTCTGTTAAAAAATGATTAGTGATTGGTTGTGCGTGCCATGCACCCCATTTCACTTTTGGGAGCTAGCCACTCCATTTGGTACTTGAGAGGTCTCCCTCCTTGATACTTGCTCCCAAATCGGCAAGAGCATTCTTGATTGATAGAGGTCCTATGGAGCAGGGCAAGGTGAAACTGCCCGGATCGTCTACCTTCTTTGGTAGCCCTCGATGGGTTACCACTGAGCATTCTTCCCCCAGGGTCACAAGACCCTCGAGTTTCTTCCTGTTAGCGAGTAGCTTTTTGAAGTATGTGCTATACTTTGGCATGTGATAGCAAGCATCAAGAAGAGGTATGGTAACAACTGAGTCTTTTAGGTATGACAAGAACCTCTTGTTATCATTCTCAGTTTTCTGGTTTCTTAATCGGGACGGGAATGGGATTCTCACAGGTTGGTTAGGCAAGGCCGATGGGGAAGGGGTCGTTACGGGAGGTTGGTCTGGGGTGCCAATGCCGACATCCTGCTCATCCTCCTCAGGTTTGTCTGGATCGAGGGTGACGGGGGACGAGTTTGGGTAAGGAGGGTCCTTGGTTGTCGTTCCAGCTCGTGTGGTTATCGCGAGCGTGGGGTCTTTTTTTCTTTCTAATGGCGTTTGGAGGTTATCTAGGGTTGAGTTAAGCTTGTTGAAAAATTCTCCAATACCCTCATGCTGCTCGTCGAAAAGCTCATTAAGCCCTTTCATTTGCAAGTCTTTTTCTTGAGTGAAGTGACCAAGGTCATCTTCGAAATTGCTCCTGATTCTGAATTCAGGGCCTTCCTCCCCTTCTCTTCTCTTTACCAGATTTCCCCAAAGGGTGTAATCGTCATTTTGGTAGAAAGGCAAAAGGGAGGGATCAGCATAAATGTCCCCTCCTGACAAGCATGCATGTTCAGTTGTGGCTGCTCCTCCGCATTCTTCTACCTCATGCGGGCTTCCACAGTAATCGCAGATCAAGTAAGGATTCGACAATAGTTTAGGCGATTGCGATCCAGCCAGGTAATCCATTCTTTTGTGAATTTTGCTCAACCGATCCGAGGTGATCTCAGAAATGCTGACAGTCGACTCAGGTTCATCCCAAGTGTCATCCTGGTCTTGAGCATATTCTTCAATCCTATCCCATCCTTCCTCGGCACTAAGATTGGCCAATCTTCCTTTCCTAGATTGGTTAATTCCGTTCCGGTCATTAGAGGAGATATTTTCGTAAAAGTTTTGGACCAAGAGCCAAAGTTCAATGCCATGATGTGGAACTTGTCTTATTAAATATTTGAATCTAGTCCACGATTTATGGAAGGGTTCATCCTTCCCCTTTCGGAAACGAAGGATCCTATCTCTAAATGCTGAGGTTTTTCCAGGTGGAAAGAACTTCATATAGAACTTGGATATGAGTTGCTCCCATGTGAAAATAGATTCGGAAGGGAGTTTGTCGTACCATTCTTGGGCTTTTTCGTATAAGGTGAAAGGAAAGAATCGCAATCGGGATGTGTTTCTAGTAGCCCCATCCGTATGGATGGTGTCCACTATTTTTAGGAAGTCCTTGATGTGTTGGATTGGATTTTCCTCATCAAGTCCGTGGAACTTACACACACTTTTGACAAGCCAAACATCGTTAGCATGCAAGACCTCGTTGGTGTGTTCGTTTGGGTAAACAATGGCATTAGAAAAGCCATGAGGAGTTGGGGAAGAGTAGTCCTTGAGACGCTTAGGGGGAGGTATTATAGGGGCACTCATCTCGTTGTGGGAGCTAGGGGTTGTGATGTGATTTTCTGAATTTTCCTCAGAAAGAGGTGCATCAAAGTCGATAGCAATGCTGGATGGTTCAGGATTTGAGTGAGTTCGTCTTAACCTACACATTTCTCTTTCGGGTTCTGCATAAGGCAAGACAAGGTCTTTAGTGGTACTACGACTTCTAGTGATCCTAAGGTTGGAGAATTCGTTGGTTGCCATGATGGCGGACGGTGAAGGGTTACGAACAAAGGCACGAAGAAATAAGATAGACTAAAGAAGACCTAAAAATAAAAAATAAAAAATAAAATCTTACTAGAAAGGAATCTAGCAAGTAGACCTAATAAAAAGAAATCCTAACCTAGACAATAACTATTCCCCGGCAACGGCGCCAAAAACTTGATGCGTGGGAATCGCAACAGGCTTTACCTCTCGAGGGATCTCGAGAAGCTTACAACCCCCACCAGGCAGTGTACCTGATCGTTGTAGTATAGTATAGTGACAAGTACCGGGGGATTGATCGTTCAGCTTAGGAATAGTGTCGCTAGGATTAGAAAGCCTAATTACTAGTTCTAGAGGTGAGGGATGATTATTTTTGTATTTTTATATTTTATGGAAAGCAAGTTAAAATCTCGGTTTTTGGAAGAGTGGGCGGAATTAGTTGCTATTCAACTAACCCAAAACTAAGATGCAATCAAAATAAAATACTGAAAATGAAAATAAACTAATTTATACTAAAGTTGTGAGCAGTAATTGGAGAAATTGTGTTTACTTAGACTTCACTACTCCCTAGATATCTTTTACACGTTAATTACTTGTTATAATTGTATGGATGACGGATTGTATTCCTTAATACCATTCATGGGGTGGCATACATAACTCCCCAATTCTATGAGCTCTTATCTCCTCCTACACCATGACCCAGCACAACTATAGGGATTGTAAACAGTGGCTCATGCATTAAATACAACCAATAAAGACCTAGTACGCCTCGGTTCATGTTTCTTAAGACGTTCAAGCATGTTACCATTTGGAGATCTACCAGTTTTCTTAAGCCTAACATATAAAATCATTCATCCAAGACAAGAATAGACAAGTAATCAACACATAATCAATATCTAGGTTTCATTAGATCTAAGCAAACACAAAAGAGATCTAGCCTAGCATAATGGAATTGAGACAAGAACAAGATATAGACAACCAACACATAGACATATTGATTGAATTAGAAGAACACTTATCTCGATTACAATGCAAGGTATCAAGGGTTTGGAACCCTTGAAAAACCTGTAAAAGTTACACCAAATTCGTCTTTAGGGTTTCACCAAAACTTCTCCCTTTTAATGAAAAAACTAGAAAACTATATATAGGAAAACTGGGGTGACGGCGTCAAGAGCAAGGGTGTGACGCCGTCATCTCGCCGCCAAATACTTCCTCGGACGGCCTTGATCTACTTATGACGGCCTATGTGACGCCATCATCAACCACGGTATTTTATTCTTGGGATTCTGACACCGTCAAGAGCAATTCTTGACGCCTTCATGCACTATTCCCAGCATAGAAATTTGAGACTTTGCCGTTTTCTTCACTTTTATGCTCCAAAAACGTCCGAAATGGCTTCTTTTCCAGAATTCACTCTCCAAGTACCTAAAATCACAAAAGGAACGATTTAGGGCAATATTTGATCAAATAAAGTCGGATTCGGGCTTAAATGACCCCCTAAAAACGGATCATTTTTCGCCTCATCACTCTGCATACCCATATACCTGATATTCCAAGAACGTCAGCACCTAGCACCTACTCCCAGGCTATACTTACCCTAAATCTAACCCAAAAAGACATCTTGTTTTCGACAATCGGTCCTCCCTGTCAGGATATCACTCGCTATATCTCATCACTAACCCAAGCGCTTAACAACACTTTTGACGAGCCAACATGACACATCTATATGATACAACCATGGCAACTAGGCAAGAAAATAAGTAGTAAAGTAATGGAAGATTGGCAACACTCCATCGCGAAGCATTCTATGGGACTCCTTCATTCCTTCACCTGACCCAGTTTTCATCGCAACAATGTTATCTTCGTACAAAGTTAGTAGGATATATGTGGATGAGGGAAGCTCAGTCGACATAATGTATGAACACTGCTTCAATAAACTTCAAGAACACATCAAGCATAGTCTTAGGCAACCAACAACACCACTGATTATTTTCTCAGGTGAAAGATCTTACCTTGGAGGTGTCATAAACTTGGAATTCACAGTCTGGACATACCCGCTATCAAGGACAATCATGTCGGAGTTCCATTTTGCCAAATCAACATCAAAATACAATGTGCTAATGGGAAGACTGACACCTCAAAAGTTGAGCATGGAAGTTTATTAAGTTTTTAACTATCAGGTCATTATTAAAGATCCCAACAAAAGTAGGATGAGAGCAATTACCCTGGCAAGGATGCGAGTTTGGTTGCTGCGGTGGATGAATTAAACTATAAAGGGTAAGCATCTTTCATTTTGGGAATGAGTTAGGCATGGTTTTTGTTTTTGGTTTTACAATCATTCCCAAATTCATTTCAATTCAATATTTATTATTTATGTGTGTATTGGACCAATGCGAGTACAAAATAAATAGGGAAATACATTTTCTTTTACTTAAATACTAACGTATTACAATGATTTTTTTATCTTGTATAGACAACGCATGATAAAGCAAGACAAGTATAGAAATGGCTTTAAAGACCTAGTCGAAAATTTGTAAATGCTGAAACTATTGAGACAGATTTTATCATTTGAGTTAATGAAAAGATAATTGCGTAAGACAACATTTTCAATGGATATGACTTACTTACTCGGTTCTTATTCCACAGTGAGTTACCAAACTTTATAAAAATTACAAGATGTTGATATAATATTGACGAAGAAAGTGATATATGCCTAAATGTAATGCAAACTAGGGGCGGCAATTTCTAACCTGACACGAAACTCGATTTGAAATCGACACGAAAATTAACAGGTTCAGGTTGAGCTAAATAGATTGTGGGTCAAGTTTGGGTCGACATATCTAACCCGTTTATTAAACAGGTCAGGTTCGGGTTGGGAATAAAATAAATGGGTCGACCCGTCAACCCGTTTAAGTTTTTTTTCTTAATTAAAAATTATTTATATTTAATTATACTGGTTAAATAGGTTAAACGGGTCGACCCACTAACACGTTTAACCCATTTAACTTGTGTAATGTGCTAACTTTTATATATAAAAGGGATTTAATGGGTCAACTCAAAACCCGTTTAAAATATTCAACTCATATAACCTATTTAACCTGTCAACCTAAGTATATATACGGGTTAAATGAGTCAGGTTCGGGTTACGTGTAAATAGGTTAGGGTTGACATAGCTGACCTGATGATTTAAATGAGTCAGATTCAGGTTGGGGTTTTCTGACCCGCCAACCTAACAACCAGAACCCGCCAACCCGAACCCGACCCGAATTGCCACCCCAAATGCAAACGCATTTTACAACTAGAGCAAGTCAACTAACATATGTCATACCATCACCAAATCTAACGAATTGGCGAGCTTACGATGGTTCACTACTACTCCCATCATAAGCGAATGGGATATTAGATGGTGAAGCACGAAACAATCTAGTTTGGCAGGTCAGTACATTCAAAAGCGTTCACTTAGTATACTCTTCTTGATCAATACCAATTAGTATATTTTAGTATGAACAACTCAGCCAATTCTTTTATTCATCTAGCTTTTATTGCTTTGTCATGCAACTATTTCAATATTCACTAATCACTATCATGCTATGCTCATCTTTATCTATCATATAACAATTGAAAACATAGCAAATTGGAGTTGGGTGAAACATTAACCAAAATTAGATATAGATTATGTGAAGATATTATCAAAAAATAGCCGTCTTTAGCAAAAATGGTCAATAAAGTAATCTATCATTTTTTGTTTTTACAAATTTAGTCTTGCACGACCGTTAAATCGTGCGACTCTATTATATTTTGGACTTGTGTGAAACATTTTTTGTTTTTTGTTTTACTGAAGTGACATTTTGTGCGACCATGACGTTTTTCGTCCGATTATTTTGTCTTTTTCGAAAAGATAAAATGATCGCACAAATTGTGAAGAATTGTTAATGTTCATTCGTTTAATTTTTACTGGACAAATAAACAGACACAACGTTTAAATAGACGAATTTTCTTGTTCATGTTCATTTATTAAGAAAATGAGTTGTTCATGTTCGTTTAGTTCGTTCATTAAGACACTAAACGAACAATAAACGAACATATGAGCATCCACTATAGTTTACAAATAGGCCTATAATATGATTATGAGGTTCATACTTTTGTTAACCATAGTGTGATAGTGAGAACCTATTTCATGCTTACTTCTTGAACCTTTTATAATTTAATGTATTTGAGATATATGTGATGTTTATAAAGCTTTAAAAAGTTTATGTGTAGTGGAAATAGGTTTATACAACCAAAAAGTTTAAGAATTAATGATATTAATCAATTATAAACTTTTATAAAGGTTTTACCATAGTGAATGCCCTAAATAAATGTTGAAAAACAAACATAAACTTTATTAAATGGCGTCTAATATTTTGTTTTATAAGTATTGTTTTATTTAAACAACTCAATTTAAAAAGTATACTATTAAAAGATATGATAAACGAACATAAACAGATAAATGAACATGCATGAATGTTAATAAACGCATAATCAGACATCGACGAATATAAATGAACGCAACTATTGTTCATATATGTTCATTTAACTAAAAGAACATAAGATATTATTCATATTTGTTCATTTAATAAATAAATGATTTTTTTACCATACGATTCATGAATTGAAATGTTCAATAATGAATGTTCAGTTCGTTAACAACCGGGCGGCTAGACATAACTAATGTAGAAAATATGAGACTGTACGTAGAAGTGCTCAATCTAATATTAATTTTTGCTTCACATCTTTTAACCTAATTCTAAAAGATTAATTATGTTACCAAGTTGTCAATTTGAAGCTTTTTCTAAAGCCCATTAATCAGCTGTGTTAGCTTATGTATATTGCACTTGGAAGCACCTAAAGTTGATCAATATAAATGTTTGTGAGCCACTAGGGTTTACATGTGATACTATCTCTATCAAATAATATGTTTTCATTTGTGGTTTGTGGATGACATTTTGTGGCTATAAGAAAAGGGTTATTCCACTCAAAGTTGGAGTTAATTGGTACTTTCTCACATTTGTCAAATAAAGAGAACTCATGAATTATGACAATCTAAGGGCACTGGCATCCTTGCGGTTTGGACACATCGGTGAGCTTTGCCGATCGGCATGCTCGACTGCCACTGCACGGCAAGCACCGATCGGTGAGGTTTGTGGTGGCTTACACCGAATCGGGTTCAGCCATTCCCAAGAATTTTTCGAACGTTGCATTTAATATATATTCGGACGTTGGGCTTGTTTCCAAAAAAAAATTCCCTTTAAAATCTCACATTTGCATTTTAAATTACACACAATATTTCAAATTACTATTCCATTAAACATTCAAATCAATCTCTTTCTAGAAAAAACTATGGAGCCTAAATCCAAACATGGTTCAAGCTCACACAAAGGTCGAGGACGTGGCTCTCGATCAAAATCCGGTCCATCCCAATTCATGCGTCCGCAACCTCCAAATCAACCTTACTATCCTCAACCACCAAATCGTACCCAAATTCCAACTCAACCTTACTATCCCCAACCTCCAAATCAAAACTATTATCCTCTAAATCAACCTCAACCACAACCGCAATATTATCAACAACCTCCTCCAATGAATCCGGCCAATTATAATATTTTAATGACTAATGAATTTGATCCATTCAACGACTACCGTGACGGTCGATCAAGACGTGAACCGAGTGTAGAACGTCAATTACCAATTTACGATAATGAAGATGACGAAATTGAATATGTCCCCGAAACTCAATTTAAAAATACAATGGGTAAGTTTTACTTATTTTTTAAGTCGTATATGTATATATTTAATTTTTTTAAACTCGTAATTTTTTTTTATAAACAGTAATTTTATAAACTGGTATACATTTTTTTTAAATCGTTAAATATATAAAAAAATTTGTTACACATAAATGTTATGTTATAATTTTAATTTTTGTTTATTTGATATACATTATTGTTTTGTTATTAATTAGGTGAAGGAGAAAATGATGATGAAGAAATTGTAGAAATACCAAAACCGACTAAAGCTAGATGCATACCTTGGACAACAGAAGATGAGGTCGCTTTGGCAAAAGCTTGGGTGCATATCTCGATTTGTCCAAGAGTCGGGAATCAACAAAAGTCGGCAAGCTTTTGGGGAAGAATCCTTGAACATTTCTCTCAAAACGTGCCAAATCATGAACGAACACACCATGGCTTGAACACAAAATGGAAAAATATGAATGCCGAAATGAATATTTTTAACGGCCTCTACATTCAATCAGTATATTTTTGAAGTATATTTTTTTTTATATAGTTTGTATTTGATATGATTGTACTAATTTATATTTATTACTTTTATAATTGTAGAACCGTCTTCGAGATAGTGGTTGTGACGATCTTGACGTGATGAAAAATGCCATGGCCGATTTAAAAAAAAAAAAAAAAAAAAAACAAAAGGCAAGACTTTTGGACACATTGATGCATGGGAAATTGTAAGAAAAAAATGACAAATGGTTGGAACAACCAATTGTGGGACAGACATCATCGTATAATTCTGAGAAGCGGAAAAAGTCATCTGAATCGAGCAACGACAATGTTGAGACAATTATTCCGGATTTGAATGAAGACACTACTCCTACCCGAAAAAGACGGGGCAAAAAGAGCGTTTCTGAGTCGTCCACAAGTAATAGTGTTGCTGCGACTTTTGAAATTTATGCTTCAAAGAAATCACTACTATTCGAGGAGTCGCTAGAGAAAAAACGTGCAAAGGATGAGTTGGCCGAAAAATTGATGGCGGCACAACTACAAGGTGTGAAAGAAAAGGCCTTTATACGAGCTTTGAAGTTTTTCAACGAACCGCACGATAACATAGAAGATCCGGATATGCGGGAAATTGCAATAAAAAAAAACGTGAATTCGCAGCAAACTATGGATGGCCTTGCAATTTTTAGTTTTATTTATGTTTTCTTTTTTTAAGTATTATGTAATAATCATTGAATTATTATTAATAAAAATAGTTGTTTTTTATTAATTGTTGAATTATGTTTTTTTTTTTATTTAAATTATATAATTATGTAACATTTAATGCTTGCCATTAGACAAGATTGCCACTTAAAATTGAACTTTAGGCACCTTTAGGCAAAAAATGTGTTGGAGGACAATGATTGGTTGTTTGCTTTAAAAGATGAGGCAACCTTAGCCAAGGTTGCCACCCCCTAAGGGTGCGTTTCATTTATGAGAATGGGAATGAAAGAATGGATTCCATTATTAATAAATTGTTTGGCTGATCGGTTTTATTTTAAGATATGAGTATGAAACCCATAAAATTGTGCATCTCTCATTCCTACCAAGCATGATGGGTTTACAAACCCATACTAATTCTTTTACCCATAATGATTCTCGTTAACAAATCAAACACCCCTTAAATATATAATTGTTTATATAATATAATTGTTTATATGGACTTTTAAATATATCATCTTCTAGTTCTTTTATAGTGTTAAAGGTGGCCATATGTATGTGTTTTGAATAAACATAAGGAGATAGAAAAAGCGAAATGGGTATGCAAAGATCGTATCTGTTAACGCAGACCGTGTGAGATAACTTTAGAGATAAATAAAAACTGAAATAATTATAGTAAATTAATTAAAGAAAATGTCTTACATAATCAAAAACTATATACTTCTTGAAGAAACAATAAAGTGATTATTGTTAGGAATAATTACTTATCAAAAAATAATCCAGTGGCATCTTTTTTTAAACTTTTGTGTTAGTTATTTTAGTGTCACTAACAACTTATTTTAGTGTGAGTTGGATTTGAAATCGATTCTAACCAAAGAGATTTTGACATTCATCAATCGTTCTTTTATCACAAAGAAAACAAAACATTAATATAATTGACTTGCATGTTACAAAGACAGAAAAGATAATTACGTGCTTAATATAACATTTCAATCAACTTAGAACACAAAATAGCGTATCCATGGAAACATTAGTTAGCAAGTTGGAGTTCAACAAGCTTCCGTTTGATATCGGTTGTCTCTTCTTTTAATTGTGCATTTTCGTCAACTGCCCTTTGGTGACTCTCTAATAAGTTATTCAAATGCTCCATGAGACTCTGATTATCACTTCTAAGACGAGCCATTTGTGACAAAAGCTCATCAAGATGCTTTTGCTTCCTTACCCTTGATCTTCTAGCAGACTCTCTATTTGATATCATTCTTCTACGTTTCCGCTCACTTATGATGCTCAATTGTTGCTCGTCGGCTTCGTCAGAAGTTGATGAGGTGTTGCTAAGAGATGAAGGGTTTGATGAAAAGCATTGATCAGGGATGTTGGTTACGAAATCGGTCATATGGAGCACAGATATGGGATCTTGGATGTAGAAGTTGGTGGAGTTATCTTGAGGAGTCAAGTATTGGAATTGTGATATTTGTGGTGCCATGGTTTAATGTATTTGATAGTGGATCGATTATTAAGGTTGTGAATGTAAGTTATAAAACAGTGAGACATGTAGATTTATAGGGAACCATTTATGGGTTGGACTACGACAATTATCTAAGTCACTTATACTAATAAAAAAAAAAAAAAAGGTGACTTATAGCTGGGTGTTATCAGGTCGGGTTGAATGGGTTTTTAACTTTTAAAAAGTGATTCGCAACCCGACCTTATTTAAAAGCAGGTTAACAGGTTCCGGTGAGATTCGTGTTGGGTTATATCGGGTCGGGTTATTCAGATTATCGGGTACAAACATCATTGATAATCATCAAACAAGTAGCCAAGTTAGTGCCAAAGTACGAGTGGCCATGAACTTTATAACATGGAAAATCAAACTATATATTACAAACTCAGTACCAACTTTTTCAGAATATTATACATGACTATCTATCTAAAAACATTATGTCTAAAATCATTATGTGACGTATTACGTATAAGACTATTGAGGAATGAGAATCAAACCATTACAATTGTACCAGTAGCCATTCTAGAATCATTATGTGATGTACATGACTATCTATCTTGAATTATATTTGAACCATTTGCAATTTTCATATGCACAATTACAGTAGGTATGTAACAGAAGTTTCCGATGTGCTATTTGTTTTATCGGTATAATGAAGCAATTAAGTAACTAAGTGCTATTTGTTTTATCGGTATAACAAAGTGATATCGTTATAACTACTTATAAGCATGTTTAAGCACTATTGATTGCTTTTTATAAATGTTATAATTATATACACCATCATAATTCCTCACCATAAAAGTGATGTTGCAATAGCATAATTACTAAATGTTGCAGACTTTCAGTTAAAATTATACACACCATCATAAATTCATAATTACTAAATGTTAAAATTATGATGAAATTGACAAAGGATGATACTTTTTATCGTTACAGCAGCCTAACTAGCCATTCCAAATAATGTAAGTATGTGTTGCATAGTGCATACTTACAGTAGCAAAGCAAAGTTTCATATCTTAAAAAATGCATAGCACAGTAGCAAAGCAAATAATGGTATTGGGGTTTTAAAAGTATGGTATTCTTAAAAAATAAAAAGATTGAATTTTGGGTCTTATCGGATTGACCCGATAACATTAATTATTTAACTCTAACCCAACCCAATAACAATATCGGGTTATCAAGTTCTGGTCAACATAACCTGACAAGATTTTTTTTAACCCGACCCCGATATGCCTTTCGGATTCGGATTCAGGTCGGGTCAACCCGACCCTACTAACACCTTACTTATACCGGGTGGAATGGTAATCCACCACTTTCACGTCAATGGCATATCACCATTCAGTACACCATTAAACCCACAATCAAACAGGTGGAGTGGTTACCACCAAAACAAACACATAAAAATACAGCTTTTTATACAAAGAGTGTTGATTGACACACTGTTACTTTTGATCCGCACACTCCAATACATAATTTTCAGAAGCAACATATGTTAAATGTACAACTGCTTAAAGTCTAGTTTGGAGTGTGAAAATCAAAAACAAAAGTGAGCAAATCATTGGGGAGGAGATGTAAAAAGGGATCACGCGTGATAGTGTCACCACCGGTGGAGCGTCACCCACCATTACACTAAGGCCTTAAGGCCCCGTTTATTTTTTTCCTTCACTAAAAGATATATGGGTCACACGTCTGTTGCTTCCTCTTAATGGAGAGAAGCTCATATTTTACACCCACCTGATATAGATGAATTAGTGAAAATGAGTAGGCTTCACTACAAAAATAAATATTAAATTATGTTTAATGGGTCTAATTTCTTAAAAAAAATAAGGGTTTTGCTAATAACAGCCCTAAAGGTTGTTGTTAAGAAGTGAATTTTTATTACATGATTAAAATGAATGATTATGATTAGATGAAAATTTCGGAAAAAGCGGAGACAATCCCTAAATATACGGATTTACAACAAACACTTGATTTTGATTGGATGATTTAGTTTTCTACAACCAATTGTAATAAAAATTCATTTTTTAATCACAGCAAAACCCAAAAAATAATAATAAGAAAATAAAAAAGCCCCTAAGTCTTATATATGATAGGGATCCCTATATGATAAAGTGAGTGGTTTTGGGCAATCTACATCAATTATGATGAATGTCATAAGTAAGTTTATGGTCTACGTCAATATCTTTGTGTAAATGTTTTTTGATATTGTAATTTTCGGGG
Organism: Artemisia argyi; assembly: GCA_030686995.1. Classification (NCBI taxonomy): domain Eukaryota; kingdom Viridiplantae; phylum Streptophyta; class Magnoliopsida; order Asterales; family Asteraceae; genus Artemisia; species Artemisia argyi. The sequence goes on from CM060702.1 coordinate 198,315,482, forward strand.
AACAGTTTTTTTTATTGCACACTTTGCATCAAGATAGTTTACAGATGGTGAAGATGTTCAATTAAAATAACTTTAACAGATAGTAATTGAAAAATGATATTATTTGAAACGTAAGTAATAAAATAGTCAAAGGTAAATCACTATGTAATACTAGGTGGTTGTTTGTACCGATGTTTTGAAAACCGGGTTCGAAATTGACCCGGTTGAATCACCGGGCACCGGGTTAACTCGGTTTTCAATTTATTTTTATTTTTATTATTTTTGACCGGGTCAACCGGTTCGACCGCTGGGTCAACCCGGGTTCTATTAAAAAATTTTGAAAAAAACGAAACTCGGCCGGGTTTCGAGAACCGGGTTGACCCGGGTCACTCAAAATCCGGCGGGTCTAACCGGTTAACCCGGTTTTAGAAACCCGAGTTTTTTTGACCCGTTGTTTTGGCCGGAACTGGTCGAACCGGTTAACCCGGCCGGGTCGACCCGAGTTTCAAAACAATGGTTTGTACAAATTGGAAAACTATATTAAAACATCGAAAATGACGATTCTGATTGGTATTTCAAAAACAAAACAAAAAATCCATAGTATTTTAGTAATTTTAGTGTGTTGAAAATTTCACTAACGTGTTAAATCCGTGGAATTATAGCCGGTTTTTCTAGTAAATTAATACATGATTTGAAAGCATAATCACTAGAATGTGATAGAAATCATGAAATGAGGTACATAATTATCCAGTCACTTGACGGGCAAAAGTAAATTCATATTGTTTTTGTCTGATAATAAAATATTTCTTATTGAAAGACAATGGAAAAAAATTGCCAACCATTTCCACAATTTTGTGGCACAAAACAAATGACTGGTCGCATTCAATCACACGAATCTAGATTTACCTTAATTTCTAGCATCATACCTAACATATTAGACTAGTGGTAATAATACCATTAAGACGAGTCCATCGTACCATGTGGTACCCCAAGACTCACTTTCCTTATTACACTCACTTTAGTTACACGTATCTTGAGGCTGAAATCAGAAGACTCGGTCGTCTCGGAGACCGAGTTTTGAAAAACTCTTGTGTGAGCTAACTGTGAGTTGTTTAATATGTTTTTTTAAGGTTATATTTGTATATAAATAAAGTATAGAATATATTTGAGTGATGAAATTGGTTGTTTTATTACACTAAATTGATAATTAAGTTGGTTATAAAGAGAGAAAACTATTGTGATACTGAAATGACGCGCAATAGTGAAGTTGGTTGTCTTATTAATTATTACTGACCTTGCAATCTTGACCTTTTTAACTTCATTTTTAACTTTTAAGTTTAGTTCTAGTCAACGACTAGTTGTACATTGTATTGGTTCTTTAACTTCTATGTACATATTTATGTTGTAAATAATGTTTTAAGTTTAGTTATAGTCAACGACCAGTAATTGTACATTGTATTCGTTCTTTAACTTCTATGTACTGTATAAATTTATGGTGTAATTAACAATCGTAAGAACATTAATTTGATTTTTGTGAATAGTTTAGATTGTCTTTAGGAATGTGCTCGTTTTAAATTTGATTTTTATGCTATGTGTCCACTGTGTGAGAGAAGTGATCATAATATTGCGAACTGTGTAATTAGATATGTCGCTTAAAAAGAAAACATGCATTCATGCACATGTTGTTTGATCGATTTAAGATTTTAAAAACTTCACATTTCAAGTGATCAAGATAAGATCAGATTGCTCATATCAGAGGCAGAGGCTGGATGCAATGAGTTTTTGGAGCTTGAGAGCCTCATGTCAAATCTTCAAATTTCAAGTGTCTTTTAGGTTCTTCAAGAGTCTTCAAGGAAAATGGTATCAGAAAGATTATACATCACCAATTCTTCGACCCCCTTGAACCCGTGTATAACAAGGTGGAATAAGCTGGTTCCAATCAAATCTAGGTAAACATTGTACGTGTCTTGGAGAATAGAAAACCAAAGAATACCTACAAGAGATAACTTGAATCTTAGGGGAATTGACCTTGACTCGCTCCATTTCCTGGTTTATGATGAAGATTAGAGATGGAAGGGTGCCTTCTTATATTACTTATGGTATCAATAAAAACACTTGAATGAAGTTGAGATTCTTAAATGGTGTAAGTTACATAATATTCACATTAATAACCTCAATGATATGTCCTCCCATGTGAATCAGGTAAACCTTCCATCTAACATGGTCATTGTGTTTGATGTCGTTGTTTAATCCACTCTATGGGTCCTTTCTACATTTACAGAATGACTATGTTTTTGTCCAAACATCCAAAGGAGGACTTGATACTCAATGATGTAAAACAATTTACTTTAACTTTGATCTCGAATAGATATAGGAAAACTAGTCTTAATTGGATGAATGCCCTTGTAATCTTTGTAACGCTCTATCTACCCTTGTAATTTTATCTAGTTCCTTGCTAGGTGATAAGCATTCCACCATTAAAAAAAATGCATTATTGTACAACCTGTTGGTTAAAAGTTCTAAACGAGTTGCATGTGAGATTAATGGAAGATAAGCATAATTAAAACGACATACATTATCTTGGTTTGTGCAGAAGATGATATGATAAGTAACAAGAGCCATTTTGGTCTATTGGCAAGCTTACAAGGAGTCACTGCTCCCATCATCAGCGAATGAGATATGAGATGGTGAAGCACGAAACAATCTAGTTTGGCTGGCACATTCAAAAAAGTCATTTAGTATACTTTCCTTGATCAATGCCAAATTAATACTCCGTATATTTTTGTATGAACTCACCCAGTTTCTTTATTTATCTTTTTATTGCTTTGTCATACAACTATTTCAATATTCACTAATCACTATCATGCTATGCTCATCTTTATCTAGATATCATAAATAATTGAAAATATAGCAAATTAAACTTGTGTGAAACCTTAAACAAAATTAGATATAGATTATGTGAATCATTCCATTGAATTAGAGCCACATGTTTATTCCCATGAATCAAAGCAGCCAATGGCAAAGTGACATAACCAATGTAAAAAACATGAGAACGTAGAAGTGCTCAATTTAATATTAATTGTTGCTTAACATCTTTTAACCTAATTCCAAAAGAATAATTATGTTACCGAGTTGTCAACTTCAAGCTTTTTCTAAAGCCACTAATCAGCTGTGTTAGCATATGTCATATATAGCACTTGGAAGCACCTAAAGTTAATCAATTCTAAATGTTTGTGAGCCACTAGGTTTGCCTGTGATACTATATCAAATAATAAGTTTTCATTTGTGGTCTGTGGATAACATTTTGTGGCTATAAGAAAAGGGTTATTCCACTCAAAGTTGGAGTTAATTGGTACTTTCTCACATTTGTCATATAAAGAGAACTCATGAATCATGACAATCATGCAAAATATAGAATAGTTAAATGGATTTTTATTTCTAACATCTTGCTTGTAGTTCTTTTATAGTATTAAAGGTGGAAATATCTATGTGTTTTAAATAAACATACGGAGAATAGAACAAACGAATTGGGTAACCAAAAGTCGTAGCATCTGTTTATTCTAGTGTTGAGATATTATAACTTTGGAGATAAATAAACATTTGTCATATAAAGAGAACTCATGAATCATGACAATCATGCAAAATATAGAATAGTTAAATTGATTTTTATTTCTAACATCTTGCTTGTAGTTCTTTTATAGTATTAAAGGTGGAAATATCTATGTGTTTTAAATAAACATACTGAGAATAGAACAAACGAATTGGGTAACCAAAAGTCGTAGCATCTGTTTACTCTAGTGTTGAGATATTATAACTTTGGAGATAAATAAGTAAGAGTAAATATCATAAATCGTCTTTGTGGTTTACCGGGTTAATAAAAAATCGTCCTTGTAGTTTACCGGGTCAATAAAATATCATCCTTGTAGTTTATTTTCCTCGGGTTTGGTCCCTGTGGTTTTGAACCTATATGGGTTTGGTCCCTGAGACTAACTGTCGTTAGTTTTTTCCGTTAGCTAACGACCGTTTGCAACAAATACTTGCACCGTTAGTCCTTTATACTAACGAGCATTCATACTTAACTCAAACAAATATTTCCTTTTATAAATATAAAAAAATAAGAAATAATAAAAATAATAATAAAAAATTTAAAAAATATAAAATAATAATAAAAAAATAAAATAAATAAAATATAAAATTTTGGTTTTCTAAAAAAAAAAATTCTCTAAAAACGTGTATAAAAATGTGTGTATACACGTGTGTATAAAAATGTGTGTAAAAACGTGTGTATAAAAACGTGTGTATAAACATGTGTATAAAAACGTGTGTAAAAACGTGTATAAAAACGTGTGTATAAAAACGTGTGTAAAAACGTGTGTATAAAAAGATGTGTATAAAAACGTGTGTATAAATGTGTGTATAAACGTGTGTATAAAAACGTTTATAAACGTGTGTATAAAAATGTGTATTAAAATGTGTATAAATTTTAAAGATATTTAGAAAAAAAAAATTATTAGAAAACCAAAATTTTATTTTTAATTTTTTTATTTATTTTTAATTTATTTATTTATTATTTTTTTCATTATTTTTATTATTATTTTATTTTTATAAAAGGATTTTTTTTAGTTAAGTATAAACGCTCGTTAGTTTAAAGGACTAACGGTGCAAATATTTGTTGCAAACGGTCGTTAGCTAACAGAAAAAATTAACGACAGTTAGTTTCAGAGACCAAACCCGTATGGGTTCAAAGCCACAAGGACCAAACCCGAAGAAAATAAATGACAGAAGGATTTTTGAGTGACCCGATAAACCAAAGGGACGATTTATAATATTTACTCTAGGTAAAAAAAGCTGAAACAATTATAGGAAATTAAAAGAACACTATGTCCTACATAGACTAAAAAAAAAAAAAAAAATAGTCTATTCTACACATATTTTTCCCTCACTTGAAAAAAGCATTTAAATTTTACTGATAGTTTATTAACACTTTGTAATGTGTAACACCCCCTAAATTTCAACTAGAGCAGCGGAAGACATTGTGGGGTATTACTTAAAGGATCAAAGTCAAGTCATAGAAAACGACTCAAAGAGACGTTTTAGAATTATGTTTATCATTCATTTAAAAGCAAGTTTTCAAATACAAAGTTGTTTCATTTGTTTTAACATATCATAGGAGATATGAGTTATTAAAAGCGAATGACAAAACATTTTATTTAACACCCGTATAGGGGTTTAATGCCCTCTCCATGCCTCGAGCTCCTTCGCATTAATTTCCTGAGATAAACATGCTAAAAGTCAACAAAAGTTGAGTGATATTCATAGGTTTAAGTTTGGTAGTTTGAACACAAGCGATAGTGCTAATTGCATCGAATTACAATTATAAGTTTAAAATCATTTATTATTGCATTAAGCTCATGATACTCAGCCGATTAACAGATCTCATCATAAATGATGGATTAAAGTAACAGGTGCCCTCGGGATAGGTCCTTGCCAGTAACCTATTAGATTTCAAATAAAGTGTGTTTGGTTGTTTTCTCAACTCCCAAACGGGGATGGACAATCCCTCATAGATCTATCCACAATTATTTACGTTCACCTCCTGGGTGACTAAGGTTCATGATATGAGGGGCTTTTGGCAAAAAGGGACTTAAGCAATAATAATTTCAGGCATAAAATAAGAAAATACTTGTGTTCAGAGTTTTAAGCATGTATCTCCCCACGAAAACAGTTTTATAAAAGTGGGCTATGAACTCACCTTTGTGGTTTAGTGAATAAAAATATCGATACTCAATTTGCAAAATGGGAACGGCTCCACACACGACCTAGATAATATTTGGCAATTTTTCAGTGTTTGATAGTCTTAAATCGCGAATAGTTTTTGAATGCATGATTTGTTAATTTATTTTTAGTAAGACTTTTGGTTTTATAGTATATCGTACGTTTGGTTTAGTTATATATATATAAATATCACGTATGTTGTAATAATTAAAAATAGTAACGATAGTTTGAAATAATGCTTAACGTTTAATAATAATAATAGTAATAATAATAATAGTTTGAAAATAGACGTGACGTTTAATAATAATAATAATAATAATAATAGTAATAATAATATTAGTTTGAAAATAGACGTTACGTTTAATAATAATAATAGTAATAATCATATTAATTTGAAAATAAATGTAACGTCGTGACGGGAACTCGTAAAAATAAAAATAAAAATGAAAATATCAATTTTTGTATACGGCCCTTGTATTTTTAAAAGTTTACGCTTTTTACCATAACGGCGTTAGCGTTACGCCGTTAGTCCAAAATTAAATATTATTACATTTTAAGTCCAAAACTTTATTTTTCTTACACTTTCCACCCTAAAGTTTATAAAAATCAATTTTTATCCTAAAGTTTACAAAATGACATATTTTACCGAAACTTTGAAATATTTACATTTTTGACCCGAATTTCATAAATTTTGCAAATCTAGTCCAAAATAAAAATTTTCAAAACTTAAGATTTTCATTTTCTAAATGGTTTCAAAACAGCTTATTAAGCTTATTTCGACAGCTTATTAGTTCGAAAAAGTTCATGGTTTGCTTATGGGCTTACTAATGAAAATTTAAGGCCCGTTAGTACTTTTAGGTCCAATGGGCTTACGGGGTTTTTGGGCTTTGCTTAGGGCTAAGGTTTGGATCGTGAATAAGTTGTCCAATAGCTTATACCCTCAGCTTATTTCCTTGGCTTATTTTTAAATGATTGGGCCTTAAGGCCCAATCGGTATTATTTAACTTTTCAAAACAGTTTCTTGGTCGATTTGCTTTGGCTCGATTACTAAGTCTTAACGTGACTTTCATCACAAAGTTTCTACACAACATTGATTGTATGCCACGAGGTCTATTGGTTTGTGAAATAAAAAGTTATGCTCGTTAAGTAATTTGTAAAGATATACGTGTGTTTTGGACTAGCCTTGGACGCATTTTTGTTATTAAAAGACTTAGAAAAATATTTGGGTTTTTCAAGAAGGGTCGGGGTACGCTAGGAATGTACTTAAAAATGGTCTATACGTTGTGTTTTAGTTCCAAATCTTTACGTAGCTCATTTCTTAGGGCGTCAAATATATAGATGGTCGTATAATACATATAGGTCGTTTATCTAGATTTTAAATAATGAGGTGTGTTTGTGTGTGTCGTGTAACCATGTAATGCAACTAAATGTATATTAACAAGAATTGAAATGAGTCTATAGAGACTTACGACACCAAATGGTGGGGAAAGAGGGACGTAGTGTCGAGAAATAAGTGAGATGAGTACGTAGTATGTTAGTTTGCTCGACCAAGGTTCACAAACAACCCAATGCTTCTCCTAAACCCACACGAATCTCCTTATTTCCTACCCAAAGCTTCAACCCAACGCTTAGTACATTTCTTAGACTTATTTGGTGGAGTTTTAGTTTGCATGGAAGTAGGAAATGCAAGTATGCATGCATGCGGCATATATATTGTTCTAAGAGTGTCCTAGTATCCAAGTTTTAAAGTGATTGGATGGTTACGTGTTTTCAAAAAGTCTAATGTTGTAAGAGTAGTACTATACACTCAAGGTTTTGGTTTCTTGTGTCGATTTCTACAAACTTTCAAAGAAAACGTGGGCATGGAAATCTTACACACGAAATGTACTAGAGATATATAGTATAAAAGGACCAAGGTACTTTCACTAGGTAATAAAATATGGTAGTGTGTGCTTGATTTAAGGAAGTACAAATTTGGTTTTGGAAATACATGTCGACTAATACTTTCTTTTGTGAACCGATTTGTAGATTGGTCGTGGCTTGTGGGATTTTGGTAATTTGGCAAAACTTAGATCTTAATTTGAGTTTAAAATGAGTTTAGGAGGTTTTAGAAACAATCGTGGGTCAAAATGGTTGAGTTTTGAACATGTTGACATTTTATAAAATCGGTTTAGGGACATTTACTTTACCTCGTAAAAACGTGCCTAGACTCAACGTGAGAAGCTACAACTCGACATCCTAATTTTTGGCTAGGGGAGGAATGAGTACGTGCAAAAATATAGCGGTGTCGTGTGGAGGATTTGAGCGTACGAAGCTCGTTTCTAATTATCCTAGTCGAGTGAAAAACAAAACAAAAAGGGAAGTTGGGCTTGAGTTGGTTTTGGGCTTAGGAATAGTAACAGGCCGAGCTTTATTTGGGCTTAGGGTAATTAAGGGTCCGGTTTAGAGTTAAGTATAATTAGTAAAAATTATTAATTATAATTAAAAATTAGTTTAGTATTTTAATTAGTGAGACTTTTACGTTGTCGAAAACGTTTTGTTAAAAATATGTTACGTAAGCTTTTAAGTGGTAAAATTTAATACTCTCGCGATTATTAGACTATAGTGGTATGTATGTGAGCATCGTTCCGAAGAAAAAAAGTTTTAAGTATCGTAGTGATTTCGAGTAATCATAGCATATTTAAATAAATAATAAATAAAAAAAAATTTGTTATCGGTAAAAACATTATTAATTAACGTAATGATATATTAATTTTTGATTAACTTTACCATTCATAGGGAAATTTTTACGGGTGATCACAGTAGCTACCCCTCATTCTGAATTCCGTCCCGGAATTCTAGTCTAAGATGGTCGTCAGGGGTGTCTAAGAAAATAGATGAGGATATTTGGCACGAATTTGGTCCTCGCGTTCCCAAGTGTATTCTGGTCCTCGCTTAGAGTTCCATCTAACCTTAACTATGGGAATACGGTTTTGTTTTAATCGTTTGACTTCCCTATCCATGATTTCTACTGGTTCTTCCGTAAAGACAAGTTTATCGTCGAATTGAATCTCTTTGAGTGGGATCACTAGAGATTCATCGGATAAACACTTCTTAAGGTTTGACACGTGGAATGTAGTGTGTACTCGGCTAAGTTCTTCTGGCAACTCTAGCTTATATGCCACTGGTCCAATCCGTTCTAGGATGCTAAATGGTCCGATGTATCTAGGGTTTAACTTTCCACGCTTTCCAAAGTGTATCATTCCTTTCCAAGGAGAAACTTTCAACATTACTCTATCTCCAACATGAAATTCCATAGGTTTTCGTCTTATATCGGCATAGCTTTTCTGCCTATCTCTTGCAGCTTGCAGCCGTTGTTTGATCTTAACTATTTTCTCCGTTGTCTCATGAATGAGTTCAGGCCCGGTGAGTTATACGTCACCTACTTCGGCCCAACAAACGGGTGATCGACACTTTCTTCTATACAGTGCTTCGAATGGGGTTGCCTTAATACTAGTGTGGTAACTATTGTTGTAGGAGAATTCTACCAATGGTAAGTGTTTGTCCCAACCTTTTCCGAAGTCGATCACACATGCTCGGAGCATATCTTCTAAGGTTTGGATGGTTCTCTCACTTTGACCATTGGTCTGTGGATGGTATGCGGTGCTCATGTCTAACTTAGTTCCTAGAGCTTTCTGCAAAGATTTCCGGAAATGATACGTGAATCGACTATCTCGATCAGAGATGATTGAGATAGGCACTCCATGTCGGGTAACAATCTCTTTTAAGTACAACTGTGAGAGTGTATTCATTTCGTCGGTTTCTTTAATAGGCAGAAAGTGAGCGGATTTGGTGAGACGGTCAACGATGACCCATATGGTATCATATCCTGTTGACGTCTTGGGTAGTTTGGTGATGAAGTCCATTGTAATCCGTTCCCATTTCCACATGGGAAGTTCGGGTTGTACCAACAATCCTGATGGTTTATGATACTCTGCTTTTACTCTCGCACAGGTCAAACATTTTCTGACATACTCTGCTATGTCGGCTTTCATGTTTGACCACCAGTAGAGTTCCTTGAGATCCTGATACATCTTGTCGGAACCTGGGTGGATGGAGTACTTGGATTTGTGCGACTCATGCATGATGAGGTCACGTAATCCTCCATAGAGTGGAACCCAACTTCTTTCCTTAAAACAGAGCATTCTGTTCGATCTCTTCACAAAACCATTTGAATTTTCTGGCATACCGTAGATTCTCTCATTTGGTCTGTTCTCTTCTCGAAGAGCTTCGGATTGTGCTTGAAGTATTTGCGATGGAAGAGGCGAATAAACGTCATTCCCAATGACCTAACCCTGAGAGGTTTTATTCATTCTTTCCTGCTTAAAGCGTCTGCCACGACGTTCGCTTTTCCCGGATGGTAGCGAATCTCACAATCGTAGTCGCTAAGCAATTCTAACCATCGACATTGCCTCATATTCAACTCCTTCTGATCTAGGATATGTTGAAGACTCTTGTGATCTGTGTATACCGTGCACTTGATGCCGTACAGATAGTGTCTCCATGTCTTAAGAGCAAATACTACCGCTCCTAATTCTAAATCATGAGTTGTATAGTTTACTTCATGCGTCTTAAGTTGTCGTGATGCATAGGCTATCACTTTGTCTCTCTGCATCAGTACCGCACCTAAACCATGGTACGACGCATCGCAGTACACTACGAAGTCTTCACTTCCTTTCGGTAGTGCTAAAATCGGTGCTTCGCAGAGTTTCTTCTTTAACAACTGAAAAGTCGATTCCTGCTTCTCCTCCTAACTGTACTTCTTATTCTTTTGTGTTAACTCAGTCAAAGGCTTGGCGATTTTTGAAAAACCTTCAATGAATCGCCTGTAGTAACCGGCAAGACCTAAGAATTGGCGTATTTCCGTAGGGTTGGTAGGAGCTGCCCAATCCTTAACGGCCTCAATCTTTGCCGGATCCACATGGATGCCTTGACTATCGATAACATGACCCAGAAATTGTACAGTCCTAATCCAGAAATCACACTTAGAGAACTTGGCGTACAGCTCTTCCTTCTTGAGCAGCTCTAAGATGATCCTCAAGTGTTCCGCATGTTCTTTCTCGTTGCGAGAATAGATTAAGATGTCATCTATGAATACAATTACAAATTTATCTAAGTATGGTTTACATACTCGATTCATCAAATCCATAAACACTGCGGGCGCATTGGTTAAACAAAAAGGCATCACTTGGAATTCGAAGTGTCCATATCGAGTCCTAAAAGCTGTTTTGGGAATATCTTCCTCCTTAACTCTTAGTTGATGGTACCCTGACCTCAAGTCTATCTTCGAATAGACATTCGATCCTTGTAGTTGATCAAACAAATCATCGATCCTGGGTAGAGGATACCGATTCTTCACGGTTAATTTGTTTAATTCTCGGTAGTCAATGCACATTTGGAAAGTTCTGTCTTTCTTCTTAACGAATAAGATTGGAGCTCCCCAAGGTGATGAACTTGGTCGGATGAAACCCTTATCTGACAACTCTTCTAGTTGTTCGGCCAATTCCTTCATCTCAGACGGGGCTAACCTATAAGGTGCTCTTGCCACCGGTCCTACTCCAGGAACGAGATCTATCTGGAATTCTACTTGGCGGGTAGGTGGAAGGTCGGGTAAATCGTCGGGAAAAACTTCTGGAAACTCCTTGACGACGGTAACGTCCTCGAGTCGTATTTCCTTTGATTTATCTTCCGTTACTCGAACCATGAATACTTGACACCCTTGATTCAAGTATTTCACCGTTCGGATGTATGAGATGATACCGTGTTGTGGTTTACTCTTATCACCTTGGATAACTAGAGTTTCACCGTTATATGGAATATGGACTGCTTTCTCATCACAGATGATTCTAGCATGGTTTTTGGATAACCAATCCATTCCGACGACGACATCAAAACTACCTAGCTGTGTAGGCAGGAGGTTGATGGGAAAGGTTTCGTTTTCTAAGGTTATGGTGCAATTCTAAATTGCGGTGTCTATGCCTATTAAATCTTCGTTGGCCATTTCTATATCATAGGCGGTATCAAACTTAGAGGGTGTTATGTTAAGTAAGGGGGCAAAGGTAGTAGACACAAAACTCTTATCGGCTCCGGAGTCAAATAATACTTTAGCACTATGATGATTGAGTAGGAACGTACCCGTGACTACGTCTGGGTTCTGGGACGTATTTCCTTCTCCCATCACATAGGCTCTCCCATGAGCGTTGTTTTCCTGACCATTTCCTTTGGTACATTGGCTCTTGTAATGGCCAATTTCTCCACAAGTGTAGCATGTTGGGGTCACGGGTTGCAGATTGCTCCCGGTAGCGGGGATCTTGCACTCCCTAGCTTGATGGCCCACTTTCTGACACTTGGTACACTTAATGGTGCACGGTCCATAGTGGTGTAACTTGCACCTGTGGCATTGTGGTTTTGGACCCGCATATCCACCGCTTCCAGTGGCGGTGTATGCTTTGGCAGTCTCTTGCCTAGGGTTCTGTTGACTGTTGCGGTGGTGGTAGTTATGGCGGTTCTGATTGTTGTTCCTAGAGTTGTTGTTGGAGTTGTTGTGGTAATGGTTGCTACTGTTGGTGTGTGTGGTCCTTTTATCATCAAGCTTTCGCTTGAGTTCTTTGTTACACTTGACCTCTCGGTTCAACAGCTTCTGAGCAAGGGTCATTGCCACTTCCAGAGTTGGTGGGTTTGACGAGGTAACATCTCCTTCGATGCTCCGAGGAAGTCCCTCAACATATTTCTCCAGGGTTCTTTCGAAATCTGGCACCATCATGGGGCATAGTGCTGATAGTTCTTGGAACCTCCTGTTATATGTCCTGAGATCAATTCCTTTCACCATTAACTCGTGGAACTCATCTTCTAGCTTTCTCAGCTCAGCACGAGGGCAGTACTTCCTCAGTATTTTTGCTTTGAATTCTGTCCAGGTGAGTTGGAATGCTTCAGTCATTCCCATAGTCTGGGTGATAGAATTCCACCAAGACAGAGCATCTTGCAAAAGGGTTCCGGTAGCAAAGGTAACTTTGCAGTCCTCCAAACAGCCACTCCTCTGAAAGACTGTTTCGGTTCTCTCAAACCACTGAGTAAGTCCAGTCACTCCTTCTGTACCCTTGTAAAAAGTTGGCTGACAACCTATAAAATCTTTATAGGTACACTTGCGGGGTACAGAGGTTCCACTTCCTCCTAGTGGTAAACTGGTGCCGCTTTTTCGTGCATTTTCTTCCAAACCAGCGGCTACACTGTCAGCAATTGCTTTCTCGATGTCAGCCGAAGTCATAGTCGGTGTGGACGTTTCGGTTACAGGTGTTGCGGTTTTGGGTGTTGTAGCCGCAGTCGCTTTCCTTGTCCTAGCCATGGCTCTATCAATATCACATATATAACTACGTTATGTTGAGAAATTATCGCGTAAAATTTATAACATTATAAATAATCAACACGACATGCTTGGATAAATCACAACACACAATCGAAGTATAAATGCTTGGTTTGGTTTGTATAGACTGACATGCCCTGTGACAACATATATATAAGAACACAACAACGCATAAAGATACAACCACAGAAAACATAGATAAACATCAATATATTACAAAGTAACTGACAACATAATATTAATAATGTCTCGTTCATTCATTTTACAAGAAAACATAACAACACAAGATTTATTTATTAATGCCACATTGGCAGGCTAAGATAGTCCTTAGCTATAATGATATGTCCCAGATCTATGGATTCCCTGGAGCACCTCTGACTCTGCGCTGAAGGTCTTCAATCATAGTCATCATGGTCTCTATAGTCAAGTCTCTGGCTCTCTCTCTGGCCTGGGTGTCCCTAATCATACTCCTCAAGTTTAGGACCTGAATGCTCATCCTGCGAATCGATCTCTCCCTGCATCATGATAGCAATACCTCCCAAGGTACGTATGGTCTCGATGGCCCCCTCCAGATGGGTGCTCATCAGCTCAAAACTCTCCTCCATGGCCAACTGACCAATCTCAAGGTTTCCTACATCTTCTCCTATAGCCTCAATCTGCTCTAGTGGGAAATCATCGATAACTCTAACAATGTCATCAAAACGATCCTCATGGCGGGCTATCCTAGCGGCTAGTAAGGGTATGGTATGGTGGATGGGTTCTCTGGTAACTGGAAGAATCCTAGAAGCAGCTGAGGATGAACTCTCTCCTAGTTCCCTAGCACTTGGAGTACCTTCCTGAGATCTCCAGTACTGAAGGATTGGAAGCAAGAAAGACCATTTTCGAGCATCGACCCTCCTACGGGTCTTAGGGCGGGAGGTAGTCTCGGTTACGGTTTGCTCACAAGGGTCGGATAGGGATGAAGCTACAATACGTGGCCTCCTACGGGGTGGAGCTGATAGTGAGGTAATGGTTGGTGAATCCGGTGTTGGTAAGGGTATGGTGGTGGTTTATCGGTAAAGGACGGTGTTTGGTGGGACTGGGGATAGTCGGATAGTCCTAGGGTGCTCAAGGGATGAGGATGGTGATGGCCTAATTCCAGTCATAGGCGAGGTGGGAAATATCATTGGTGGTGGTGATACGAGTGGAGTAGGTAGAGGTGGAGATGGTGGTGGTATACGTGGGGTAAGTGTCACATGCACTTGTTTCCTAGGGGTGTGTTTACAGACAGGACCTCCTCCGTATCGTCGGAAAGGTTGACCAAAGGGTTCTGGCTCGTAAATCTAGATTTGATGGACATGCCTATGTCTACGGTTTTGGGTAGGTGATGGGGGTGGTGGTATTGGGAGAGAAGTTTCTGAGTCTGAGTCAGATGAGAAGGTGATAGGATGAGAAGATGACAACATGGTACTGTATAAATCCCGAAGAGTAAATGTAAGTCATTAATATAATCATAAACTACGTTAACATTATAAAAAGCGCATATGATAAATAACATTTTCTAACCGTTGATGGAGCTGCGAAGGCACGGAGGGCGTAACATGACATTTGTAAAAATAAAATTTGGTCCGTTTTAAAAGCGTAGTTATAGTCCAGTGTTTTAAAATACACCTGGTTCTCTATAACCTTGGCTCTGATACCAATCTGTAACACCCCCTAAATTTCAACTAGAGCAGCGGAAGACTTTGTGGGGTATTACTTAAAGGATCGAAGTCAAGTCATAGAAAACGACTCAAAGAGACGTTTTAAAATTATGTTTATCATTCATTTAAAAGCAAGTTTTCAAATACAAAGTTGTTTCATTTGTTTTAATATATCATAGGAGATATGAGTTATTAAAAGCGAATGAGAAAACATTTTATTTAACACCCGTATAGGGGTTTAATGCCCTCTCCATGCCTCGAGCTCCTTCGCATTAATTTCCTGAGATAAACATGCTAAAAGTCAACAAAAGTTGAGTGATATTCATAGGTTTAAGTTTGGTAGTTTGAACACAAGCGATAGTGATAATTGCATCGAATTACAATTATAAGTTTAAAATCATTTATTATTGCATTAAGCTCATGATACTCAGCCGATTAACAGATCTCATCATAAATGATGGATTAAAGTAACAGGTGCCCTCGGGATAGGTCCTTGCCAGTAACCTATTAGATTTCAAATGATATGAGGGGCTTTTGGCAAAAAGGGACTTAAGCAATAATAATTTCAGGCATAATATAAGAAAATACTTGTGTTCAAAGTTTTAAGGATGTATCTCCCCACGAAAACAGTTTTATAAAAGTGGGCTATGAACTCACCTTTGTGGTTTAGTGAATAAAAATATCGATACTTAATTTGCAAAATGGGAACGGCTCCACACACGACCTAGATAATATTTGGCAATTTTTCAGTGTTTGATAGTCTTAAATCGCGAGTAGTTTTTGAATGCATGATTTGTTAATTTATTTTTAGTAAGACTTTTGGTTTTATAGTATATCGTACGTTTGGTTTAGTTATATATATATATATATATATATATATATATATATATATATATATATATATATATATATATATATATATATATATATATAAATATCACGTATATATATATATATATATATATAAATATCACGTATGTTGTAATAATTAAAAATAGTAAAGATAGTTTGAAATAATGCTTAACGTTTAATAAATAGTTTGAAAATAGACGTGACGTTTAATAATAATAATAGTAATAATAATATTAGTTTGAAAATAGACGTGACGTTTAATAATAATAATAGTAATAATCATATTAGTTTGAAAATAAATGTAACGTCGTGACGGGAACTCGTAAAAATAAAAATGAAAATGAAAATATCAATTTTTGTATACGGCCCTTGTATTTTCAAAAGTTTACGCTTTTTACCCTAATGGTTTTAGCGTTACGCCATTAGTCCAAAATTAAATATTATTACATTTTAACTCCAAAACTTTATCTTTCTTACACTTTCCACCCTAAAGTTTATAAAAATCAATTTTTATCCTAAAGTTTACAAAATGACATATTTTACCGAAACTTTGAAATATTTACATTTTTTACCCGAATTTCATAAATTTTGCAAATCTAGTCCAAAATAAAAATTTTCAAAACTTAAGATTTTCATTTTCTAAATGGTTTCAAAACAGCTTATTAAGCTTATTTCGACAGCTTATTAGTTCGAAAAAGTTCATGGTTTGCTTATGGGCTTACTAACGAAAATTTAAGGCCCGTTAGTACTTTTAGGTCCAATGAGCTTACGGGGTTTTTGGGCTTTGCTTAGGGCTAAGGTTTGGATCGTGAATAAGTTGTCCAATAGCTTATACCCTCAACTTATTTCCTTGGCTTATTTTTAAATGATTGGGCTTAAGGCCCAATCGGTATTATTTAACTTTTCAAAACAGTTTCTTGGTCGATTTGCTTTGGCTCGATTACTAAGTCTTAACGTGACTTTCATCACAAAGTTTCTACACAACATTGATTGTATGCCACGAGGTCTATTGGTTTGTGAAATAAAAAGTTATGCTCGTTAAGTAATTTGTAAAGATATACGTGTGTTTTGGACTAGCCTTGGACGCATTTTTGTAATTAAAAGACTTAGAAAAATATTTGGGTTTTTCAAGAAGGGTCGGGGTACGCTAGGAATGTACTTAAAAATGGTCTATACCAAGGCTGTCAAGATCGAGATCCCGCGCAGGATCGTTTTTGTCTTTGCAAGATCGAGATCGTAGGATCGAATCGCGATCCTACGATCCTACTAATTTGTCATATTTTGAAAACAAATGATATACGAGTCAAACTGTTTTACATTTCTACTCAACGTCAAAGATAAATTCATATAATATCTTCTTGAAAATGACAAAGTTCAAATTTCAAACACCAAAGTAATAGTAAAACACAAAAAAGTCAAGTTTCAATTGTTACATTAACGATTTAGTAGAATAATATTACATAACATAGGTCCTAAATGTCTCAAAACATACGAGCCATTAACATGATTTCAAGAAAACAAATGTTTCATAAGTGGCATTCTAAAACATACCCTTTGATTAGTTTAATCACAGTGAAGTAAAGTAAATTAAACTATTGAACACTTTTAGACAATAATCTATTTATAAAGTAGAAAACTATGTATAAACTATAATCTATTTAAAAAATGAAACAATAGTGGTTTACTCATTAGACATTAGTAAAATACATTTTTTTTTTTTTTTTTTTTTTTTTTTTTTGCCTAAACAAGTGGGATGGACTAAAAAAAAAAAAAAAAAAAAAAAAAAAAAAAAAAAAAAAAAAAAAAAAAGTGAACTCGGATCGCGTGTCGATCTTACGATCTTACGTGCGATCCTACGATCCTACTTACGATCCTACCTCAGATGCGATCCTACCACGATCCTACACGATTTTGACAGGTGTGCACGTAAGATCGTACGATCTTACGTGTAAACTCGCGAGTTTGACAGCCTTGGTCTATACGTTGTGTTTTAGTTCCAAATCTTTACATAGCTCATTTCTTAGGGCGTCAAGTATATAGATGGTCGTATAATACATATAGGTCGTTTATCTAGATTTTAAATAATGAGGTGTGTTTGTGTGTGTTGTGTAACCATGTAATGCAACTAAATGTATATTAACAAGAATTGAAATGAGTCTATAGAGACTTACGACACCAAATGGTGGGGAAAGAGGGACGTAGTGTCGAGAAATAAGTGAGATGAGTACGTAGTATGTTAGTTTGCTCGACCAAGGTTCACAAACAACCCAATGCTTCTCCTAAACCCACACGAATCTCCTTATTTCCTACCCAAAGCTTCGACCCAACGCTTAGTACATTTCTTAGACTTATTTGGTGGAGTTTTAGTTTGCATGGAAGTAGGAAATGAAAATATGCATGCATGCGGTATATATATTGTTCTAAGAGTGTCCTAGTATCCAAGTTTTAAAGTGATTGAATGGTTACGTGTTTTCAAAAAGTCTAATGTTGTAAGAGTAGTACTATACACTCAAGGTTTTGGTTTCTTGTGTCGATTTCTACAAACTTTCAAAGAAAACGTGGGCATGGAAATCTTACACACGAAATGTACTAGAGATATATAGTATAAAAGGACCAAGGTACTTTCACTAGGTAATAAAATACGGTAGTGTGTGCTTGATTTAAGGAAGTACAAATTTGGTTTTGGAAATACATGTCGACTAATACTTTCTTTTGTGAACCGATTTGTAGATTGGTCGTGGCTTGTGGGATTTTGGTAATTTGGCAAAACTTAGATCTTAATTTGAGTTTAAAATGAGTTTAGGAGGTTTTAGAAACAATCGTGGGTCAAAATGGTTGAGTTTTGAACATGTTGACATTTTATAAAATCGGTTTAGGGACATTTACTTTGCCTCGTAAAAATGTGCCTAGACTCAACGTGAGAAGCTACAACTCGACATCCTAATTTTTGGCTAGGGGAGGAATGAGTACGTGCAAAAATATAGCGGTGTCGTGTGGAGGATTTGAGCGTACGAAACTCGTTTCTAATTGTCCTAGTCGAGTGAAAAACAAAACAAAAAGGGAAGTTGGGCTTGAGTTGGTTTTGGGCTTAGGAATAGTAACAGGCCGAGCTTTATTTGGGCTTAGAGTAATTAAGAGTCTGGTTTAGAGTTAAGTATAATTAGTAAAAATTATTAATTATAATTAGAAATTAGTTTAGTATTTTAATTAGTGAGACTTTTACGTTGTCGAAAACGTTTTGTTAAAAATATGTTACGTAAGTTTGTAAGTGGTAAAATTTAATACTCTCGCGATTATTAGACTATAGTGGTATGTGTGTGAGCATCGTTCCGAAGAGAAAAGGTTTTAAGTATCGTAGTGATTTCGAGTAATCATAACATATTTAAATAAATAATAATAAAAAAATTTGTTATCGGTAAAAACGTTATTAATTAACGTAATGATATATTAATTTTTGATTAACTTTACCATTCATAGGGAAATTTTTACGGGTGATCACATAATGTATAGACAATCATTGTATTAATAAATGTGAAAAGAGTTGTGTATTTGTATTAGAAAAATAAATAAATGAAAAACCTTAAATGTAGAGAAATCTACTTAAAGATGTGGAAGTCATTTATAACTATCAATTTCTTCACACTTTCTTAAATGAAGAAATTAGGTGTTACAACTAAGTGTGATTTTTATTATTTATTTATTTATTTTTTATTTTTCATTAATTTTTTATTTTTACAATTATTAGTGTTTTATAATTTTTCTCACACTTGTTAGAGTAACCAACTTTTACACATTATTAAATGTTGATAAACTAGTAAAATTTTACGCACTTTTTTAAAGTGCGAAAAAGTGTGTAAATTGAGCTATTTTTTTTAGTAATAAAAACTTATCATCCAATAAGATATATATACTTCTTGAAGATACAATATGGTGATTATTATCAGAAATAATACTTATCATGGATCCATTTCCAAAACACACAACAGTAAAACAGCGCTTAAAACACTGCGTTCAGAGGATTAATTTATTTCCTAAACCACATCGGAAGTGTATGTGTAGCAGTGATGCTCCATTTCCAAATGATGATGTAGTTTATATAGTATAGGCAATGCAAAAGTTGATATATAATAAGTATTAAGTAGTATTCATTTACGATTACTATTGAAAGTGATGACGATATTACGTTTTTGTTTCTGTGTTGTGTCCGTTATCTTTTTACCATGTACCAAAATTTTCTCTGACTTTTTTGTTTCTTCGGGGGTGTTCATGGGTCAGGTAATAAACCGAATAAATCGAAAACCGAACTGAACCGAACCGAAAAAAACCGAACCAAACATATAACTGAACCGAACTTTTTAAAACCGAACCGAACCGAATTAAAAATTCGGTTTTCGGTTTGGATATTGGTTTAGCTATCTAAACCGAAAACCGAATTTATATATATATATATATATATATATATATATATATATATATATATACAGTATTATTTTATATATAAAAAATATCCATTAAAATTTTATACTAATATAAAAAACATTTTTTTATGCTTGAAATATTTTTTTTTTGCCAAAAATATATATAATTTAATAATTAAATTAAAAAAAATATATAAATAGTGTCAAGTATAAATTTCGGTTTTCGGTTTTGACCCATAATCGAACCGAACTTCGGTTCGGTTCTCGGTTCGATTCGGTTATAGATATTTTCGATTCGGTTTGGTTTTCGGTTATGATCCAAATTTTTTTTAACCGAATAACCCGAACCGAATAACCGATTAACCGAGAACGGAACCGATAAACACCCCTACTTCGCATATACTAATTTTAAGGCCCGGTTACTTGGTTTAACACATCTGTAGCAATATTTCTTCAGCCCACTAGGCACCAGTGATCAAGTCCAGTGAACCTTGGTCTAGTTCTCTATTTTCTTGTTAATTAACAAATTCACACAGTCTTCTTACTACCAACGAATAATACTAGTTTGGGTATATATTGCTCAACTTGGTTATGGAAATACGCGTCTGATATCATATCATTTTTACATCTAAATTTTAAATCCGAAAACATTTGTACAGTTTACAAGAGTCGTAGTCTCCTCTATTATATCTATCGGATGCACCTTCTAATACATTCCTAACACCATTGCCTTGGTTTTGCTAATATGTGCCTATTAGATACATGTTTAGCTACTTATAAAAATGTCACAAATTAATTCCATTATTAGCGGTCATCAAATTACCTAGGTTAATAATGGTAAAGCAAGGTTAGGTCTTTTTTTTTTTTTTTTTTTTTTTTTTTTTTTTGATGAATAATGGTTAAAGGGTGAAGGCTAGGGTTTGACGGGGTGGTTTAAGAGAGGCGGCTCAACTTGGCCACCTAGGTCTGAGGATCAAACCCGCTCTGATACCATGTTAGAATATTAAAACCCCGTGAGGTGCTATACTTTGTTGATCGATATTTATAATACAAGAAACCCTAATCACCTAACCCACAAACAGGCTTGGGCCAAATATAATATTGCCTAATAAAAAATTCAGTAACAATATTACCCAAACACCCTTTATTAGGGGTGAGCATGGGGTCGGTGGGGCGGTAATATGGTAAAACCGAAAACCGAACTGTTTACTTTGGTTTTTGAAAACTACAATCCGTTTGGTTTTGTTTTCTCGGTTTCAGTTGCTCGTTTTCTGACATTGAATCGGTTTGGTTTCTGTTTTTTCTTACTTGACAACAAGCAAGTTTTGATCTTATATAAATTTTATGATTCCAAGTTTTCAAGCAAAAATATTTAAATCTTTTATATAATACAACAAAACCTCTATTGGAAATTTTTAATTTTAAAAAAATGCATTCATACTTTATTTAGTAATAATTTTATTTTAAAAAAAAAAAGTTAGTTTTTTATTAGGTAATATTTTATATTTATCCATAACACAAGTAGAAGATAAATACAAAAAATATAGGTAAGATGCAATTAATAATAGGATTAAAATTTTTAAATAATCATTTTTAATAATAAAAAAAAACTATAATTAAACATCATAAATCAAACAAAAAAAAGATTAAATTATTTTTTTTTAATAAATAAAAATATATAATTCAAATTTTTTTAAAAAAAACCCGCGCGTGCACGGGTATTATAACTAGTAAATATCAATAGTAACATAATATCCAACAATTGGTTGATATTTGTGTTATTGACTCTAGCCACTTTAGAGAGATAAACATTTAGGGCCCTCTTGGTTCAAATGGTGGGGAATGCAAAGTAATGCATTCCCTTTCCTCCCAGTTTATTGGATAATACCTCATTACCCACTACTGGGTAATAGGTCATTACATTACCCTACACCAAGCACCATCATTCATTACCTTTGCCATTGATTAGTGAATACATGTTCATTTTTTTTAGTGAACCAGTTATATTTGCAGTCGCATGATGCTATAATTAACAACCCAAAAGAGAAACAAATTAGCTAAACCCGTCACTCTATAACCAATACCAAGAACAACTTTTCATTACTCATTATAACGATTACAAGATGACCCAAGAATATAATATTTATCGGTAAACAATTATCTAGGAAAGCATTGGCATTGTCCATCTTCATTACACAAAGAACCTTTAGGTTCACATGCACGCCTGCAACTATAAGATTCGCATTCTGTCGGATGAGGTATGACGAGAGGTAAGCCAGGATGGCAAACACATGTTTTTTCGTCGACACAGTATGCATCTTTAGTTTGACAAAGCCTTGTGCAATAATTATCATCTGGTGGTTGGCATGCTGGTGAAGAGCTTCCTCCCTGGTTTACTGTAGTTGACCGCGAAACTTCAAAACATAATTCATTTTACTAAATTACTCAAACTTGTAAGTATATAGTATTTGTAAGCAAAAAGATTAAAAACGTGCATGATGAAAAAAGTTGACCTGAGAGAATAACCAAAAAGATGGTTAAGAAAACCGGTGTTTTGAAATGAAAGTATTCCATAATATAATGTTTGTTTTTTCGTTAGATCACCATTGCCTGGGAGTGCTATTTATAACAAAAAAAATATATTGCAACATAAAGGCAATTATCAAATTTAATTAATTGCATTTATCAAAGTTAAAGGCATATATTAGTAATTTTGGTAATGACATAATTATATAATATATATGTAATATATATGGATATATGTAATAATATAGTACTCATTTATTTAGTCGAAATCTTAACTAATTTAAAAAAATACAAATAATAAAGCTAAATATACAACTATTTAATGCATTAATACATATATACTAGAAGGGTACCCGCGCAATGCGACGGCGGATACCTTGTGGCGGTGACTGTTTGTGGTGAGCAAATATTTTTCATCTTAAACCTTCCTTATTTAGTACTCCCTCCGTCCCATTTTAATTGTCCGCGGGCCGAATTTGACCGTAAATATTTTTGTTTGTATTATATAAGACTTGATGAAATTTATATCATTGAAAAGTTCGTTAACTTTTCAATGATATAAATTTCATCAAGTGTTATATAATACAAACAAAAATATTTACGGTCAAATTCGGGCCCGCGGACAATTAAAATGGGACGGAGGGAGTACTATTTTCTCAAATACTTTAAAACGTAGTAGATATATGTTTTTTAAAAGTAGAATATTTAAATTAGAGTCGAGTTATTCTACAAACCAAACATTCCTCACATATCAAGGGACTCATCCCCACCATCCATCTAAAAAGGAAATCAATGGTTGAGATTAAAAGCATTTTATTATTTCACACATTTTTATAATTTAAATATCTCTTAAACCGTTAATCATTAAGCGAAAATAATTACACCATCGCGACGGGCATTTAATTATCTTTCTATAGACGGGCACTTTGATATACTTTCGAAATAAAAAATCGTTTTTTTCACGTTTTTTTTTCGTGCCCGAAAAAAAATCATATATGATATTGCATATCATATATGATATTGCATATCATATATGATATGTAATATCATATATGATATGATATATAATATCATATATGATTTTTTCGGCCACGAAAAAGAACGTGAAAAAAAAATTGTCGAAAATATGTCAATTAGCCTATCTATAGAAAGATAATTAAATGCTCGTCGTAACGGTATATTTTTTTTCGCTTAATGATTAACGGTTTGAAAGATATTAATATTTGAAAAAAAGAATGATGAAAGTGAGTTTTTTAAATTGTTGGGATTAATCTCATCCATTAGATAGAGGGAAGATGGAGGGTGGAGATTAGTCCCTTGGTATGTAAAAAAAGTTTGGTCCTCAAATGATTTTATATCTTTAAATTATTCTATTAATAGTGTAATGTGTGTTTAGAAGCTGAGAAGAAACTGTGTTAGTTTGTGGGATAGTTTGTAGGCTATATATATATATATATATATATATATATATATATATATATATATATATATATATATATATATATATATATATATATATATATATATATATATATATATATATATATATGTATGTATGTATTTAAAGATAGTTAATTGGGTTGTTATATCACATTGATTAAATGAACTATTGCAAGCTAATGAGGTTCTTAAATGTTAGTGGCTCCTACAATTAAAGAGATTAAAATTCATAATGTAACTTAACTCCTATTCATATATATGTGTTAGTTTGAAATACTTCTAATTAAATAAATGTTTTTTGTCTTATTTTTTTAAGACTTCCTTTTTAGGAATGGACTAAATGCATTATAATGTAGTTAAGATACAACATCGATAATTAATGTCTGCCTTAAAATACCTTTCATTCAAAAATAGAATTAATATACCACAAATTACAAACAAAACAAATATGTAGTCATCATAACCCAGACTAGTGCTGAGCATCGGTCCCAGACCGGACCGGACCGACTAAGACCGAGACCGAATTAGCCCAAAAGCCGAGACCGAGGACCAGACCAACTTTGGTCGGTCCGGTCTGATCTCTGTCGGTCCCTTTGTCGGTCCGGTCTAACAAGGCAAAATAGTCGGTTTGTGGTCCGTAGCGGACCGACCATGACCAAGACCGAATTAACCCAAAAGCCGAGACCGAGGACCGGACCGAATGTGGTCGGTCTGGTCCGGTCCGTTCAAGTGGTTTGCTCAGCCCTAACCTAAACACTTAAATTCAATTGAAAAGAATTGTACATGTGAAAGTACGAAAAAATTCAGGTGTTTTATAAGGTATGAAAAATGTGTAGCTTAATTCATATTTTGTTAAGAATGTCATATATAGATTTACTAATCATATATTTGCACGAACTAATTTATATTACTCTATGTTTACATGTTATATAAGATTGTGAAAAATATTACACAACATTTGTTGACTGGTGAGTATCTTTTATCATCAATCGTCACAACCTCGTAATACTACTAATTAACATTTTCGTATAGCCATTACATCACGGTGCACGGTTACTTTACCATATTTATATGAGACAGTGTGCAATAAAGTTATTCTCTAAATTTCTCGGCATGCATAAAGTTATTATCACAAAAAATATATAATTGAATAATATTGTTCGCCAAAGGTTTTGATTACCGAGTACCCATTGTTGCAATGCGCGAATAGTGTGCTATCTTTCTTAGTGAGTGAATCAATCTTTCTACTGTCTTTTGAATTACAATTATTTTGTTAAAACACATATGCTTAAGCAAAATTTACACATATATGTACAGTAAATAAAAACAAATTTATTGCCGCCTACAACCAACTGCATTATATCGCATTCTTGAGTTTTATAGGAAAAGAATGACAGAAAACTACAAATTTATTGTGTTATTGGGAAAGAATGATAGAAAACTACAAATTTATTGTGTTATTAGGATTTTCTTGAACAGATAAAAAGGAAAAAGAAAGAAAATACTAAGAAAATTCCTAGCATTTTACACGAAAAATTTTCCATCCAAGCATGAGCGGATTTGGATGAAAACAAAATCACACACAAACTATTGAGTATAAAATATAACCAATATAACCTCATTATTTATACGTCTTTTACTTATATTCGACTCTTGTGATAAACGAATATGCTTAAAGGGCATAAATATCAATGTTGCAAAAATCGGCCGAATTGGCCGATTGATTGCTAATCGGTGATGCACCTTGTCGATTTTCGAAAATCGGTGAAAATCTCGGCCTAGGCAAAAAAATCAGAAAAAATCGGTCAAAAATCGGCCGAATCGGCCAAAAATCGGTCGAATCGGCCAAAAATCGGCCGAATCGGTCAATTTAAAAAAAATAGAAATTTAGGCATTTTACTTAATTTGGGGATCGTTTATTTCACTTATAACGTACAATGGGCCTCATAATCAGAATTGAAGCCTTTTATTGAGGTTTGTAAACATAGAAGGCTTGGAATCAGTTAAGATCTTCAGTTTGCTCTCTAGAAATTCCCAAAACATGCAGGAAATGCCAAACCGATTAATCACTGCCTTGACCGATTACAGGCTGCAGGGTAGTCGACCGCCCGACTACCGATTCACGATTTTTGCAACATTGATAAATATAATTATTTCTTTTTTCCTTTCTTTCTTTTCTTTACAACTCGAGAATACAACATTATTTCTTTTCATTTCATTTTATTTTAACTTGAGAACATGAAATAAAAAAGAATAACTTTCTTTCCTTTTCATTTCTTTTATTTTCTCTTCTTAACCAGTCATTTCTAACATCATTAAAAAAAACTCGAGAACGCAACGTTAGAGTGCTAGGTATGGTGTGGGTTATTAGCAAGTTAACCACACTGACACTTCAACTTTTATTATATAACATTCCTATAACACAAAACTTAGAAAACACCCTCTACTGTATGACCAAGTTGTAAGTACATGTGGATCCATTTTTCCCTTTTTTTTAAAAAACAAACACAATTTATTAAAATAAAAATAAAATTACATAATATCAAAAAAAAAAAATAAAATAAAATAAAATAAAAAATAAAATAAAAAAGAAGAGATCAAAATACTAACAAAACCTCAAGAGCCGAAACTGTAAATTTGATATTTACAAAATATAAAAAGAAAAAAGAAAAAAAGAAAAAAAAATTGCAATCCTTCTCCTTAGTAAACCTACAAACACAAAACACATAGAGACAACACAAACAAAAACGTAGCACAAGCACAAGCTGCCAACCGAAAAAAAAACAAAAGAAAAAAAATACACACAAACGCTTGTTATATATAGGCTTGGCAGGAGACCTATATAACGTGTGTATATAACGCACCACGAGGTGCAGTTTGATGCCGTTATAGGTACCCATTGTTGTCTATAACATGCGTATAAGTGAGTGCATCTTGCACTCTTATTACTAACTAATACAATGTCCAACTTTTAAATAACTAACTACCTTTATTATTATTTTTTTTTTTGGTGTCGCTGAATCGTGCATACACCTTGCTATTATACTAGTACTAAATTGTTGTGATGATACTGTATATTGTGTGATTTTTTCTTTCTTTTTGAAAAAAACTAAAAAACATACGATTCCATTTAAGCATACCTTCGTGACAATAAATGAATAGCCATCTTTAAATGAATAGCCATCTTTAATTAACCATCGTGACAATAAATGAATAGCCATCTTTATTAATATGGCACCTAATATTTCTTTCTAAACTCACCATTCGTTCAACACTAATGCACAATTTAACCGTTCCAGTTAGGCTAGCTAATCAGTGTAAGGTGACGAGGATGAAGCTTCTGCATCGCAAAAACATGTACCATCGTCACAATAGGAATCTTCACTCTCACAAAGTTCCTTGCAATCAAGATCACATTCGGACAAAATGCTTTCGATATCTGTTGGTGACGTTGAAGGAGATTCCATTAGTCTTTCAGGATCACAAATACATGTGTTATCATCGACACAGTAGGCATCTTCACTTTGGCAAAAGTCTGTGCAATAATTATGTCCACCTTCGCTGCATTTTGAAAAAGGAAGTCCTTGATGTTTTGAAAATGAGAACGGCCATGCTGCAAAATAAATTCATTCCTCATATTACTTAAACTAGTACATTAGAGATAAAAATGTAAATGATGAAAGATAGCTAATTACCTGAGGAAGTAACCAATAAAATGGTCAGTAAAAGTAGTGTTTTGAATGTGTTGAAATGTAGGTATTCCATGATGGTCAAGTATATTTGTTGCGTTTAATTATACGCACATTGACTATATAGCTTGCTAGCAGTGTTATTTATAAGGAAAGTAATGTTGTAACATAAGTACAGTTATCAGAATGAAAGCATTAGTGTTTATGGAACTATATTTATTAACTCCTATTGTAACATAAGTACAGTTAAGACCGATTGCAACTTCAATTCCAGGCCTGTAAGGGTCGAGCTTTTAAAAAAATTTTCTTATTAGCTTTTAACTTGATCGCCCTTTGTACATGACCTGAAAAAACACTGACGAATAATATATTTGCGATGTGAATGAAGGCATGAAAGGTTCAATGGGCCAAAAGAAAACTCTACAAATTGGACCTGGATAATATCATGGGCCTGAAATTTGATCATGGGTACATCTGAAATTTACGGTACACTATTTGAGAAAACTTGTAGACCAAAAATAGTTGTAAATCAAAATCTCAAGAAGTATTAGAGATTTAGGGGCAGTTTGTTTGGTGGTGTCTAAAGATAAAATATGACTTTTACCATCATAGAGTTGTTTGGTTACTTTTTGAAACCGGATATATGGACTCAAACCCACTGACAACACACTGTTAACAATCTTGGATAAAATGTGGGTTTAGCTATTTTTTGAGTGTCCCACTACAAATCTCTCTCTATCTCACTCATAAATATAAATTTTATAAAACTAGACGAGTACCCGTTGATGAGGCGAAAAATAAACCACTTTTAGGGGGTCATTTAAGCCCGGAATTGAATTTATTTGATCAAATATTACCCTAAATTGTTCCTTTTGTGATTTTAGATACTTTGGGAGTGAAATCTGGAAAAGGAAGCAATTCGGACTTTTTTAGAGCATAAAAGTGAAGAAAACGCCAAAGACTTAATTTTTCAAGCTGGGAACAGTAGGTGACGGCGTCAAGAGCAACAATTTGACGGCGTCAAGAATAATTTTCATGACGACCAAGTACAGAAATGAAGGCGTCACAAGGAAGAGCGTCAAGAGTTAAATACGTGACGGCCTGGAAAAATATATAACGTGACGGCGTCAGATGTAGATCAAGGCAGTCCGAGAATTCTTTTGGCGGCGAGATGACGGCGTCACCCATTTGGTCTTGACGCCGTCAGCCTCAATTTCATATATATAGTTTTCTAATTTTCATTCATTAGGAGGAACAGTTTGGAGAAACCCTAAGGCCGAACCATATACGATTTTTACAGGTTTTTCAAGGGTTTTCAGCCCTTGAACCCTTACATGTGTAATTGAGATAAGTGTTCTTCTAATTCAATCAATATGTCTATGTGTTGGTTGTCTATATCTTGTGCTTGTCTTAATTCCACCATGCTAGGCTAGATTTATCTTGTATTTGCTTAGATCTAATGAAACCTAGATGTTGATTATGTGTTGATTACTTGTTTATGGTTGTATTGGATGAATGATTTCGATGTTAGGCTTAAGAAAACTAGCAGATCTCCAAATGGTAACATGCTTGAACGTCTTAGGAAACATGAACCGATGTGCACTAGGTTTTATTGGTTGTATTTAATGCATGAGTAAATTCTAATGATCCCATGTTAGGAGCTTCTTAGCCGGCTCGACATAGGAGTGAAGTAGGCACTCATAGGATTGGGGAGTTAAGTGCGCTACCCCATGAATGGTATTAAGGAGTACAATCCGTCATCCACGCAACTATAACAAGTAATTAACGTGTAAAAGATATCTAGGGAGTAGTGAAATCTAAGTAAACACATTTCTCCACTTATTGCTCACAACCTTAGTTTAATTTAGTTTTATTTTCATTTCTAGTATTTTATTTTGATTGCATCTTTAGTATTGGGTTAGTTGACTAGCAACTAATTCCGCCCAAATCCTTCAAACCCGAGATATTTACTTGCTTTCTAAAAAAATATAAAAATACAAAAATAATCATCCTTCATCTTTAGAACTAGTATTTAGGTTTTCTAATCCTAGCGACACTATTCCTAGCTGAACGATCCCTCGGTACTTGTCACTATACTATACTACAACAATCAGGTACACTGCCTGGTGGGGGTTGTAAGCTTCTCAAGATCCCTTGAGAGGTAAAGCCTGGTGCAATCCCTACGCATCAAGTTTTTGGCGCCGCAGCCCGGGAAATAGTTATTGTCTAGGTTAGAATCTCTTTTTATTAGGTCTACTTGCTAGATTCCTTTCTAGTAAGATTTTATTTTTATTTTTAGGTTTTCTTTAGTCTATCTTATTTCTTTGTTTCCTTTGTTCGTAAACTATTTCGATGGATAACAATAACATTGATCGTTTGATTCCTGTTATTCGTGTTTTTCGTCGTAGGATTTTCCAAATTCCCGCCCCACTCCCTTTAGTTGAGAATGAGAACCCGCCTAACCTCTCTCCCAACCACCACTTTGACAATAATTCTGACTTAGAGGAGTCTGATCATGATGATGACCGTAGGGCTAGTCCTTTTTACTATTCAGACTCCGATGAGGATCTTGATTATGGTGATGTGATTAATGAGAATAGGATGGAAGAGGAAATAAACCCTCTTAGGTATGTCGACCCTAGAACTAGGATTGAGTGTGATAGTTCATTCAACATGCAATTTCCTTGTAAGATCGGATTTAAGAGCTTTAACGCCTATCTTAACTCATCTCTCCCGATGAACATAATCTCGCGTAATGAATATAATAAAATCATGGTAGAGGGGTTAGAATACAAAGGAGAAAACATTATTGCTAGAGCAATACCATTGCATGTGTTTATAGGAAGCTTGGTTTATCTTGTTGAGTTCATGGTTATGGAGAATCTAGGAGAATTTATTGATGATAAGTTGACCCAAGTTGTGTTTGGAAGACCTTTCAAACGGTTGACCAACCTCGATGAAAAACTTATAGAAGGGTTAATTACATTCTCAGATGGGGATGAAGATTTTGTCTATCAAATGCCCCGCACACACCCTAGGTTCAAGGATTTTTCCATGGAGAAGTGTAGTAGGTATCCGCTCATAGAAATGCTAAGTGAGAATGATAAGAGAAAAGGGCTTAAGTATACTCATAAAAAGAATAAAAGATACTATCGCGGATGTCTAGAGTTAGGAGATGAGTATAAGAAAGATGAGGCGACCATTAGATGGCTCACGCTTGTTTGTGTGAGCATAAGTGATACACGGTAACCCATGACCTTGAGTCTAGCTACAAGACTCGTAAATAAAGAAAAACGCTTCTTGGGAGGCAACCCATGCTTTGTGTGATTTTATTTTGTTTGTTTGTTTGTTATTTGCTTCCGTATGCATGCTTTATTTTTATTGTTGGTAGATCATGTTTCTAAACTAAAAAGTGGAAGTACTTTATTTTGTTGTTTGGCCTAGTCTTAACTTCACCCAAAAGTATTTTTGCAAAAGATAAGTGTAAGGGGAAACCCCAAATATGTTTTTAAGAAACAAACCGATCATGATTCTCCACAATATTAAGTGAACATGTATATTCGTATTTGTTAGAGTCAAATGCTTGTATTGAGTAA